>CM076576.1:925399101-925998524 GCA_034641835.2 Pinus albicaulis
CCCATTGTAAATAATGATACCTAGTCACGGGTCTATTGTGACAGAGTTTTCTCGTGGGTTTTTCCTCTGTTTGAAAAGCATCCACTATGTACTTTAATTCCTCGTGGGCCTTGTAAGGTATCCACAGTGTACGCTCACCCACTATCACTAAAATCTGTCGGTAGGTTAGGATCTCCGTGCGGATGTCACGTTATGTGTTACCCGAAAACGATGATCCTACTGCCAAGTGTCAATAATCGGATGGTCTACAAGAATTTTTGTCCCCCTCTCCATTCTATATAAGGAGGGGTAAGGCTCATTTGTGACCATCGGCATTTGGAGTTTGAGTCTTTTTGCATTTGTGTGTTTTTGAGTCCGAGTTTTGCTCCCTGCTCTGCATCTGCGCAAGTTATTGCGATCTGCTTGCATCACGGAGTTTGAACTCACAGTCCTTAGGAGAACTGAGAAGCCTGCGGGTGTATGTGCTCGGCATACATCAGAACCTAAAGTGGCCAGTTCTGAGATTGAGTCTGTAATTATATGTCTGTGTGTTATTAGCTCTGAGACTGAGTCTGTGATTCGGCCAGGAAGCCTCTGGTAAAGATCGGTCATTCGTGAGTATCATAAGTCCAGTAAAAGCCATCACAGTCGATCTCTGATACAGATCTGAATCCATAAAGTCTGTAATCTGATTGTGAAGCATTCTGCTTATCAATAAAGAGAGATTTTTTATCATCAATTCCGCATTTGAGTACTCTGTGTTTAAATTTGCTGTTAAGATATTTGCATTGCTTGAAAGTTCGCCATAAGTTCGCCGAGTGTTCGCGAAAATACTGAGGGACGCCATAGGCTGTGGAAGGCGAGGAAGCCATTGAGAAGGCCGCTGAGTGCGTGAAGGTCCAGTAGGTTCATTTGGGTTCACAGTTGGGTTCACATAAAGCAGTGTTCATAGACACTTAACAAGGCCAAGTCTGCCCGTTGAGGACAGCAAGCAAGCTTTTGAGAAGCCTCTGCTAGATAGAAAATAATGGTTAAATAACTAATCTAGATTTATCTTAATTCAGGATCTACCAAGAGTAAAGAGGGATAAAATCTCATTAGGTGTAAAAGTTTCCTCGAGTTTTGCATTCAAAAAAGAGGTATCTCACTAGGTATGAAACTTTTCTCCAGTTTTGCATTCAAAAAAGAGGTTTGCACGTGAAGAGATTTGATCTATGGGAGCTTGATAGACCCGGAGTTAAGATGGATCTAAACTGGTTTAATTTAATTTATAAAAAAATAACTTAATTGTTAATACAGTTATATTAACATATTGTTAATATAATTATATTGATATAGTCCTGTTATAAATACAGTCTTATCAAGAAAACTTAGGATAGTCCAATATTGTTAGATTTTAGTGTGTCTGTAATAAAACTTTTTTTTTTCCTATGTATGGATGAAACCTTTTTTTTAAGTATTAACCATCTTAATGCATTTCTTTTAACAAAATGGTTTAGGATACACAACTAAATTAACACTTCTAAAACCTTAAAAGGCTCATAAGACTTATTTCCTTTTTAATAAACTGAATCACTCTATGTTTTCTCTAATTAAATATTAATATACTTTGAATATTAACATAATTTGACATATATTTTGGTGTGGATTTAAAACAGAGAAAACACAAACTAAGTAAAAAAAGACTTTAAATTAATTTAAATCTAAGTATTTTTCCGTTGTTCTTTAATATTCTTTAATACCAATTATCCTTCATCCACGCATTTTCACACAACTTTTCCCAGCCAAAAAGAATTAATTGTGGTTTTACAGGTATAGATATAGGATTACATAGTTTTTTAAATGTGTGCACAAATAGAAGTGTACTCTAGTGAAAGGATGCCTAAAACTAAATATTTCCTTTTAACCAAACTTAATCACTCATGTTTTCTCTAATTAAATATTTCATTTTAACTTAACCAAATCACTGGATGTCTCCCTCATAAATATTATTTCACACTTGGCAATGTGCCTAAATGCTTCCTCACACGCAGTATTCCACACATTGTTTTTGGTTTATTTATATAGATAGAGAGAAGTGATTTTTATTAGAGCCAACATTAGTTAAGATTAGATTAAATTTTTAGTAAATGTTAAATATTATATGTTTATGTTTACCTTTACATTTTTACATGAGATCTACCCCATAAACATTACATGTTTAAGTTTATATTTACATTTACATTTATTCTTATTAAAAAATGTTTTATTTATTTACCATAATTTCAATTTATTTTAATTTTTATTTATTTATCATATTTTTTTGAATATTAGTAACTTTCTTTATATTTTATATCTATGTTGTGTTTATACAAAATAATAATTAAATTGATTTTTAAATAAGAATGAGCTAGAACTTGGTCTATATTAATATTAAAAATGGATCGAGTGAATTTCGATAAAAAGATCAAATTAACCATTTTGGATAAGATAATCAATTTATTATATTAAAAAGCAGTAACAACAAGTTTAATGTTAACTTTGATATTATAGAGGATACTTAAATTTGTGAATGATGTGCTTCTTATTGTAACTAATATCATATGATCTTTTCATGGAATTAATTCGATTTATCAATGGCATCCTGTGTATGATCGACATCTTGATTCGCTAATGTCGTATGTGATGGATCTCGAACAAACATTGCACATAAACTGTAATTTAAATCCAGAAATGTGAAAAATAAAATAAAAAACCAGCAACTGTCCATCAAAGAATCAGTAGAAACCATAGATTTCTATGCGACTCCTTCGAGTTGTGCACGAAGATGTAATTATGACTTCGAGTTTCCGCTCCGCCGCATGCTTTCCTTAAAGTCATGCAGGATAAATAAAATATAACATATATTTATTACAGTCAGATATTTGAATTTGTGAAACGGATCATAATTATTGCAACTATACGAGTAAGTATTGTAGAAAATTATTGATATAATAATCCACATGATATATATAATATTATCATCATCATAATATTATAAGACTCATTTTTTAATGATATTGAAAAAATAGGTAAATATTTTAGAATTCAATATTATAAATCAATGCTAAATCAATATACTCTAGAAACTAATAATAATTAAATCAATTTATTATATTAAAAATTAATAACAATAATTAATAAATTAATTCATTATATTAAAAGAAAATAATAATAACTACAAAATTCGCACTTGTAAAAACTATACTTCATATCCACACATAGTGGCTTTCCTTTTTTATTATTATCTACCATGGTTTTTTATACCAATAAGTTTACTTTTAACAAAATAATCTACTCTAATCCACATGATATATATAAATATTATATTATGCAATAAGACTAGAATTATATAAAAAATTGTTTTATATTTTGTATGCACTAATGCAACTAAAATAGATCTATTTTAAGTGTAAATTTATTATGCTTGAGAGTACTTTAATTACAATTGTTTTTTTATTTTTTTTAATCTAGAAAAAGTTGTCATATCTAGAGAATTGATGTCGTGGTTAAATGATAGATTTGGAATTAAGATGAATATTGGTTACAACATTTTCATTGTGTGTTGTTAGATATGAAGATATGTAACTCTTTTTGTGTTGGAAAAGTTAATATGTGTGTGTATGCAAATTCCTTTTATAGTGGAAGAACTTAACAAAGGTATGCATAAATAGAGATTTGATCCCCTTTGTGATCTCCCTTCCCTTAATGCATGATAAATAAAAAGTTAAGATGAATTTATGATACTATTTATATTTTTGGTAAAGGAAATACATTATATAATGCAATGTGAAAAAGATTGTAAGAGTCTTCCTACTCTTAATACTTTATATGGACAAAAATAGAAAAAGTAAAACTTAATAAGTAATAACTATGTGTGTATATTCTCTTCACCATAGCATTACTTCTAATAATAAGATTAGATTCATTTGAATATAGAAGTATGATTTTGTTTCTATTATTTTTCTTAATTTTTAATGTACATATATTAGTAATGGTTCATATGATGAATTTATCAAGTATAAAGAGTGATTAAATTACATATCATTAAAAGCTCAATATTGCGAGTGATTAATATCTTAATCCTGAATTTATGAAATCTTTGAAAAGAACAAACTATTAGACATCCAACCATTACTGAAATTATTATTGGTAAAAAAATCTCACTCTTTGCAACCTTGCAACCTTTCAAGTTTTTCGAAGTAAAAAATGGTCTGTTGTTATTTGTTTTAACTCTAAGATAAACGATGACTTGTAAAATATATTACATGAGTATTAGAATGGGCCATTAATAATACCATCTAATTTTTTTTGGAAGTATTAGCGTGGCCCATCACATAAAGCTTTGGCACCAATCGCAACCAAAGGGAAGAATCGTGTAAGAGTATATGAGGTTTTTTACGTAAGAATGACCATTTGAGTACAAACAGGATAATAAAAACCATGTGTGATGTTTGTAAGCACACTTATAGATGATAATGACAACGTCCTTAGACCAACGACAACGAGCATTATTGTATTTGGTTGTGTGGACGGGAAGCGAGACATGATAGCGAAAGAGGTGTCGATAAGATTGAACAAAATATGTATAGTCAGCCATGTTTAAGATAAGATTCGGCCGTACACAACCTTGAAGCCTACGCCAACGTTGTCATTGGTGAATCAGAAAAGATGGTCACATGTTATTTAATTAATATTCGATTTTGTGATTTGGTAAGCTTTAAGCACTCTGTGTTACAAGAATAAATAATGTAAGCGATAGTTCAATTTATAGTACACCAAATCTCAAAGCCTTTATATACTCTACAACCGCATTAATATTCTGCTACATGGTGCTTATGACTTGTCTTGTGATCTCGAGGAGAAGATTATGTAATGTTGAGAAATTTCTGTTGTCAAATCTTCAACTACTTTTGCATAAATGTTGCGAGTTGTAAAATCTTCAACTACTTTTATGTAATGTTTGGGAGAATAAGATTTCGCCAGTTGTGGAGAATAAGCAATACACTGTTGTTCCTGGCACACTTTCTGTTTACCATTTATTTCATTTTAGCGTCATCGTAATGGTGGGCCGGTTATGATTGCACGTCGGAAACTGCCTCTCTGTTGATCACTAAAAATGTGACAACTGGAGGGAATAGCGCGTTTAAGTGGACATTAGGGTTTATCGCAGCGTAAACCCACCGTAAGATGTATGTTACGGTTAATGTTCTCCACAACGACAGTGACGACACGCCCGAGCGACAGTGTGGGATGAGATAACTGTTTTTATTTACAGTCAGAAAATCTGTATAACTCAGTTGTCGAAGGATCCACGTATTTAGTTGAATTTGGTATAAAATTTTATACAAATTATATAAAAATTCAAAATCAGATTTTTGGCATAAGATATACATTAAGGCTATGTTGAACAGTTGCACGCCCGCCTACAAATATCTCACTTGTGTAACACTCACCTAAATCAATCTCTTTTGTACTTTTAACTCCTAGATTCCAACCTACACCCCCTCGAGCGTAGTCTTGTATTGCACTTCCATATTTGTTCATCTGTCCTCTGTAGCAGACGAGATCGTGTTTTCAATTTCATTAAAGTCATCAAAACATAGGGAGCTGCTGCACAGATTCTGGAGATGGTGTCACCACTCAAATATTCTATCACTCCACTCCAAGACAAGATGAAGGAGAAGACCGCACAATAACTCGGGACAAGTCACATGTTTGTGTCGGGGGCTTGTTCGAGCGGGATCCCCTAGGGTATATTTTTTGCTATATTTTTGTACATTGTTGTATATGTGCACTGTGTGGAAAGGTCAAGGGGCTTTGGGGTCAGTCAAGTCCCTCTTTTATATAAAAAGGTTTTAAGGGTAAACTATGGGCCTCAAACCATGGTTTGAGGCCATACTATCTACACGCTACAATATATATAAATAGATAGATCGAGTTTAAGTAAGAAGTCGTTCATGTTTTTTATCTAAATATGTTTAAGCATTTGTGATACACATTGTAAGTTTGTGTTTGGGTAGAAAGGCTCCTGCTAGCTATGTGCACGGAGACCTAGTCCTCATTATGTGCGGACTCCTCTGACTATGTGCGCAGAAGGGTAATTGTAATGGAGAGTTGTTTGTACTGAACTATTTAAATCTAATACAAAGACTAGTTTTGGTGAAAGAACTATGTTATCTGAGTTATATTATGATTATTGTATTGATATCGCTTTACTTATGTTATGCATAATTATATCTGTGTGAGTAGATATGTTATTTATGCATGAATGAGTATTGATGGTTGTGTTGGGGTTCCCATGTTTTGGTCAGATTGGCAAGACCAAAAGATGAGACAACATTAGAACCACTTTGGGATCCTAGGACCTAGCCCTCCTGGGTCCGGAGAGGGATCTCTCCATAAATACAAAGGATGATATATCTTTGAAAGCTCAAGATGAGGTATTAGGCTAGTTATGAAGCACAGAGGGGGTGTGAAATGATTTGGTTGGTTGGTTGCTGGGTTGAGTCATGAGATCATAGACTGAGAAAGTAATGGAAGGAAAGGAGCAAAATAGTAGGCTGTTTCAGTAAAGAGGATAGATCAATAAAGTGCCATCCATTGGGCTATGGAGTCATGAAAGGGAATTACTTGCAAACCACTAGCCAAGGCTTTCAAAGGGAAAGTCATCTATACTAAAGGATCTTTTAGATATATGGTGGAATGGAACATTACGGATTGAAAGTGAAAGAAGGAAAACAACCCAATTTCTGTCTATAGATCAGGTCAGAGGTCATTTAACTCCAGGCCTGCTTGGACATACTCAAAGGCAGCTCTCAATGAAGTCACAAAGGGGAAGCTTATAGATCGGACCAGAGGTCATTTAACTCCAGGTCTGCTTTAGCATGCTCCAAGGGAAAATAGAGATAAGTTTAACAGAGCCAGGGTCTATAGATCAGAGAAGGACTTTAAACCTTCAATGCTTTGACACCAGCAAGAGATATTAGAAAGGCCAGCTGGTCGCACAAGGATCCTAGTGGACAAGGCTAACTCTAATCCCCAGTATCCCAAATCTTCCAGCTTAAACCCAACAAGAACAACTAAAGACATATTTCATTAATTCATACATCGGCTAGCAGAATATGGAACTACTACACTGGTTAAATTAGTTTGAAATCAATCCTCAGATAACACATACAACAAAAAACATTGAAGGCAAGGAGAGCAGAGACATAGGGTACCTAACAAGGGTAAATCCTATGCCAGATTTCTGATGCGAGCCAGAAGAAATGAACAACATGAAAATTTTAATAAACAATGTGATGAGAAAACATCACCCATAGTAATAGACCAGGATCCAAATAAATGTGCTTGTTCAATTGATGTGCAAAACCAGTCACATACACTGAGCTTACTGGTTAATACAGTCCAAACATTCTCCTCCCAGCCTACTACATTACGAACTACTCTGCTATTCCCTCCCCAAGACTGTTCTAACAGTCAAAATGAATCCCTCTAACAGCAACAGCAACAACCGAACAACAACCTACAATGAGTTTATTCATGGATTTTATAGCTGAAAGAGAGCAGAGGGGGTAGATGAAAAACTAAATGCTGCATTAAAACTCAAAAGCAGCAAGAGGGCCGAGGCTCCATATCGTTTAAATTCTGGGCATTCATCTTCAGTACTCTTTGGAAGGAAGAGTAGTCTTCGTCAGGCTGCAATTTACTCCAGGTATGTCTTTGATGTACTTGTTGTAATACCTCTGCAAAACTTTGGTGAACTGAACAAAATGCAGAACAATGATTTAGGTCTGCCATACTGTGTAACAAATTCTTTTGATAGCCTAGGACTGTTGTCAGGGCTGGAATT
The DNA here is from genome assembly GCA_034641835.2 of Pinus albicaulis. NCBI lineage: Eukaryota > Viridiplantae > Streptophyta > Pinopsida > Pinales > Pinaceae > Pinus > Pinus albicaulis. Next base: position 925,406,954 of record CM076576.1, read on the forward strand.
TCCTCAGGAACATAGTATAGAATGGAGATAGTATGGGCACCTCGTCCTTTGTGGAAAGAACATCATGTTGATGTGAAAACCTGGTATTATTATTTTCTGTGCATTGGACCTTCTGATCGATCCTTGGGGTCTTCGATCTGGTACTCTGCCTTTAAATACAAGGATTAAGGCTCAAAAATCTTCAATCACATGCCTTAAACTCCCTGCCTTTGCACTGATACTCTTTTGCTGCTCCATTCCAGTCTCTATCAATGAAAACTACGCTTTAATGGCTATATGGAGGTTTTACAGAGTCTAAACTCTATTCTTTTAATGCAAGCCCTGTCATAACGTCTTCTCAGGCCTTTCGTCATGACTTAGATCTCTGAACATGGTCCTCCCTGTGCTCTCTGTCGCTGTAACAAAGACTGTGAATCATGGCGGTTTTTTGCCATGCATAACCCCGCAAAACACACAAACTGGTTAAGAAAAATCATGCTGGAGGGGGATGCTGTGGGTGACTTCTGAAATGGTAATGCGACATGGATGAAGGAAGATGAATGCAGTGGCTACTATGGAGGAAAACCATGGAGCAGCGGGAGATGCATGGGAAGACGTTGAGATGGACAAAACATTAAACTTTGACCTTGGAATGAAAAACGAAGGGAACGTACGACAATGCGACGGAAACATATGAAATGGATGACGTTGTGGGACCGAGTCAATGGTGGGCATGCATTAAATCCGGACCATCCAATCTCAGGAGGAGATCGACGGTGGAAAATGTAGCGAAGGGCGACGGATGGTGGGCCAGGGGTATTGTTTGCCTTGGTTAACTCCCGCGCAACTTCGTGGTGCGACTACCGTTGGATGGCCCGCCCTAGATCAGACGGTGTACAAAAATATTGCGCCAGATTTGTGGATGAACGTTAATGCACAATGGAGGGTGGTTTATGAATAGTGTGCGGAGCCACGAGTCATGCGATGAGTGGAATCGCTCCGAAATGAAAAATACCGCCCGCCTCTCAAAGGCGGTGCGATGGAAACTAGCGGAATTTGAACAGGGCACATTTGTGGGGACCACCGGGCGGGTGAAAAGTGGACCGTCGATTCAGCGGGTTAAATGGACGGTTGTGATGCGATCAGGCGGTGAAAGGGGTGGGGACTAGTCAAAGACGGGGGCGATCGAATCTGGACCGTCTGATCTCAAGAGAAGATCGACAGTGGAAAACGTAGTGGAAGGCGACGGATGGTGGGCTAGGGGTACTGTTTGCCTTGGTTAACTCCCGTGCAACTTCATGGTGCGACTGCCCTTGGATGGCCCACCCCAAATCGAATGGTGTACAACAATATCACGCCGGATCTGTGGACGAACGTTAATGCGCGATGGAGGGCGGTTTATGAATAGTGTGTGGAGCCACGCGTCATGCGATGAGTGGAATTGCTCTGAAATGAAAAATGCTGCCCACCTCCCAAAGGTGGTGCAATAGATACCGCTGGTTTCTGCACAGTGTTTTGGCGTGGGGACCACTGGGGCGGATGATTATGGACCGTCGGATGGTCAGGAAATCAACGGTTAGAAACGCTCCCAATAACCAAACGTGCTAAGTGCTTTTCGGGCTAGCGCCTGGTTTCGGTGCCCGGGTCACGTAGGGAAAAGGTCAAGGGAGCTGGCCAAAGGGGGCTGGCCCGTTACGAAGGTAGAAAATGGGTTTTTTGGCTCTTTTTTAATGAAAATAAAAGCCAAATAGGGATAACGATAGAGGAAAAAGGGGTTGTTTGGCCCAACCAAGGGTGTATGCATGGTTTAAAGGGGATTTTAGGATGGTTTAGGAGGACTAGGGGAGGATTTTGGGGTGGAAAGGAGGCTTTGAAAAAAGGGAAAAAGGAGATGAAATGGAGATTTCTGTAGTGGTAAAAGGGGCAAATAAAGACCTTTTGGAGCACAATTTTTACAATCAGTGAGGCTTTGTGGATGGAAAGAGCGGAGGAGATTTTATTAAAGGACACAAGGCACAAGGAGGCTTCAAGGATGATGTGTTTTTCAAGAAAAATGCATTCCTTGAAGGCTCAAAAACAATTTAGCCCCCTTCTTGCTTGTCAAGAAATTTATAGGGGGCTAACAGGTTGAATACGTAGATAAATATTCTTAAGTGGTTGCGCATTATATATTTTTGGATCTATTTTGGTTATTGTACATTTGCAATGAAGTGATTTGTGATATGTCTGTTAATTTCATTATCTATATTGGTATAATAAGTAATGTTCTATAATTGTGCACATATGTTTCTGATCTGTATAAGTTTTGCAATCAACCTGTTTAGGGCCACCACATTATTTTCTTCCTCAGGGTGTGGAAAACTAGTTCCAACACGCCCCTATATTGCTTCAAGTGAGACTTTGATCTGTGCAAGTAGGTCATTACCAAAAGGGCCAGTAGTTGGAGAGTTTGTTGGTTGTGCGATAAAATCTGAACCTGATTCAGGACCCCTAAGCCAACATACTACTACCCTTATAGTCTTCCTTGCACTAGGAAACTCATCTTTAATGTTTTTTCTTGAAATAATAGTTATTTTTTCTCGGCACAACTAGCAATTGGGAAATTGTGATCGTAATGCTCTAGACATATGTGCAGGCTTTACCATAAGCCATGTTATTCTTGTTCTAAAGGGTGAACCTATTGTGGAAGCATGTTGCAAAAATAGCATTGGTGGATACCACATAAGTCACTACATGAAACACCTTTTTTATCTTGAATATCCTCGCCATGTTGGCAACATTACTTGGTTAAAGGTGGAGGAATTGAAAACAATCCATTGATATATAGAAATAAACTACCGTTCAAAGTTGGATATCTTTCAGAAAGGTTCAAAGGAGGTTGAAACAAGTTGATGTGTTGGTGGATAAAGTCCCTGCAAATACCATATCAATCAATGGTTCACATTGATCGAGTACCCAAATAGACGAAATACGGGGGTCATGCCTATGTTAGAGTTTAACAGGGGTTCCTCATTGAAATGGTTTGTCAAAACTTCCTATGAAATGATCCATGGCCTAGATTAAATGTGGAATCCCCCCATCCTTTTCAAAACTTGGATGGGGAGGTGTGAAAAACCACACATGGTTTTATTTGTCGAATTGTCATGGAATTTCTATATAGTTATTTTTAGAATCGGTCCAAAACCCTTAGATAACACTATGGGAAAACCTATCATAACTCAGTTGTCAAACCAACAGTGAGGACAACAATTAGTTTTTTTAATCCATGAATGTAGATTTATTCATCATTGTTATTCAAGGAAAACCACACCACCTAGAATAACCCGTTAGTGGTTTGTAAGGGGGTAGGTCCGCTAGTGGTTCATAAGGGGGTAATATTTCACTTCTACCAGATGCCTTTGGGTCTTAGGTCATTAACTTGGTTCCTTATGTCTGAGGAAGAAAAGAAGTAGTTTTAGGGAATACTTGAGGCCCAAAAACTCGAATTATAATTATGAAATCATATTATAAATGATACATTGTGGGATTCCATATTATGAAAAGGGTATGTTACTTGCAATTAATTTAATAACCTTAATACATGTTCCACCCTTTTCAAAAATTAATTCACATTCTTTGTTTGTTCTTCCACTCACCATTTCATTTTGAGGGTTCTAGTTTAAATTCCTTTTGGCGTAAGTTTTAAAATCCCCTCTCTTCTAAATTTTCCTCTAGCCATCTTATAATTCTTGAGGTCAAAAACCCTCAAAGACCTGGCCAATCTAACTCTAATTAGTTGATCTTTGAATTAAAAAAATTGTTGAATTATTTATAATTTTAATCTGAATAGTCATTTAAAAAAAATCATTAGATTTTTATAAATGTATTTGGAACTGAACCCCTATAGCTAGGGGTTGTCTCCAGGGAAAAACACATGGTCGAATTCCAGGGGGTGGGTCATGAATTTTCACATGATAGGAAAAATTCTACGCACAACCCAACATTAATTCTTGGTCCATATAAATGAAGGCCTAAGCTTCCTACCCAACATCCTAGAGTAATGGATAATATTATTGAAAATTGTATAACAATATCGACATTGACCCACACAGTAGTGTAGTGTGGCAGCTTCGTAGCCTTGATGAGATAGGAGGTACTAGCAATTGATGTTGCAGGAGGGTCTGGACAATCAGAATCTACAACACAGTTTGAACAAAATAGGTGACACAAAGGCTTATAAGAGCCTCAAATACATTCCAACTATGGATAGACTTGTTAGGGGAATATGGCGTGCAATAGGAAAAAGAGATTTATGGAGGAGGTTATCTCTCTCTCTCTCTCTCTCTCTCTCTCTCTCTCTATATATATATATATATATATATATATATATATATATTGATGTTTTTTGTAGTTGCTACACTATGATATCACTCATACCACCCCTACAGATGTATCAATGTCAATTTTCTTTATTGATGCTATAATAGATTTTTCTTGCTCATTTGGTGTACCACATACTTAGATATAGTGAATTAAAAATATATCTCCCTGCAAAAAATATTTTTTTTGTCCATACTATAGAATCATTTAGTTTGGGTATAATTGTAGAATTCATTTAATGTTTTTTTCATATTTATGAGAGAAGGTGAGGAGCTAGGCCCACCTGGGACAAAAATATAATCCCCTTTCAAGTTATCATGTTTCAATTTAATTTTTGTTTAAATTTTATTTCATTATCATATTTTTCTTAACTAATTAAATGCTATAAATGTGTATGTAGGTTCCTTATTTTCCCAATTTCCACTCTATTCGCTACATATAATCCACTACCATCCACTATTCCCCCATCAATTACCAGTAAATATCATCACATTGCTCCAATTTCTTGTATCCATCTTAGCTCCAATAGGGAATTCCTATCATTACTACAACCCATGGGTGTTGATCGTCACCTACCACCACCACTACCATCCCATCCACCATATATTTTGCATCTATAAAACATTCAGTATCCCCCCATATTTTTAGTTTCTCCACATATCCTTCATGCAATCCCCTAACCATCAATTCATGACGATATTTTAGTGGATGCGATAGTAGATGTACCTTCTAAGGAAGTTATGTAATCGACTAATCCACCCACTAGTGAGTATCCATCATTGGGTGAGATATTTATGGTGAGATAATTCATTGAATATTTTTGTTTATGATGAATTGAATTAATTATTAACATTTTTGTTTAAATTTTATTCTTTGACTCTTGTAACTATTTCAAGGTGTTAAAACAAAGAGGCTTCGGGTAGGGAGAAGAACGAAACCCTGTCAACTGATTATCTCATCTATGGTGAAATTTATGCACTTGAATTATAAATTATTAGTTTGTAAGTGTGATAATTTATTGTGGAAAAATAAATATAATTTTGTTTATTTTTGTAATCCCTAGAGAGATAAATCATACCAAAAAATAAAATGTCAAGGTCCTTCTTTTCGTAAGAGGAGAAAGATCGAATTTTGAGATACAAATGATGGTGGTGAATGTGAAAGTGATATATATATATATATATATACACACATTCATGTTTTTGTATAGAATGTCATTTAGATATTAGAGTTGTTTTCTATATATGTCACCATATGTCATACTTCCATGTAATGAAATTTTTAGTGAAATATTTATTAAAAGAAGGATATATTATCCAATTATATCTTTTGTAGAAGATATTTTTCAGAAAGAGATTGTGATGGAAGGAAATAGTGAAGAAATTGTAATAGGTGAACAAGAGGAGAAATAAGAACGAGAGGTTTTCTAGAGAGACAACAAGGGGTTTTCATGTAATAAAACCCAAACTCAAGTTGGGAAAAATATGAGTATAAATTGTTCTAATCAAGTCATGGAAGAGAAAATATTTGTGGATTTGGGAAAATAAAATTAGAAACATGTAAAGTAGGTAAAATTTCATTTATATGTGTAAAAAATTATATAATGGACATATATATGTCGACAAAAGGAAGGAAAGACAAAAGAATAGGAAGACAAATTTCTTTCAAGTTTTACTAGTAGTTATATGCATGGCAGCCATTTTGATGGTGGAAGATGGGATTCATAAGCCTAATGAACAAATTTTTTTCTTTGATATTTTTTCTTCATGTACAAGTGTAATCAAAGAATACAAGAACATATTTAAGGTGAAAATTGAAGAGACGAGTTACAAAAAAATTCCAGCCATGCAGAAGAAATTTTTATGTTTTTGTAATGATCAATTTCAAGAAGAAATCAAGTTTTCGTATGAAATCACTCACGTGTAAATGAAAAGAAAATAATTTCTACATCCAACAAAAATACCTTGGGATATAGGAGGAAAATATTTAAATAATGAAATATATTTGGTAAATGCACTTGAATTTATTTCAGACTTTTGAGTGAAGGTGACAACAATGAATATTTTTTTTGTATCTACAAGAATAAATAACTAGGTCGGGCTCATACTCATGTGACTTGAGGTCTATTTTGACCACTACCATTATAATCTCTAGGTGGACTCATATGTTCCTTCATGCATGAACCACATAGTAAATCAATGTATTTGAACCTTGAAACTAAATTTTTCACAAAGACCTCATATTTGGGTGATCCCCAATGGAACTAAACCCATGAAGAAATATCAATGATGAATTTATGGATAGGATTCCACAAATATTTTTTGCTCCCTAGGGCTCTGATGGAGGAACATCATTTAAATTTTCATTTCCCTAATTGTAATAAGATCTAGAAATCTCTAAGATAATCTAAGGATAAGATGGTTTCTTTTATGTATCATGTAATGTAACAAATATATTAAATAAGTATATATTTTTAGGAATTGATTAAATTTAGGGAGTAGAGATATTAAAGGGATTAGGTTTGATATTTTCTACAAAAGGAGGATACTAATCATTCTCTTATGGTTCAATAAATTTTGTAGAAATACGATTGTTGTTGATTGAATGAGATTGTAGAAATGAATAATAAATTTTATAGTACATTATAAGTGTACGGTTTGCATCATAAACTCTCCTTCATATACAATAATCAGTATATTTTCACTAAACCTATTGAGCCAAGTCATGTTACGATCAATAGGGTTGTAATAATGGGCTCCCAAAACACAACGAGGGTACTTATGTAATTCCTTAGCACACCTCCCCTTTTTCAGTGCTTGTTGTGCTTAATTCAAGAAAATGACTTATCAATCCGACAATCGGGAATTCACAATTCTAGTTAGGTTGTTGTGTCTTTGAAATTTTTCTTCCACCTCCTATTAGAGTCATAACCTTAGAATCCTAGTGTGTATCTATTTTCTTTCGATGCATTTTTCTATAATTCCGAATGCATGTACTTCTTCATATCTCAAACACAACAAAAAAACCACTCACTACTTTAAATCCCTCCTTTCCCCCAACAAATTCTCGAAATGATAATTTTTAGGTCCAATACCTTGATTGTGTGGTCAATTCATGAGCCACTAGAGTGGGTAAGTCACCCATACCTGTCAAGCATTTATGTACCACTCTCATTATCTTTCATAACCTGAATTTAATATTTAATATACAATATGATGAATGGGGATCAGAAGAAATAGAAATTTCATTTCTCTCAAACTTGGGGCTTTGTGTAGGATTCTATCTTCTTCATCTTTTAGAAATACATTAAAATAAAATGTGTTAAATAATATAATTTTTTGGTAATATAACCATGTTGGAAATTTCTAGAAATACAAGACATAATTATAATGATCCACAAAATTCCATGGATATTCCATTGGACAATTCATCACAACAGACCTGATAAAATTAAACGTAAAATCCAAAATCTATATTACAAGAGTTTTTCTCGTTCAATTTTTGGATATGTTAGTTATTTTTTATTATTTATGTAGGAAAATTATAATTATGTAAAAAATAGAGAAAAATGAAATTAAAGCTCATAAAACACCAATTAACATAAGGTATATCATGAGAAACCATTTTGGGAGAAAACTAGGCCCGAAGGTGAGGTTGCTAGAACCTCTTTCTTTGAATGGAAAATGGATGCAAGTATAAATAAATGATGCCTATGTATTATGGGATATTATAGTGAAAAAATAATCTCTATTTAATCTCCCCCTATCCCTCTTGGCTAATATTATCATATATGGAATAAAATTCCCTGAAATAGAGTGGAACCCCTTTTCCTCCTAATGGCCCAGTTGTAACACAACTTGATAGCCTCCTACTAGTTAGGTTTGAATCCCTCAATTCTTAAATAGAGTTATAATATGAACCCTTGTAAATTATTCTGCATAATTATCATGTGGCTATCCCATTTTCTATGGAAAATTGGGGCTAAGTTAGTATCCTCTTGAATTATGGTGGTTAAAATATGAAGATCAAATTTCAAGTGGCATAACTTTTGAATACAAACTTTGATTAAGGATATTCTTGTACAATTGGAAAGGTATATGTGTGTAAAATATAAAATATGGCGTGGTTATTAAGTATCAAATATTTACCCTAGAAAATTCCATTTAATACCTCGAACTACTCCTAGAAGGTTTTAGACCCCAATTTTCCAAATTGGGTCCCACCAATAAAAATGGTCATGTCATTAGAGGAAATTTCAGCCTAAAATTTCTCATGAAATTTTATGTAATTTCCATGTCATAATATGTAAACCAATAAAAATTCTTTAAATTTTAAGAGACATGCAAATGTTTGGGTGGAAAAATAAGAAAACTACTTTTTTTAATTGTATTTCTGGCTTATATCCTTATAAGTTTACTCAAATTTCAAGTGTATACACATTTGGATGAATAATTAAATTTCAAATCAAACGAGTACCAATTATGCATAATTTTCAGAAGACTCACATTGATAAAAGTTGAAGATACATTAAAAAATCACGTTGAACACACTTTTTTGATATATCTTCAATTTTTATCAATGTGAGTCTTCTAAGAAGTATGCAGAATGGGTAATCATTAGATGTGGAATTTTTTCCGCATCCAATGAGTGTCTACACTTGAAATTTGAGTAAACCTAATAGGAGATAAGCCAAAAATAGAATAAAAAATAGTTTTCTTCTTTTCCCTCTAAAATTGATAACTCTTATTTTATTATTTTTTCTTAGGAGGCCCCTTTTAGGCTGACATTTCCTCTAATGAAGTGAATTCCTCCACATTTTCACTCTGAAATCATTAAGATCGATGAAAAACAATATAATGATCAAATATGGATCACACCTCCCCATTTTGGGAGGCTTTTGGCCCCAAAAGCTTCTACTAAATGAGGTGAGGAAATGTTTCCCCTACCTTCTCTTAGGTGTACCATTTAGCCTTGTCTATAAGTTGTCCTTTCTACCCAATTTGAAAAAGGTCATGTTGACCTTGTCTTGTAGTTCTAGACCTCTTATGAAAATTTGTATCCTCTGTCAACTCTACCTAAGCATCAGGTGCCAAATCAAATATAGACGATATGAATTATTCCTCTTCCTGATCTAACATGGAAGACTCATAGAGTTTCATATTCTTTGCAATCATCATTGAGTAAATGTGCATGTATGAGGGTAGAATGAGTATATAGGCATTATCTCCCACATTTTTTAGTATCTTAAAGGGACCATAATGTAAAGCCTTGATTTTATTACCAAGACCATTCAACCCTTCCTTGTTCATTTATAAGCATACTTTGTTTCCCACCTTAAATGACTTCTTTGTTATGTGATGATAATTCCCTACATTTTTTTTTCCTATGACTTGTGTAGTATCTCTTGTACCTGTATATGGATTTTCCTGATCTTCTCAACATATTTTTCTTCCATTAAGAAATCCGCTAAAATCTCCTCCCTCGCTCCTTGCTTCCCATATGTAATATCCAAAGGTGAAAGTGGAAAAGATCCAAAAATAGTTTTAAATGAGGACTTACCAATATAATTTTGGATTGTTCTGTTGTATGACTATTGTATATGTGCTATATTTTTGTCCCAATTATTTGAATACTTTTGATTGTAAGGGCCCTCAAAATAATTTGTCAAGTTATGTTTTCCCATTTGTTTTGGATAGAATGTTGTAGGACTGTTCAACTTCTTGTCTATATTCTCCCACAATGTAGTCCAAAATGCATTGAGAAATATTGTGTTCATTTTTTAAATGATGCTCCTCAATATCCCAAATTACACACAAAACTATCCAAAGAACATGTTCACTGCTTCTTTCCCATTGATGGTAATTTTACATGCCATCATAACACAAATTGTGTTGAACCTGTCAACTGACATGAACATGTAGTCATGTCCCTTTCTCATACTTGTAAACCTACAGTAAACTCCATGGAAGTTCTTTACCAAAGATTAGTCGGTACAAGAAAGGGTTGATTTAAACCATGCTTCTTGCTACTAAACTTGTTGGTACAACAAGACATGAATATTATTATGGACCTAAATACCAATTCTATCATCTTAGCCCAATACATGTGCCACTGCGAGTTATCCATTCTCTTTCCTACACTAAAGTTCCCTATGAGCTTTGAGGTGTGAGACTCTCTAATCATTTGTTTCTCACCTTTAACAATGCATAAATTATCTAGCCTATCTAGTAAACCATATTAGATATCAAATTCAACTATATTGTTATCATCATGCACATGAATCTGGATCTACAATTGTTAAAACACCTCCTTGAAGTCCTCATCCTCTAAATGTACCTCTCCATATGCATCATGGGTGAATTTATCCATGTGAATTAGAGTTCTCAAAGCTATTATATTTTATGTGGGTGGCCATAAAATCATGTAAAACAACTTTTTTTTTCTACCCTTCTTATAATTTATCAATAAATGAAACTATTGTAAAAACCCCATCCACTTATAATGCATGTTTGTTGTAGCTTACTCTAGGCCTACTGGTATTATAGTGGTTGGTGATCTATTTGGATTATTGTCTTCTCTCCCATCAAACAATGTTTCCACTTCTTCACAGCTTACACTAGGGCATAAAGCTCCTTGTCATAGGAAGTGTAGTTGAGAATCACCCCATGAAATACATCAAAATGGTAGCATATAGGCCTTCCTCTCTACATCAATATTGATCCCATAACATATCCACAAACATATATATCCACTTCAAAGGGATATTGCAAGTTCAATTATGCTAGAAATTATTTTGAATGATTTTCTTCTTTCACTCCTCCAAGTCCCTCTACTTATCCTTTCCCCACTAGAAACTCCTAGGAGTCATTCTTATGGTGTTGAGTGGTGTTGCTATTATTGAAAATGGGGCTATGAATTTCCTTAAGTAACGTGTCACCCCAATGAAACTCCTAACCTTAGAAACACCAGTAGGCATAAACCACTTCATGATGGCCTCCATGTTGAAATTTGCAACAAGAAATGGTGAAATTGGCATCCAGAAACAACATGACAGCACACACACTTGTGTGGGATCACATGCCATGTAGTGATGGTTCCTAGCGATACATTAGTGTGCAAGAAAATTTATTTAATAAATTGGAAATATGTCTAATTTAATTTTCCCTCAGTTAAATTGGACAATAAATTGTAATATTATCTCATAAACACTTGTAATAGTTAACTGAGTGCGATAGACTTAGTTAGCTCATGAATTTCGAGTTGAGGGTGGTTGGCGAGGCATGCAGAGTGATTCCACATGATGGGAGACAAAGAAATTTTCAGTAGCTTGGAGGAGAAGGACCTCCATATGCATATAGAAATAGGTGATGACAGGAGGTACATTGCTACTGGGATTGGTATAGTTACCTTCTAGAAACAGATAGGTAAACGCTTCTTATTAAAATATGTAATGCATGTACCAAACTTGAAAAATAATTTAGTTTGAGTCACAATGTTGGAGGATAGAGGTTATGATGTGGTTTTCAGTGAAGGGAAAGATTTCCTTTGACGCAAAGCCACTGGACAAACCAAGAAGATTGGGATTCATGTGAAGAATCTCTACAAAATTGATGTAGATGGCTTCACATCATTGATGGGTAAGGCAGAAAAAGTGGTGAGCTGGGATGAGGGTGAGTTATGGAATAGTAGATTGGTCCATCTACACCACAGAGCTTTGAAGGTCATGCAAAAATATTCTATGGGGCTTCCAAAGGGTACTCTTGCATAGATAGACACATGCAAGGGATGTACCATGGAGAAGTATGAGAAAGCCATGTGATTGTCCCTTGAGAGGGAGCTTGATTTGCATGCAGATGAGGAACTCTTGGTTCCAAAGGATGAACCTCAAGCTATGGAGCAACCATAGGATGAGGATCATGAAGTGGCAGATGCCTCCATGAGGGGGAAATTTTGAGCCAGGTGGACAGAGGGAGTACATGCATTTATATCTCTAGGTATGAGGTGGGGTGATGGGAAAAATTAATCTGAAGAAGAAATTTGGGCAAGATCCATCGAGGTGGTGTGTCTCATGGATCGAACCTAGCTATAGGGAGCCCATAATACATCAGTAGCAGGACGGATCAGTTAGATTGATGTAGTTAGATTTTAGGATGACATAAATCAGAGTGATAGGTGTCAGATAGTGGAGCGCATATCAGAGTTGGCAACAGTGCATAGTGTATGGATGCAGATGTTAGCAATGCAGAGAATCCAATAGACATGTGCAGTAGCTAGCAGTAGTTAGAAGACTCTAACGACAGATGCATTATACTAATTCAGTTGTTTGGAGGCTATTCAATTTCAAAAGTGTTGTATGCAAGAGTTGAATGCCCTAAAAACACTAGAGAAGTGTTGCATGCAAGAGTTGCATATGCGAACAACACTATAAAAGTGTTGCATGCAAGAGTTCCATGTACGCATGCAAGAACATTCCAAAGGTACCATATCGGGACAAATTGATTCCTTTCTTGTTGAAAGGGAGTGTTGAAATTTTTAACAAGAAATGATGAAATTGGCATCTAGAAACAACATGATAGCAAACACAGTAGTGTGGGACGATAGGTATTGTAGTGATGGGTCGTAGCAATACATTAGTGTGAAAGCTAATTTATTTAATAAATTGGAAATGTGTCTTAATTTAATTTTCCCTTAATTAAATTGGACAATAAATTGTAATCTTAAATTTCATAAAAACTTGTAATAGCTAACTAAGTGTGATAGACTCATTTAGCTCATGAATTTCGAGTTGAGGGTGGCTGGTAAGGAATGCAGAGTGATTCTATTAGTTATTGAGTCCAACTTGCAGTTATTGCATTAGTTTAATGCATGAGAAATCTGTTAACTCAATTAATTGAATTAAAATCAGTTTAACTAGTTGTAACTGTTTGTTACACTAGTGAGAGGTCAAGTGAATAAAATAAGATTTAATTCACATGCAGTGATTTGTCATGAAACTGATGATTTACTATTAATAGTTGCATGCATGTCAATTCTAGTGGAGAGCCACTTGAGAAAAAGGTTAAAGGGATTTTAACTATCAGTTGTATTTTTAGCGAACTGCCCAAATGTAGCTAAAACACCATAGGATGCCCATGATACTCAACACTATCAATGAAGGCTGAAATTCATAAAGAATAGGGATTGCATTCCACAAGGATTTCGTGAGAAAGGAAGGCTAAAGACATGCTGAGAATTGGCTAAGTGTTGGACCAATTTTGTCTCGATTAATGTGAGACAGTTGTGAGACTACAAGAGACTATTGCGAGAAGAGTGCATTGTAATTGTTTCATGATTCCTTGGTGAATATACAATAGAAGATAGAGGGGTTTTGAGTAGTAATATTTACCTCGGAAAATATCTGTGTTGTGGTTTGATTTTCTTCTTTCTTTACTTCTTGTGATTGGCAATCATGTTTATTTTCCGCAGTTTATTTGTAGAAGGATTCAATATCTTGCTTTAGTACATTGCATGATCGGATTAAATCCATTGGTATACGCATTGTTTGTATAATTTATACACTCCATATTGGAAGGATCTATCTTCTTCTATCATCCACCTACCACATACCTATATACACCAAATAATGTTGAGAAAAATCACATTTCTCGATATTTTCTAGTAATTAATTCTTCTTTAATGTCTCTAGTATTTGCATCAAATGTGAGATGTGCTCCTCCTAGGTAGCATTTTATACCAGTATATAATCCAAATAGATAATAAAAAATAAATTTCTAAAAGGGAAAAATATATCATCCATTTACCTCATAAATATAGTTGGTGCATTTCACAATCGAAATGACATAACTAACCACTAATGCAAACCTTTACTAGTTTTGAATGTGATCTTCTATGTATCCTCATATTTGAGTCGAACCTAGTGATATATAGACTTTATGTCCAATTTGTTGAAGTATTTGGCTTTTTCCAACTAATCCAATAAATCATTTATCTTAGCTAGGGGGTACATTTTATTGAGCTTAATTTTGTTTAACACCCTATAATCAGTGCACTTATGCCAAGTCCCATCCTTCCTTGGCACAATGATGATGGGTGACCCACATGGAGAGATGCTTGGTCGAATCTCACCTTTCTCCAATCGTTGTTACAACTTTTTCTTCACCTCACTTTCTTCTATAGTAGACTACCTATACAACACAATGGCTGACATTGGGGAGTTTGATAGTAGTTAGATCTTGTGCTCCAATTCCCTCTGGGGAAGTATCCCTTTAGGATCTTGGAACACATCTTGGTATTCATGTATAAAATCTTTTGATTATTATTTCTATTTCTTAGTACACCATTTTAGGGATGGCATTGATCTTATTGAGTCTCATGAAGACTAATTTTCTCTTAAAAATAGAAAAACATACGTCTTGCTATAACTAATCAATTCTTTGGCTTGGTTAGCACTTAACAGTGAAATTTTGGACTTCCCCTTATGTGAATTAATGGTGAATGATTTTTTGTCCTTGATGAGATAGTAAGAGTCAGATCTTCACATGAGGATTACATCTCACATGTACATACAGGGACTTCCAAAAAACACTACAGATATATCAAGCTGAACTAAATCTAGTTCTACTTCATCAATAAAAGTAGCACTCATAGAAAAACTAATTTTACACTATTTTTTTACCTTTATTTATGCATCCTTATTTACCCATACCAATGGATATGGGCTTCGATAATCACAAAATTCCAATCCAAATTTTCTAACCAAAATTTTTGCAATGAGATTTTCATGTGATCTTGATTTAAACAAAGCATCAATATTTTTATTCGTTACCTATATCCTTATACAAAAGAGTATGGTTATTTTTCTTTATTTTTTTTGTTGAAGGATACTCAGATTCACCTCCTTCTGCACTGATGTATAGACGAGATTCTCATCCAAGTTTTGGGTTGTTTTCATCATGGTTGCTCAAATCAGTGGCCGTGAGATTCTTATTCTTTGCATATTTATTTTTGTTCTTTGGGTTAATATTTGGATGTAATTTCCAACACTTCTCCTCTATATGATATTCAATGTTACAATAGTCAAAATTATTGTTGGTATCTTTGCATTGGTGTGTTGTGGCTATCATACTTTCCTATTTTCACCATTTTAACTTCTTCTCCCCCTCCTTAGAAGCATCCTAGTACTCCTTTCACTTTGACCTAATTGATTACGCTTTCTTTTGGCCTATGTTCTTCAAGTATTGTGGCTATACACAAGTCTTATCCATTGATTTGTGTTTTAATTGCACTATTTGATTATGTAGATGACTGTGTAGACCCCTCGAATACTTGAGGAGTATATTTGGGTTTTTTGTGGAGATACCTAGCATTATGGCCATGTTTTTAAACTATGTGGTGAATCCTTCACACTTTACCCTTATTTTTCTGGAAAAATGCCGCTACATCCACTTGTCCTCTACATACTAGATAGGGTAAAATTGTGACTTTATGAGGGTTTTGAAATCCTCCCACTTGGTTAGTTAAGGATCTCCCTCCAACCTCAAATTCTTCGTGTGGATTTCCCACTAGTTCAGGGCATGGCCCTCTAATTTTAGGCAATCAAACAAAATATTTTTTTCTTCCTCTATATGAAAAACACTAAGTAAACTTCTAATTGTTGCATCCAATAATTTAGCTTTTGAGTGTTAATATCACATTGATACAACTTAATGTCAACATTCATTTCCAATTTGAACACAATTTGTGAATGGTGCACAATACACAAAACTGGTTGATATTTTTTGGATTCCTTATTCGACTCCTTGATTTCTTCCCAATATCTTGATCTCTGCTCTGATTAGACCTCTAAATTAGGACCGCCATATTCTTTGAATAACCTGAGCTTATTGGTCAGGGTTTCCACAAGGAGGCTCACATTATGGTTTATATTTTCAACTTCTTCTTCAAGCCACATAAACCTCTCCTCTATGATATCATAAGGGTTATTCATAGATTCATCATCCATGATTGGCGTTTTATGAGTTTTGACTTAAATGAGTTGGATCCCCTGTAACTCCCCACAATATGCCCATACAAAATTTCTCTTATACCAATATGATCTATAAATTGTTGTGGATACTCCATTGGATATTTTATCACAATAGATATAATAAAATTAAGCTTAAAATCTAAAATATACAATATCAGGGTTTATTTCTCCTTAGATTTATGGATATGTTAGTTGTTGTTTATTGTTTATGCATGGAAATTATCATTATGCACAAAATAGCAAAAAATGAAATAAAAACTCATAAACCACAAATTAGGACAACATATACATTAGGAAACCCCTTCAAGAGAAAAAAAAAAAACTAAAAGATGAGATTGCTTTGCTCTATTTCTCTGAATGGAAAATGAATGCAAGTACAAAGAAGTAAGGAATATGGCCTGTGGGCTGCTACATTGCACAAATCATCTATTTTTCTCTCTCCTTATCCCTCTTAGCTACTCCACTCATCTATGGAACAAAATTATTTCAAATAGAATGGAATCCCTTTTTCTCCTAGTGGTCGAGTTGTAACACAACCTCACAACCGCCTAATTGTTAAGTTTGACTCCCTCAACTCTTAACTAGAACTGAAATATGGACTCTTGTAGAGTCTTCTTCATCATGATCATGTAGATATCCCTTTTTCCATGAATAATGGGGATTTTCATGGCATTGTCTCAAATTATGGTGGTGAATATATGAAGGTCAACTTTTGAGTGGCATACATATTCCATACAGACTATGATTGAGCATATTGTTACATCGTTGTCAAGGTATTTATGTGTACATTGGAAAAAAGAGGCAAAACACTAAAGTGGACATTTTTAATCACCCAAAACATGTTGTTTGATACCTGAAACTACTTCTAAAAGGTTTAAAATCCCAATTTGCCAAAGTAGACCGAGTGGGTAAAAATGGTCTTGTTAGTTAATTCTTCCACTTTTTCCACTCTGAAAGCATCGAGATGGATGGAAAAAAAATATAATTATCCAATCCTAATCATATAATTACAAAATATGGGCTCAAAATGGGGTGTTACAAACATTATTTTTGTGAAGAGGATAGAAATTCTATGCTACCATTTACTTATTATCCCTATTTTTTCCTAGTCAAAATTATGGGTAAAAAGAATAAGCACAAGATAATATTTTAGCTTAACAAAGTGCAACTTCAAATCAAGGAGGTGGACCACAATATTTTTGTTATGACCAAGTAGATATGTGTAATTTCCAACAAGTGTAAGTACCCATTGAGTGTGACACCTCTTCCTATGCATAACGGAAAACACTATGGAGTTTTCTATTTTTTCTCTCATAAGAAATAGAGTCTTATATGGTACCTATTAGTATAATAGTTAGTTTTTGAACAATGTATTAATTCTTTAATATTTTGGCTACCTGTAAAATCATTATGCTAGTTAAATTATTGATTAAAGATACATTCTTTTGATGTTGGTCTTATTTCCATTGGTAGACCAAATAATTGCATGTGTATAATCTCACTTTTTCTTAGTACAATATGATGAGTAGCTTGCAAAAAAAACTTTACATTGAAAAAAAAATTAAAGCTTTATGCAATGAAAAATGATTTAGTGCATTGAATTGATTGATAATACTCTTCAAAACAAACAAGTTTCATTTATGTAAACAAATAACTGTGTAAATAATTGTATTCTAAAGATGGAGGTGAGTTACATTATATATTGAGATCAAACAACACATAATAAAATACAGATAGAAATATGAGAAACATAATATAGAGAGAACCAGAAATAATAATAAAATATGAAAACTTATGTGATACGAATATGAATATAATAGAAAAATGAAATACTATTGATATTTAAAAAATAAAATGTGAATATAGTAAATGGAAATATATAAACACATTTGCTATAAAATATATGATGAACACATGGTATGAAAGAATTATATAATTGTAATATACATATTTTCTATATAATGATGCAACTAAGGTAGATCTCTCTTAAGTGAAAATCTATTATGCTTGAGAGTGCTTTAACTACTAACTTTTCTTTTAATGTCTATGGAATGGATGGCCATGGTCAAATGATAGATTTGGAATTAAGATGGATATTGGTTAAAACATTTCCATTGTGTGTTGCCGGATATGAATATGTGTAACTCTTTTTGTGTTTGGAAAAATTAATATGTGTGTGTGTGCATTCCTTTTATAGTGGCAGAACTTGAACAAAGGTTTGCATACATAAAGATTTGATCCCCTTTGTGACCTCCTTTCCCTTAATGAAGGATAGATAGAAGGTTAAGATGAATTTATGATACTATTTATAGTTTTGGAATAAAAAATACATTATATAATGCAATGTGAAAAAGATTAAAAAATTGTAAGAGTCATCCTACTAGTAACCCTTATATTAACAAAAATAGAAAATGTAAAACAGAATTACTGTGTGAACACCATAGCATTATTTATAGTACTAATATTAGATTCATTTGAATATAGAAGTATGACTTTGTTCGGGTAGTATCATATTTGCAATAGTCTATTTTAATCATGAATTAAACAAGTAAAATACATACCATTAGAAGCTCAATATTGTGAGTGGATACCAATATCTTTATTAAGTCTTTGGAGTAAACGAATCATTAGAAATACAATCATTACTGAAAGTGTTCTTGGTAAA
Source organism: Pinus albicaulis (assembly GCA_034641835.2). NCBI lineage: Eukaryota > Viridiplantae > Streptophyta > Pinopsida > Pinales > Pinaceae > Pinus > Pinus albicaulis. Next base: position 925,425,982 of record CM076576.1, read on the forward strand.
AAAAAAATTCTGTAGTAGGATGGTCCATCAAATATAATACTATCTAAAATCTTTTTGGGGAAGTATTAGCGTGGCCCATGACATAAAGCTTGGGCACCAATCACAACCAAATAGAAGCATCGTGTACGTAACAATGACCATTTGAGTACAAACCAGATATTAAAAACCATGTGTGATGTTTACAAGAACACTTGACAGATAATAATGACAACCTACTTTGACCAACGACAACGAGCATTATTGTATTTGGTTGTGTGGACGTGAAGCGAGACATGATAGCCAAAGAGGTCTCCATAATATTGAACAAAATATGTATAGTCAGCCCTGTTTCAGATAAGATTAGGGGTACACAACCTTCAGAAGCCTACACAAAGTTGTGATCATTTGAGAATCAGAAAAGATGGTCGCATATTATTTAATATTCGATTTTGTAAGTTGGTAAGCTTTAAGGACTCCGCGTTAGAAGAATAAATAATGTAAGCGATAGTTCAATCCATATTACACCAAATCCCAAAGACTTTATATACTCTAAGCCCACATTAATATTCTGCTACATGGTGCTTATGACTTGTCTTGTGATCTCGAGAAGATTTGGTGATACCCAACATCTCAATAGGAGACAAGAAATAATGCGAGGATTGGCAAGCATATGGAAGATCCAAATTCTAATGCATGCTATTGCTCATGTTGGTATTTTTTGAAGCATAATTTTTTAATGATAGTTGTAAGGTACCATTGTTATCTGCAGGGTTATTTATTTCTTTTATTAAGGAACATTTAGTTACATATTTGTTTTATTAAAAAACATTTTTTTATGATTTTTTTTTAGCAGGTAAGTAATGCCAAATTCTTATCATGGTTATTGGTTTTATCTTTTTACAAATATATAGTTGTTGTAAATTCCTTTTATCAAACATGTTATTAAGAGTAATAGGTAAGTGATTCACTATTGTTCTTACTACCTTCAATCATTACACTCCCTTATGATTATGAATATCTAAAGCTGTTTTTTACAAATTATGCACAGGAATGAAATTCTAAAAATTTTACCATTTATTTTATTTTAGCGTCTTTTTAATAGTGAGCCCGTAAATAGCCTCCCTATTAATCAATAGAAAGGTGAAAACTAGAGAAAGTAATAGTAGTAATAACATAATAAAATACAAATAAAAATATGAAAATCATAATATAAAAAAGAATAAAAAATAATAATAAAATATGAAAACTTTAGACAAATGAAATACTATTGAATTTTAAAAAGTAAAATGTGAATATAGTAAATAGTAATATATAAACACATTTTTTAAAGGAAAATATATGATTAACCTATAGGATGAAAAAATTATATAAAAAAATGTTTTATATTTTTTATATACTAATGCAACTAAGGTAGATCCATCTTAACTGCAAATCTATTATGCTTGAGATTACTTTAACTACAATTTTTTTTTTTGTAATTTTCTTTAATCTAGAAAAGGTTGTCACATCTAGAGATTTGATATAGTGTGTGTAAATTCATTTTATAGTGGAAGAACTTAACAAAGATTTGTATACATAGAGATTTGTTCTCCTTTGTGATCTCTTTGCCCTTAATGCACGATAAATAGAAAGTTAAGATGAATTTATGATATTATTTATATTTGATGACTATGTGTGTATATTCTCTTCACCATAGCATTAATTCTAGTACTAAGATTAGATACATTTGAATATAAAAGTATGACTTTGTTTCTATCACCTCTCTTATTTTTAGTACACATAGTATCAATGATTCATTTTAATCATGAGTTTATCTTAAATAATTAAAGTACATATCATTAGAGGCTCAATATACTAATATCTTAATCTTAAATTTATCAAATCTTGGGCGGGAACAAACCATCAAAAATAAAACCATTACTGAAATTGTTCTTGGTAAAAAAAAATCTCCATTCATCAATTTTTTCAAAGTAAAAAATGGTTTGTTGTTTTTTGTTTTAACTCTAACATAAATGATGACTGGTAAAATATATTGTTTTAACTCTCACATAAACGATGACTTGTGAATGGCCCATCAATAATACCATCTAATTTTTTTTTGGGAAGTATTAGCGTGGCCCATCACATAAAGCTTTGGCACCAATCACGACCAAAGTGAAGAATCGTGTAAGAGTATATGAGGTTTTGTACGTAAGAATGACCATTTGAGTACAAACAAGATAATAAAAACCATGTGTGATGTTTGTGACCACACTTACAGATAATAATGACAACGTCCTTAGACCAAAGACAACGACCATTATTGTATTTGGTTGTGCCTACGGGAAGGGAGACAGGATAGGAAAGAGGTGTCGATAAGATTGAACAAAATATGTATAGTCAGCCATGTTTAAGATAAGATTCGGCGGTACACAACCTTGAGAAGCCTACGCCAAAGAAGCCATTGGTGAATCAGAAAAGATGGTCGCATGTTATTTATTTAATATTCGATTTTGTGATTTGGCAAGCTTTAAGCACTCTGTGTTAGAAGAATAAATAATGTAAGCAATAGTTCAGTTCAATCTATAGTGTACACCAAATCTCAAAGCCTTTATATACTCTACGACCGCATTAATATTCTGCTACATGGTGCTTATGAATTGTCTGGTGATCTCGAGAAATTTGGTGATACCCAGCATCTCAATAAGAGACAAGAAATTAGGACACGCATATGGAAGATTCAAATTCTATTTCACATATTGTTAATGTTAATATTTTTCAAACCATACCTTATGATGTAAGTGTTATGGCATTATGTAATGTTAAGAAATTTTGGAGAATTGTGTATTTTGTTCGATGAGCTAGACTTATGGTTAGAGTAAACACTTCATTTATTTTTAAAGGTACAAAGCCAAAACATATGATGACAAGAAAAATGCTGAAACAAAATTTATAAAATAAGAGAAAAATTAGCTGTCAGATATAAAGAGTTAAAAAGATAGATAAACATGAATACATTTTTTAAATATATTTTTGCAATATTGTGTCTCAGAATTCTTACCCTTTTTATAACCCGTTGTTATTTCTCGTCATATCTTCAACTATTTTTGTATAAATGTTGCGAGTTGTAAAATCTTCAACTACTTTTATGTAAGGGTTGGGAGTTGTAAGGTCAAATAAGATTTCGCCATTTCTGGTCAACACTTTGGAGAGGAAAGCGGGCACAAACTCGTATGGAGGTGGTGGGTCGACGTAAGAATAGTTGATGGCATGTAAGGTCGGGTGGCAGAAAGTGCTCTTGAGAGTAATAGGTAAGCAATACACTGTTGTTCCTGGTACACTTCCTGTTTACCATTGATTTCATTTTAGCGTCATCTTAATGGTGGGTCTGTTATGGTTGCACGTCAGAAACTGCCTCCCTGTTGATCACTAAAAAAGTGACAATTGGAGGGAGTAGCGGGTTTAACTGGACATTAGGGTTTATCGCATGCGATGTATGTTAGGGTTAATGCTCTTCTCCACAACAACAGTGACGACACACCCCGGTGACAGTGTGGGATGACATAACGGTTTTTGTTTACAGTCAGAAAATCTGTATAACGCAGTTGTCGAAGGATCCACCAGATTATATAAAAATTCAAAATTAGATTTTTGTATTTGTTATTTTAAATAAAATATTGATTTTTTTTTTTTTAAATAGTGAATGAATTTTTCTGTGTTCTAATTGAGATATCTTACTTTTCGGGCCAATATTTCAGCATTTCTCTGAGAACACTTTAACCATTTCTAAGAACATAAAGATAAAAAGTAAGAATGAAAATATGAAGAGTACATGATCAAAAAAAAGTGAGAAAAAAGAAAAAGTGGTTTTTTGGTGCAGATTTCTCATCTTGTCCTGAAGATGAACCACACTGGCTGGTTCGAAAAGCTTTAGTAAAAATTCCCCACAACGTTAGTAAAAATTCCCCACATGTAATTTCACCAAAAAAATTTCTTACACAAAAAAGAAGTTATTGATTTAATAATTGTTAATAAGTAATAAATATTGAAATGGAGAATAAAGATTAAATAACTAGTCTAGATTTATCTTAATTCAAGATCTACTAAGAGATCAAATCTTACTAGGTGTAAAACTTTCTTAGGGTTTTGCATTAAAAAAAGAGGTATCTCACTAGGTGCGAAATTTTTCTCTAGTTTTGCACTCAAAAAAGAGGTTTGCACTTAGAGATATTTGATCGATGGGAGTTAATATGGATCTAGGCTGGTCTAATTTAATTTATAGTTATGGTCTTATCAAGAAAACCTAGGATAGTCCAATATTGTTAGATTTTAGTGTGTATGTAAAAAAAAAAAAAAATTCTTATGTATGCAAGAAACTTTTTTTTTAGTATTAAAAATCTCAATGCATTTCTTTTAACAAAATGGTTTATGATAGACAGTTAAATTAACACTTTTAAAACCTTAAAAGGCTGATAAGACTTATTTCCTTTTTAATCAACTCAATCACTCTATGTTTTCTCTAATTAAATATTAACATACTTTGAGTATTAACATAATTTGACATAGATTTTGGTGTGGATTTAAAAATGGAAAAACACAACCTAAGTAAAAAAAGACTTTAACTTAATTTAAATCTAAGTATTTTTCCATTGTTCTTTAATATTCTTTAATACCAATTATCCTTCATCCACCCATTTTCACACAATTTAAAGAATTAATTGTGGTTTTTCAGGTATAGATATATAATTACATAGTTTTTTAAATGTGTGCACAAATAGCAGTGTACTCTAGTGAAAGGATGCCTAAAAAGAAATATTTCCTTTTAACCAAACTTAATCACTTATGTTTTCTCTAATTAAATATTTCATTTTAACTTAACCAAATCACTCGATGTCTTCCTCAGAAATATAGAAATATTATTTCACACTTGGCAATGTGCCTAAATGCTTCCTCACAAACAGAATTCCACACGTTGTTTTTAGTTTATTTATATAGACAGAGAGAGAAGTGATTTTTTTATTAGAGCCCACATTAGTTAAGGTTAGATTAACTTTTTAGAGAATATTAAGTTAAATGTTAAACATTACATGTTTACCTATATTTAAATAAATGTTAAATATTTTAAATGTTAAACATTACATGTTTACTTTTACATAATATCATATTGAAAAGTAGTAATAACAAGTTTAATGTTAACTTTGATACTTAAACTTGTGAATGATGTGTTTCTTATTGTAACTAATATCATATGATCTTTTCTTGGAATTAATTCGATTTATCAATGGCATTATGTGTATGATCGACATCTTGATTCGCTAATGTCGTATGTGATCGATCTCGAACAAACATTGCACAAAAACTGCAATTTAAATCCAGAAATGTAAAAAATAAAATAAAAAACCAGCAAATGATATGGAGGAGCAACTGTCCATCGAATAATCAGTAGAAATCATAGATTTCTATGCGACTCCTTCGAGTTGTGCACGAAGATGTAATTATGACTTCGAGTTTCCGCTCCTCCGCATGTTTTCCTTCAAGTCACGCAGGATAAATAAAATCTAACATATATTTATTACAGTTTGATATTTTAATTTGGGAAACGGATCATAATTATTGCATCTATACCAGTAAGTATTGTAGAAAATTGTTGATATAATAATCCACATGATATATATAATATTATCATCATCATAATATGATAAGACTCATTTTTTAATGATATTGAAAAAATGGTAAATATTTTAGAATTCAATATTATAAATCAATGCTAAATCAATATACTGTAAAATCTCACTGGAAACTAATAATAATTAAATCAATTTATTATATTAAAATGTAATAACAATAATTAATAAATTAATTCATAATTAAATCAATTTATTATATTAAAATGTAATAACAATAACTACATAACTACAAAATTCACACTTGTAAAAACTATACTCCATATCCACACATAGACTGGCATTCATTTTTTATCATTATCGTCCATGGTTTTTTATACCAATAAGTTTACCTTTAACAAAATAATCCACTCTAATCCACATGATATATCTAAGATTATATTATGCAATAAGACTCTAATTATATAAAAAAATGTTTTATGTTTTTTATACACTAATACAACTAAAGTAGATTTATCTTAACTGCAAGTTTATTATGCTTGAGATTACTTTAACTACAATTTTTTTTTTTTTTTTTTTTTTTTTTAATTTTAATTTAGGAAAGGTTGTCACATCTAGGGCATTGATGTTGTGGTCAAATGATAGATTTGGAATTAAGATGAATATTGGTTACAACACTTTCATTGTGTGTTGCTAGATATGAAGATGTGTAACTCCTTTTGTGTTGGAAAAATAAATATTTGTGTGTATGCAAATTCTTTTATAGTGGAAGGACATACATAGAGATTTAATCCCCTTTGTGATCTCCCTTCCCTTGATGTATGATAGATAGAAAGCTAAGATGAATTTATGATACTATTTATATTTTTGGCATAAGATATACATTATATAATGCAATGTGAAAAAGATTGTAAGAGTCATCCTACTCTTAATACTTTATATGGACAAAAATAGAAAAAGTAAAACTTAATAAGTAATAACTATGTGTGTATATTGTCTTCACCATAGCATTACTTCTAATAGTAGGATTAGATTTATTTGAATATAGAAGTATGGCTTTGTTTCAATTATTTTTCTATTTTTTTAATACACATATTAGTAATGGTTCATTTTAATTATGAATTTATGAAGTATAGAGAGTAATTAAATTACATATTATTAAAAGCTCAATATTGTGAGTAGATATTAATATCTTAATCTTAAATTTATCGAATCTTTGAAAGGAACAAACCATTAGACATACAACCATTACTGAAATTATTATTGGTAAAAAAATCTCACTCTTTGCAACCTTTCAAGTTTTTCGAAGTAAAAAATGGTCTGTTGTTATTTGTTTTAACTCTAACATAAACGATGACTTGTAAAATATATTACATGAGTATTAGGATGGGCCATTAATAATACCATCTATTTTTTTTTTTCGGAAGTATTAGGGTGGCCCATCACATAAAGCTTTGGCACCAATATTCACAACCAAAGGGAAGAATCGTGTAAGAGTATACGAGGTTTCTTACGTAAGAATGACCATTTGAGTACAAACAAGATAATAAAAACCATGTGTGATGTTTGTAAGCACACTTATAGATGATAATGACAACGTCCTTAGACCAACGACAACGACCATTATTGTATTTGGTTGTGCGGACGGGAAGCGACACATGAGAGCGAAAGAGGTGTCGATAAGATTGAACAAAATATGTATAGTCAGCCCTGTTTCAGATAAGATTCGGCGTTACACAACCGAATCAGAAAAGATGGTCACATGTTATTTAATTAATATTCGATTTTGTGATTTGGTAAGCTTTAAGAACTCTGTGTTACAAGAATAAATAATGTAAGCGATAGTTCAATCTATAGTACACCAAATCTCAAAGCCTTTATATACTCTACAACCGCATTAATATTCTGCTACATGGTGCTTATGACTTGTCTTGTGATCTTGAGGAGAAGATTATGTAATGTTGAGAAATTTCTGTTTTCAAATCTTCAACTACTTTTGCATAAATGTTGCGAGTTGTAAAATCTTCAACTACTTTATGTAATGTTTGGGAGAATAAGATTTAGCCATTTGTGGAGAATAAGCAATACACTGTTGTTCCTGGTACACTTCCTGTTTACCATTTATTTCATTTTAGCGTCATCTTAATGGTGGGCCCGTTATGATCGCACGTCGGAAACTGCCTCCCTGTTGATCACTAAAAATGTTACAACTAGAGGGAATAGCGGGTTTAAGTGGACATTAGGGTTTATCGCAGCGTAAACCCACCGTAAGATGTATGTTACGGTTAATGTTCTCCTCCACAACGACAGTGACGACACGCCCGAGTGACAGTGTGGGATGAGATAACTGTTTTTATTTACAGTCAGAAAATCTGTATAACTCAGTTGTCGAAGGATCCACCTATTTAGTCGAATTTGGTATAAAATTTTATACAAAATTATATAAAAATTCAAAATCAGATTTTTGTATTTGTTATTTTCAATAAAATATTGAATTTTACTGTGTGGTTAATAACTTTTCCTGTGTTTTAGTTGAGATGTCTTACTTTTCATGCCACTATATGAGCCATCTCCATGAGAACACTTTAGCCATCTCTAGGAAGATAGAGATAAAAATAAGAATGAAAATATGAAGAGAACATGTCCAATATTACTCTACAGTGAAAAGGAAAGAATTCTAGTTGAGATGTCTTGCTTTTCATGCTACTATTTGAGCCATTTCCATGAGAACACTTCAGCCATCTCCAAGAAGATAAAGATAAATGTAAGAATGAAAATATGAAGAGAACATGTCCAATATTTCTCTACAGTGAAAAGGAAAGAAGAAAGAAAAAGAGTGTAATGATTTAATAATTATTAATAAGTAATTTATATAGAAATAGAGAATAATTGTTAAATAATCACTCTAGATTTTTTTTATCTCTCTAGATTCTTGATAGATCTTTTGATCTTTCTAGGCACTTGATATGGATCTAGGTTTTAAATGTTCAACAACATGTCCAAATACATCACCCTCATCCAGAAACAGAATTGAACCTGTGATGAGTGCCATAAAAACCCGCCTCATCACTGTTTAATCAATAAGACTGCACAGACAATTACTCTGAACTTTTATTTTAATAGTATATTCATAAAATTGTTAATACAATTATATTAAAATATTGTTAATATAATTATATTGATATGGCGCGGTTATATATATGGTCTTATCAAGAAAACCTCTTTTTTGAGTATTAACAATCTTAATACATTTCTTTTAACAAAATGATTTATGATACGCAATTAAATTAACACTTTTAAAACCTTAAAAGGTTGATAAGACTTAAATTAAAAAGATCTATGGATTCATTCTTACACTCTTATATATATATATATATATATATATATATATATATATATATATATATATATATATATATATATATATATATATAACTAAACCTAATCACTCAATGCTTTTTCTAATCAAATATTTCTTTTTTACTCAACCCAATCACTTTATGTTTTCTCTAATTAAAACATAATTTGGCTTAGATTTTGGTGTGGATTTAAAAGTGGGAAAACATAGCCTAAGTAAAAAAAGACTTTAAATTAATTTAAATCTAAGTATTTTTCCGTTGTTCTTTAATATTCTTTGATACCAATTATCTTTCCTCCACCCACTCTCACACAACTTCTCCCACTTGAAAATAATTAATTGTGGTTTTACAGATATAGATATAGGATTACAGAGTTTTTTAAATGTGTGCACAAATCGCAGTGTACTCCTCTCAAAGGATGCCCAGAAAAATTATATGTGAAAAGTTGTGAATGGTGACGTAGATGTTTTCTCTCATTAACTATTTCCTTTTAACCAAACTATAGCAATGTGCTCTTCTAAAAGGATGCCCAAAAATATTATACTTGAAAATTTGTCTTTTAACCAAATTGAATCACTCTATGTTTTCTCTAATTAAATATTTCATTTTAACTTAACAAAATCACTCGATGGTTTTTCTAATTAAACATTACCTTTTAACCTAGCTAAATTAAATGAATGGAAGCACAACATAATTTGAAAACAAAAAAATATAAAAAAACATAAAATGTATGCAAAGAGGAGTAAGAGCCATCAAAATCAAACCTAGAAATCAATAACAATTGTACTGACACCACAGAAATCTGAAATCCATTCTCACAAATATTATTTCCCACTTCCAATAGCTGCATAAATCCTTCCTCAGAAATATTATTTCACACTTCTCACTGTGCCTAAATGCTTCCTCGGAGATACAATTCCACACATTGTTTTTGGTTTATTTATATAGATAGAGAGAAGTGATTTTTCATTAGGGCCAACTTTGGTATTTTTTGAAGCATAATTTTTTAATGATAGTTGTAAGGTATCATTGTTATTTGCATAGTTATTTATTTCTTTTATTAAGGAATATTTAGTTACATATTTGTTTTATTAAAGAACATGTATTTTTTTATAGCATGGTAAGTAATGTCAAATTCTTATCATGGTTATTGGTTTTATTTTTTTACAAATATATAATTTCTGTAAATTCTCTTTATCAAACATGTTATTAAGAGTAATACGTAAGTAATTCACTATTGTTTTTAGTACCTTCAATAATTACACCCTCTTATGATTATGAATGTCTAAAAAAGTTTTTTAGAAATTATACAGAGAAGTCAAATTTTTAAAAAATTACCATTTATTTTATTGTAGCGTTTTTTTAATGATGAGCCCATAAACAATCTCGTTATTAATCAATAAAAAGGTAATAATAATAATAACATAATAAAATAGAAATAGAAATATGAGAAACATAATAGAGAAGGAGCTAAAAATAATAATAAAATATGAAAACTTATGTGATAGCAATATGAATATAATAGACAAATGAAATACTATGTGAATATAGTAAATGATAATATATAAACACATTTGTTAAAGGAAAATATATGATTAACACTTGGGATGAAAGAATTATATAAAAAAAAAATGTTTTATATTTTTTATACACTAATGTAACTAAGGTAAATCTATCTTAAGTGCAAATCTAATACGTTTGAGGAATGGATGTAGTAATCAAATGATACATTTAAAATTAAAATATGGTTACACCATTAGCGTGGTCCATCACATAAAGCTTTGGCATCAATCACAACCAAAGTGAAGAATCGTGTAAGGGTATATGAGGTTTTGTACGTAAGAATGACCATTTGAGTACAAACAAGATAATAAAAACCATGTGTGATGTTTGTGACCACACTTACAGATAATAATGACAAAAGACAACGACCATTATTGTATTTGAGACAACGAGCATTATTGTATTTAGTTGTGTGGACGGGAAGGGAGACAGGATAGCGAAAGAGGTGTCGATAAGATTGAACAAAATATATATGTATAGTCAGCCATGTTTTAGATGAGATTCGGAGGTACGCAACCTTGAGAAGCCTACGCCAAAGTTGTCATTGGTGAATCAGAAAAGATGGTCGCATGTTATTTATTTAAGCACTCTGTGTTAGACGAATAAATAATGTAAGCGATAGTTCACTCTAGAGTACACCAAATCTCAAAGCCTTTATATACTCTACGACCGCATTAATATTCTGCTACATGGTGCTTATGAATTGTCTGGTGATCTCGAGAAATTTGGTGATACCCAACATCTCAATAAGAGACAAGAAATTAGGGCACGCATATGGAAGATTCAAATTCTAATTCACATGTTGTTAATGTTAGTATTTTTCAAACCATAACTTTTTAATGACGTGTGTGTTATAGCATTATGCAATGTTAAGAAATTTTGGAGAATTGTGTATTTTGTCCGATTAGCTAGACATATGGTTAGAGTGGTTAGAGTAAACATTTCATTTATTTTTAAAGATACAAAGCCAAAACAAAACATATGATGAAAAGAAAAGTGTTGAAACAAAAATTTATAAAATAAAAAAAAAAAAGTTAGTTATAAAAAAGTAGATGAACATAAATATTTTTTTAAATATATTTTTGCAATATTGTTTCTCAAAATTCTTACCCTTTTTTATAAGCAGTGGTTATTTCTCTGGTCATATCTTCAACTACTTTTGTATAAATGTTGCGAGTTGTAAAATCTTCAACTACTTTTATCAAAGGGTTGGGAGTTGTAAGGTCAAATAAGATTTCGCACAAACTCCTATGGAGGTGGTGGGTACGCGTAAGAATAGTAGATGGCAGGTAAGGTCAGGTGGCAGAAAGTGCTCTTGAGAGTAATACGTAAGCAATACTCTGTTGTTCCTGGTACCTTTAATTATTACACTTTCTGTTTACCCTTTATTTCATTTTAGCGTCATCTTAATGGTGGGCCCTTTATGATTGCACGTCAGAAACTGCCTCCCTGTTGATCACTAAAAATGTGACAACTGGAGGGAATAGCGGGTTTAAGTGGACATTAGGGTTTATCGCAGCGTAAACCCACCACCGTAAGATGTATGTTAGGGTTAATGTTCTCCTCCACAATGACAGTGACGACACGCCCGAGTGACAGTGTGGGATGAGATAACTGTTTTTGTTTACAGTCAGAAAATCTGTATAACTCAGTTGTCGAAGGATCCACCTATTTAGTCGAATTTGGTATAAAATTTTATACAAATTATATAAAAATTTAAAATCAGACTTTTGTATTTGTTATTTTCAATAAAATATTGAATTTTACTGTGTGGTTAATAACTTTTTCTGTGTTTTAGTTGAGATGTCTTACTTTTCATGCCACTATTTGAGCCATCTCCATGAGAACACTTCAGCTATCTCCAGGAAGATAGAAATAAAAATAAGAATGAAAATATGAAGAGAACATGTCCAATATTACTCTACAGTGAAAAGGAAAGAATTCTAGTTGAGATGTCTTGCTTTTCATGCCACTATTTGAGCCATTTTCATGAGAACACTTCAGCCATCTCCAAGAAGATAAAGATAAATGTAAGAATAAAAATATGAAGAAAACATGTCCAATATTTCTCTACAGTGAAAAGAAAAGAAGAAAGAAAGAGAGTGTAATGATTTAATAATTATTAATAAGTAGTTTATATAGAAATGGAGAATAATTGTTAAATAATCAGTCTAGATTTTTTTATCCCTCTAGATTCTTGATAGATCTTTTGATCTTTTTAGGCACTTGATATGGATCTAGGTTTTACATCTTCAACAACATGTCCAAATACATCACCCTCATCTAGGAAGAGAATTGAACCTGTGATGAGTGCCATAACAACCCGCCTCATCACTGTTTAATCAAGAACACTGCAAAGACAATTACTTTGAACTTTTATTTTAATAGTATATTCATAAAATTGTTAATACAATTATATTAAAATATTGCTAATATAATTATATTGATATGGCACGGTTATATATATGGTCTTATCAAGAAAACCTAGGATAGTCCAATATTGTTAGATTTTCCTATGTATATAAGATAACTTCTTTTTCCTATTTATTCAAGAAAACCTCTTTTTTGAGTATTAACAATCTTAATACATTTCTTTTAACAAAATGATTTATGATACGCAATTAAATTATCACTTTTAAAACCTTAAATGGCTCATAAGACTTAAATTAAAAAGATCTATGGATTCATTCTTACACTTATATATATATATATATATATATATATATATATATATATATATAAAACTAACTAAACCTAATCACTCAATGTTTTTTCTAATTAAATATTTCTTTTTTTACTCAACCCAATCACTTTATGTTTTCTCTAATTAAAACATAATTTGGCATAGATTTTGGTGTGGATTTAAAAGTGGGAAAACATAGCATAAGTAAAAAAAGACTTTATATTAATTTAAATCTAAGTATTTTTCCATTGTTCTTTAATATTCTTTGATACCAATTATTCACACAACTTCTCCCATTCAAAAATAATTAATTGTGGTTTTACAGATATAGATATAGGATTACAGACTTTTTTAAATGTGTGCACAAATAGCAGTGTACTCCTCTCAAAGGATGCCCAGAAAAATTATATGTGAAAATTGTGAATGGTGACGTAGATGTTTTCTCTCATTAACTATTTCCTTTTAACCAAACTATAGCAATGTACTCTTCTAAAAGGATGCCCAAAAAAATTATACTTGAAAATTTGTCCTTTTAACCAAATTGAATCACTCTATGTTTTCTCTAATTAAATATTTCATTTTAACTTAACAAAATCACTCGATGGTTTTTCTAATTAAATATTACCTTTTAACCCAGCTGAATTAAATGAATGGAAGCACAACATAATTTGAAAACAAAAAAATATAAAAAAAACATAAAATGTATGCAAAGAGGAGTAAGAGCCATCGAAATCAAACCTAGAAATCAATAACAATTGTACTGACACCACGGAAATATGAAATCCATTCTCACAAATATTATTTCCCACTTCCAATAACTGCATAAATCCTTCCTCAGAAATATTATTTCACACTTCTCAGTTTGCCTAAATGCTTCCTCAGAGATACAATTCCACACATTGTTTTTGGTTTATTTATATAGATAGAGAGAAGTGATTTTTCATGAGGACCAACATTAGTTAAGTTTCGATTAACTTTTTAGTAAATGTTAAACATTGCATGTTTACATATAAAGTTATGTTAAATTCTAAGTAAATGTTAAATATGTTAAATGTTAAACATTTTTATGTTTAAGTTTACATTTTTACCTTAGATTTACCCCATAAACATCACATGTTTACATTTAAGCTTATATTTACAGAGTTTTTATTTATTTACCATAACTCTGGTTTATTTTAATTTTTATTTATTTACTATATCTTTTTTTGAGTGCTAGTAATTTTTTTTATATTTTAATTCTATATTGTGTTTATACAAAATAATAATTAAATTGATTTTTAAATAAGACAAACATTAAATTAAAAATGTTAAATGTTAAACCTATTTATGTATTTACTTTTTAACTTGAGCTCTATCCCATAATGAATTGTGAAGAACCTCTCACCACAATTAATAACCTTGATTTATATTACAATTGGATTGAATAAATTTGGATAAAAAGATAAAATTAACCATTTTAAATATCATATTAAAAAGCGATACTAACAAGTTTAATGTTAACTTCGAGATTATAGAAGATAGTTAAAGTTGTGAATGCTGTGCTTCTTATTGTAACTAAAATCATATGATCTTTTCTTGGAATTAATTCGATCTATCCATGGCATCCTGTATATGATCGACATCTTGACTCTCTAATATCGTATGTGATGGACCTCGAACAAACATTGTACAAAAATGTAAAAAATAAATACAAAACCAGCAAATGATATGGAGGAGCAACTGCCCATCGAATAATCAGTATATATCATGGATTTCTATGCGACTCCTTCCAGTTGTGTACGAAGATGTAATTATGACTTCGAGTTTCCGCTCCACTGAGACATGCACCATGCTACGGCTATTCTTCAAGTCATCCAGGATAAATAAAATATAACATATATTTATTATAGTTAGATATTTGAATTTGTAAATCAGATCTTAATTATTGCAACTATACGAGAAAGTATTGTAGAAAATTCTTGCTATGATAATCCACGTGATACATATAATATTATATTATGCAGTAAGACTCTAAGACTCGAATTATTATATGCTTGAAAAATTATTATTTTTCAATGATATTGAAAAAATAGGTAAATATTTTAAAAATATAATATTATATTATGCAATAAGACTCTAAGACTCCAATTATCATATGCTTTTTTTAGGTTAGTTTGCATGCTATAGAAAAAGAAAAGCGCAAGAAAATATATTGCATTCAATGACCAGTACTTGTAAGGTCAAATAAAATGAAGCATGTATATCGCATTCAATATGAAACAAAACTCATTTTTTAATGATATTGGAAAAATATTTTTTTCTATGATATTGAAATAGTAGTGTAACATCCATAAAATAACCACGTAATGCTATTTTTTTAACTGTTATTATCAAGAAACGGTTGTAAAACGGATTCTGGAATCGGTTAAAACGAATATGTGTTGGGTATTGAATTGGAGGTGTGACAGTTATTGTCATCTTTTCCGTTACAATGCACAATTAAGTATTGTTTAATGGTGAAGGGGTAGAGTAGTTTGGGGAGCCAAAAAAGGAAGTTGGTGTCACCTACTGCATGTACCATTCAGATATAGCCATTGGTTACGGAGCGGGGGAATTTCTGTTTCTTTTACTTGCAGAGACTTTGAACATGGTGGTAACAAAATGTCTATGCCGCGGAACCTCTTTGAGACCAGGGGATCTCGTGCATGGGCTATCATTTATTTCCTGTCATCCTGGTAAATTATATTCCAAGTTCTTGACATGGGCTGCATTCAACAGAGTTGTGCACGATACTAAATTTTGGTTAATTTTTTTCTTTATGATGTTTTTTATTTGATTAACCTGGATTAGAAATGAATTGGAGGTTGATATTTCTTCGTTTTACTTTTGTAAAATCCCTAATTACGAAGATAATCCCTAATTACGAAGATATTATTTGTCGAAAAAGTTATGCATATAGAAACTTTATACTAATTTTCTTTGAAAAGAATATATTTTTAGAAAGAAAATATATCTGTTTGTAATAGAGAAAGATAAGCAATTTTATATGTAATAATATTGCATATGCATCTTATCTAAGAAAGGATAGGATAAGCAATTTTATATATATTGCATATGCAACTTATTAGAGAAATGATAGGATGCTTGTTCTTTCTTAAAAGAGATTACATACATGTGTAGGAAATGATAACAAGTCCAAGGTATTTTCTTGAATAGATTAAAGAGGGGAACTCTTGAAGTATTTTCATGTGTTTTTCATGTGTTTTTAAGAAGAAAAGAGAAGTTTCTCACATTAAAATTCTATACATTAACCATGTTGTAAATAGTAATTATTTAATAAATCCATGGGTAGTTTACCATGGTATTGGTAGAGAATAGTATTTAATATATCCACAGATAGTTTACCATGGTGTTGGTAAAGTCATGGGCAGAGGAACTATTCAATTATATTTCTTAAGAATATACTATGTAATTACTTTTATGATAGCATGATTATGATGTTCATTTCTTTTGGAAGAAGATCATGCATAGGCATGCAACATAAATAATAACTTTCATTGGAAAGAATATAAATATTTGTAGGTGAGAAAGTTAGCATGTAGTGCTAAACTATATTGGAAATGATTGTTTAGTATAATCTTTGAAAAAGAAGACATGTATTTATATTCTTAATTGCATAGTTTTACAAAAAGAAAACATATGTTTACATGCTCATAGCATTGAGATTTCCTTTGGGAAGACTCGTGAAGGAAGTTACGTGCTTCGTTGGAGACTCTTTTGGAATCTATGTGCCTTTGCATGCATGGGAGCAACATTTGATATGTTAGATTGCACTCCATGTACTAAAAGTAATAGCTCAAGGGTTAGTTATTTTGATTAAATTATGTAAATTGCATGTGTGAGTATCATAACTAAGTATCAGTTTATTTTAAATGTATGCCAGGGAGATGTAGCTATTGTCTTTCAGTGCTTATACGACGGAAACATTAGTTAATGTGTTGACTTATAATCAGCACATATGAGGTATGTGTTGTTAAAGGGAGAATGTCAAGGTACTTTACTTGCATGTCATGAATATACATGAGTAGATGGAGAAACTACTATAGTATAGATATGTGAAATGATTTATTATACTTTATGAATCTTGACATCAATGTATGTTGAAGGTAACGTTAGCAGGGTATGATGGTGATATGTATAAAGGAAATATTATGCTTAACCTGGTGGTAGGTAAATGATTATGGTTCATGTAGATGAGTATGAACTACCAGATGATCCAGTGTACAATGGACCATTGTAGGTACATCCATGCCATCGAAATATGAAGATATGAAGACCAGAGGGTAAATGGTATCATATTTATTGTAATAGCTTTAAGCTAGATATTTTTATATTTCCTTGTAAGATTATATAAACGATGGTTAAGGGATGGTCTCCCTTATAAGCCATTGAGTGATGGGCTGAACACCCTCAGAGCGTTTAATAATAAAATTAAACGTTGGCTGGTTTTCACCCTACGGGGTTTCCAGGGGGTTTCCAGGGTATATTGGTGTTCAATAATGTGATTGATTATTGTGTCAAGTTGATGATGTTGATTCCTTTCTTGTTATGATGTTCATAATGACAAGTATGTGATGACTACATGAATAATGAAATGAGTGGAAGGTTACATCCTACAGTATTATGTTAATGTACTGTAATGGAGGTTGTTAATGGTTAAGGAGCTTATTATTCTTATTCTAAAATTACACTATGAATTGGTAAACATTCTATGTAATGAAGATTAAGGAATATTTAATAGCGAATGGATAGTTACCCGTGAGTAACTTGTATAAAAAAATTTAACTCCTTACATTTCTATGTGAAGTTATCGGTGTATATTACAAGTAGGTAAATATTTTTAAATTCAATAATATTGGGAAAATATTTTTTTCAATGATATTGAAAAAATAAATAAATATTTTAAAATTCAATGTTATAAATCAATACTAATTTAATATACTCTACTCTAAAATCTTAATAGAACTTTATATAATTCAATCAAATTTATAATATTAAAAAATTAATAACAATAATAAATAAATTAAATCCATCATATTAAAAGAAAATAATAATAACTATACAAAATTCATAAGGGTAAAAAATATACAAAATTCATAAGGGTAAAACTATACTCCATATACAAATACACGCATTCACTACCTTCGATCTTTCTTTATTATCCTCAATGGTTTTTGATACCAAAATTTTTACTTTTAACAAAATAAAAACATTTGAGTATACATAGTTCAAATATTTATTTTTTCAGAAATTTTAACATAGTTTTTTATATTTTATATTTAAAATATAAAATAAATATAAAATACTCAAATATTTTAACAATATATCACTTTGTGTAGACAGAATTTTGATTTCTTAAGCTCCAACGTTTATAGGTTTTACTTAAATTACAAAATTAATGATTATAAGGGATTTTAATATTATTATCAAAAATGTGTAGGGTACAAAGTAAGCACTTATGTGATCATGGATTGAACCTTTGCAGGAATTTCATAATAATTGAAAGATACCATGAACATGATGACTCCAAAAATGGCAATGGGATCATAGGGAATGTGTGCATGGCCGTAGGAATGTGCACGTTATTGGGTGCCTAGGCTTAACAAAGCCAGAGCTTTCAACTAGCATACTAGCTTGGGTGCCTAGGCTTAACAAAGCCAGAGCTTTCAACTAGCACACTAGCTTGGCATGGCTCAAAAGAACTTGCAAATTCATAAAAACATATGTGCGTTCTTAGGAGCATGCACACATTCGTGGTGTGAACTTTTTTTATGCATCTATAGTCCCATGTTTTATTATTTTTGGATAGCAAGGTGCATTTTTAAGAGTCATAGAAAAAATTTGTTGATTTTTGGTCTACATGAGTGATGAATCAATGTCATACATTATCTGAGGATTGTAAGTAAGCATTCTATTTTTTTTTTTTTCAAGGTTTAAAATTTAGTAACATACCTAAATAATATTCCTAAACACAATTGAAGTGAAACTAGTTACTATGGAATGTTTGTTACCAAAACAAGACGGTGGCTAGTGTTCCAAGAAAAAAACACATTAGAAACGAGACGATATGGAAAATGTTGTTTTCGACGCTTGTTCTCATCTTTGTTGGTGTGAATTTTTTTCTTCAGAAATTGATCATTTCTTAAGCGTTTTGATGCCACATGGTTTATTCATCATCAGTTTCTCTTCGGTTAACTCTTGGAAACTCCAGTTATTTTTGGAGGTTAATATCCAATTGCACATAAAAAAAGTGTGGTAATAGAGGATGAATGTTGAGGAAAGCTAAATTATGAATTGAAGAGGGTTCTTTTTTGGTAGCTCAAGGAATCGCAACAAAAGGAAACTATGTTGAGGATCATTGGGGCATCGACGAGTTTGTGCATCAAACCCCAATTCCCAAGGGTTTCAATTTCTTGGTTGGATGAGATGACGGTAGTGGTAGTAAAAATTTGTTTGTGTGCTCATTGTGACAATTTTTGGGGTCCATTTTTTATGGCTTGAGGTTAAAAGTGATTATAGGAGCAACTAGTGATAACATTAGAACAAAATTCATTCTTTGTTACCATAAAATGAGAGGTTTCCTTTTCCTGCCAAATAAGCCTACAAACCCCCCATCCCCATTTAAGTAGATTTATTTTTTTATAGATTTTGCTCAAGTTCAAGCTCAAGATCAAACTCAACAATTATTATAGTAAATGAGCTTTCAAAGTAATTTTAATTTTTTTCTCTCTCCTTGTTTGTTGAATGTGAAACCTCAAAACTTCATTTCTTGTCTAATTGTTGTTTATAGTTTAGTTTCTCATTTCTGGTAACATAGTATGAAACCTAATTAGAACCCAAACCATCCAACACCAAACCATAATTTATAACAACTGAACCCCAAACAAGAACAAAGAAACCCAAATGTTGAAATTGATGTATCATTGGCTACATTAGGGTCACTAATACAGGATCTCCCAAACACTAGAGAATCATCATTATTGTCTCTTGCAATTTTATTAAACTCAATTTCATCATCTTTCTATGATTCCCAAGGCAAGTTAACCAATATTTATGATTATAGGGCTAGAATGTATGAACACTATAGAACCAATCTAAATAAGGACTAATTTAGAGACCTCAACATTACTAAAAAAAAATTGTTGTCTTTTTTTTTACTTGTGAAGAAACTAAGAAAAATGCATTTATATGGACCAGTGCATCTACAAATTATTTCAATATTGTTAAATAGATAAGTGGTTCATGGTATTTGATAAACCTCCCCATAATAATAAAAAGGTACCTATATATTTCTTAAGGAAGTTATATGAAGATTATATATTAGGATTCTATGTTGGTACTTTACATGGTGTTGTAACAAAATCTTGCATAGCTAGAATGTTGATTTTTTTTTCCACCAAGGTTTATATGTAAACATGTCTCCAAATTCCCAAGGCTATACAATTTGAAGAGATTCTTTTTCATGCTAAATGGGAAACACATTATCTAAACATGTGACAATTGAATAAACCAAAAGCATACATTTAGTTTGAGTGCCACAATATTAATGGGTAGCATAATTCCTCTATTTACAAGTGGTTTCTTGATAAGTGGTTTCTTGATGCAGCACCAGACATTACTTTTAGCAAATGAATGTTTCAAATCTATTTTGTATCATATGAATGGCCCCACGATGTGGTATCACCTTTTCAAATGGTTATGGAGTCTAATAGGTTCAAAACACTTGTCTTAAAACATTAGATAAATCTGCTCTTTGAATATTGAAGTATGATTTCCGTCAATTTGTTCGTATGAAAAAGGTTTCTCTAAACAGGCTTGTTCTTGACAAGTTGGTTTATGATGTTTCTGTGGGATGACACTTGCCTTCGTTATTAAGTTAAACACATATATCACCCACAAGGGAGGAATGTAACAATAGTGCCTTTTGAAAGAAATTGTAGAGAGAAGAAGCATTAAGTTCTAAATTTCTAATGGAGCTCCATTACGCATCAGTAAATTTCACCAAAACTAGAGTTCCTGCGCAGGTTCCTCCAGATATATTTTCGAACCAATACCCAGATTTCATTAAAAAAGAGGATAAAAAGAACTATAAAGTGACAAGTATTCTCAAGATTTGTTGGTGTACAATAGAAACCAATATTTAAATACCAAATATTGTAGATTTTGTACATGACAACCCATTTCCCAATCCTACATCTTTTAATGTGAAAGGAAGTGACACGATGCTATTTCTTTTGATAACCAAACACATGGTTCCCAAGCGCTTCATCAATGACACGATTAGAAATCATTTTCACTGCAACTTCTTGCATAATTATATGAAGTAATTGTTCAACAAAGAGGATTAGGTTATATGGTCCATAATTTCACTCTGTTCAATTTGATTGTAAGACAAAATGCGGATGTTTTGATTAAAGTGATACTATGTTACATGGAAGCTATGAATATATTATTTACAAATTGTTACAATTCCGCAATGAAATGCAGTTGTTGCATTTTTTTGTTCTCCTTTTTGGTCCCGGCCATGGCCCATAGACAGGAGGAACTATTATTTTTTCTCCATTTTAGTCCCTTCCATAGGCTGGAGGGACTATTGTAACTGATATGCGTTGGAATATGAGCAATTAGTAGAAATATAATGGCTTTAACCAAAATTTTGTAATTCATCTTTTTCTTAGCTTATTGAACATTGAAGCGTTTTGTTGTTAACGAATCAAACATTCAGAAGTATTATTTGGCCTCTTCTAGAGGTTAAGAGGTTCATAACTTAGGTTTTAAATGGATATTAATATGAATTTATGGCATGATTGAGTAATTCTAGCTTTCATGTAGCATTATTTAGTTCAAATTAAATGCTTCATTTGGCATGTAGCTGTTGGTGGTCATGGCTCCATATTACACACATGGGAGTTTGATTACTACTGGACAAACAACTGCGGTGCATGAATTTTCCAATGGGATTGAATTACTTAATTTTTGTAACATACACCAATACCTCACATGGAAATGCAAGGAGTTAGAATTTTTTATACAAGTTACCCACGGGTAACTATCCAAATCACTATTAAATAATCCTTACTAATCATAATATGGAATGTACGCCAGTTCATAATGTAACCTTAGTATAAGAATAGTAAGTTGCTTAACCATTAACAAACTCTATTGTAGAACATTAACATTGAAGTGTATGATGTAACCTTGCATTCATTATTGATGTAGTCATCACATACTTGACATTATGAACATCACAACAAGAAAGGAATCAACATCGTCAATTTGACACAATAATCAATCACATCATTGAATACCAATATACCCTCGAAACCCCATAGGGTGAAAACCAACAAACATTTAATTTTATTATTAAATGCTTGTGACGGTGTTCAACCCTCACTCAATGTCTTATAAGGGAGACCATCCCTTAAACATCGTTAATAAATCTTACAAGGCAGTATACAAATATCTAGCTTTAAGCCATTACAATAGGCATGATAGAATTTACCCACCAATATTCATATCTTCATATCTTGGTGGCATGGATGTACTTATAATGGACCATCGTACATTGGATCAACATGCAGCTTGCACTCATCTGCATGAACCATAATAATCTACCTGCCACCAGGTTAAGCATAATATTTCCTTTTCATAAGTCACTATCATTTCCTGTCATTGATGTCATCAAAAAGCTTTTATAACATGATTAGATAAAGCCTTAATCAATAAATAATCAATATTTAAGTGATCCTTTAACACTTATTCATGTGCATACATGAGATGTGAATACAATATCACAACATTTTTTCTTCTAGCATCTCTACCTTAGTGTGAGCAAATAAATATCAATTTATGTAAAATAATCCCCACATTATTAGACACTTCTCAAACACGCTCACATTTGTACAAGACAAATCACTACAACTGTCTAGGAATTCCTTCAATGGAAAATGACACAATGTGCATTCGTGTTACTCAAACTTTAACAAAAGAACAAGCCCTTCAGCTATTGCTTTTGGAGCATGAAAATATAATAAAGCTAACATGTTGAATGTTATTCCTATGAATACAATGCATAAAGTTTCTAAAATTAATTTCGCAATAGAATGCTTAACATAATGGAGCATGCAAACACATGTTTCCTTTTCGAGGAAATATAACATAATAGGCATGCAAAACATGGTTTCTTTTCCATAAAAATAATGGAATAAAGCATAATAATACATGTCTTATTCTCCAAATATTATACCAACATTACCCATATATATATTTCAAGGAAACTAAAACATTACTTTAGTTTTTGTATATGTAATTCATCTTCTTTGGCAAAGAATCTTTTCCAATGTAGGATAAAAAAACATGTTATCATTTCCCACATACAAATGTATATTCTTTCCAATGAAATCTAGTACAAATATTGCATGATTATACATGATATTATTTCAAAAGAAACTAACATAAACTAAGATAATAGTTCTGTTAGCATAAAGGTACTCACATATTTTTCCTAAGGATTAAGATAGCTCATTATTTCTTTTATCCAAGAAAAGAGCATACCTATATAACAACAATGGCTATTCTTGGTGCATGCAAGACAGATAAATCTCCCTCTTTGTGCATGGAAGAGAGATAGCTTTTCCTTTAATGTAGGCAACACATATGCTCTTCTTAGAATTCTATCATCATGAAATACTATTTTAAGGAAAAATATTAACATAATACCATTCTTTTCCATAGATTATTATTTTCAAGAAATTTTAGCTAAATAACCACATACTCTCTTTCAAGAAAATGACGTGGTTATTTATCTTTTACATAAAAAATTCTTATGCATGCCTACATATCATTGCACAAGGATTATTGTTATGAAAATACACAATCTTACATATTAAGTAAACCCCATTTTACTCTATATTGATCTCTTTTAGTTGCAAGATTCACATGCAAGAATTATTTCAAAATATACATATTTCTCTCCAAAAAATCAAATGCATATATGTTAAATTTTCAAGCCTGCACACACATGTTTCTTTTTCAAGAAACCAAATTCATATCTCCTTTCAAGGAAACTTCAACACAACACTGGAATTTTTGCGTACATGGAAAAGACACATCCTTTTTAAAGAAACTCTAACTTAACGATTATTTATTTTGTAGGCATTCTATTTTCCATAAAATGCAATAACTATTGTTTGAATATGTATTATTCTCAACCAAAATTGTTATTTGTTTGTGCAAAATAGACATATATCCATTGTAAATAAACACCTATATTTTCCAGGAAGTAGTATAGTTACTGAACTCTTTAATGGCTGACTCCTTGCCTCCATCACATGTCAAGCTTCGAAATTGATACCACTTCACCTTCATATATCCATTTCGGTGTAGATCTGAATGAAGATAGACGTTTTTACCTAAGAATTGGAATTCAGAATTCGGGAATACAATATCAATCACTTGACTGAGTCATTCCATCTCGGGATCAAACGTATTAGATGACTGTCCAGTCATTAGATCATTCACGTTCTTCCTTGTTATATATCGGTGAGGGCTTGCACCTGATTATTATTCTTCATTATAGCGAGAGACTGAGTCAAGCTGTAGGAATATATATTCTTTCACAATTGTGCTTGCTTTTCCGAGTCTGCCCCATCAAATAATAGGAATTTACACCATGTAGCTGCTTTTTCTGTGGAAGCTTCGTACTATCAAATCGTCTGGAGATGATTGGAGGCTCCCGCAGCAATATCACCCCAACCGCGGGGTTTCTTGTCATCATATCAAAGGGATATCCATCGCAAATAAATGGCCACCCACACATATTCAAGCTTAATTAGAGGAATCTTTATCGACTGTCCCAAAAATCTCCCGAGATCTCTCTCCTAAATAACGAATATCCATAGTCTGCTATCAAGAATTTGTTTCCAACCGATTCTTGATTAATCAGTTTTAATTAATATTTCTTTATTAATTCCACATGGTTTTAGGGATGTCACATACTCCCCCCCTTAATATAACACCATCCTCGGTGTGCTTCTCTCACTGAAACTTAAACTTATACTCATGATATAATAATATAAACAACCCAAAGGGGGTCCTTCCGTTTTACAATGAAACATTTTATTTTCCTTTAAATCCATTAATTGAAACAATAATGTTTTTATCCATAGTCATAAGCATGTATAGCTCAAAAAAATATTCCATTTCCATTTTTAACCACTTATCCATTATTCAAATTCATAAAAATATAGAAAAATACTATACCAACTTACCATAACTTACAAATTACTATTGGAAGTAATGATGGCTTTTACACAAGCTCTCTGAGAATCGTTGAACACCCATCAACACTCCCTGGAAAGAGCCTGTAATATATGAATAACAAATTCAATCACATTAGTCACATACTTTAATCAAATGAAATACTTGAAACTATCAAACATTCATGCAATATCAAGAGATGTTTTAATTAGAGTACTTCCACAAGTACTCAAAGAGCACAAACCCTCTAATTAATGCATCACGTGCACACTATCTTAGCTCGTGCTAAGGAAATCCACACAGTACTTCAAAAATTACTCAGAGAACACCTAGCTCTCTAATCGTACCAATGGTCAATCAATGCACCATGGGGATATCCTAGCCTCTGGTAAGACATTCAAACAAATTAGTAATAAAATAAATGAAATTATACATTTATTAATTCATTTTCTGAGTGCTAAGCTCCTTTCCTCTTAATATCTACACGAGATATTTACAATCATATAAAAATTTGTTTTTAGTTTAACACATAACTGATTACTTAACTTGTTCTACTATGAGAACCATAATGGTAAACAAAATGCTCCTCCTAACCCATAGGAGTTGGTTTCCACAACCAAATCGAGTCATTTTCACATCCATATAGTTATTTGACAAAAGACCATTCTAGGTCCAACATGTATTCCTCTTGGAAACATCATGCCTATTCCTCTGACATCATCCCATCTATGAGGAATTTTTCACCTCCTCCAACAGGCTCTAAAATCAATAGAGTTGCCTCAGGTTTTCCCTCTTCACCATCTTGGCCAACTCTTTTCCCTTTATGAGATTATATATCTCTAGGGAGAGGATATCTGGGAAGGTAAGTGCCATCAACCCCTCCGGGCAGGCAACCACCGTCAACCCAAGGCCTTCTAGCCTTTCACAATTGTTGACAACTGTCTGGCATGTTAAATTCCTCTTTTACCATTGTTTCCAATAGTAAATTACATAATGAACTATGTACACATTATACATAAAGAAAAATAAACTTTATGATCTTCATACATCATACTTGGCCCTCCACATGGGTCTAATGATATCTACATTAACAAGAAACATGAATAACATACATGTGTTATACATTATTATTTCCTAAATAATACAATCATACACATTATAACATGATACTTTACTAATTAATTACTGTTGCAATTTTCACGGCAATATTTTACTTTCACAGGTTTTCTGTTGCCATTAAGCTACCCATGCTTACTATAAGCAACAATGCTAATCGTAAATATGTATTTCTTATGATGTATTATCTTAAGCAACCATTTTAATTTCCTGCATACAATGTTATCATGCATACAATTATATACAAATATTCATTAATGTGTATATATCAATAATGGTTAGGGTAACATTTCAAACATTTCCATTTCCCACAATGTTCTATTACCAACAGACTGACACATGAAGTAATTGCTATAATTGCTTGTTCACAACTTGCAATAATCTGTGATCAAAACCCATTCATGCATATATGTTTGATTAGTTAGTCATACTACAATAATCTTAATGCATCCATGAGACGACTCATTCAAAAACTAGTCATTCAACAACTAGTGATTATAGTCAAGTCTCACTACCTGACCCATTGTGTATTTTCTAACATCTGAAAGGGTTCATTCTATTTCATTTTAAAACACTCTATCATCCACTTCAAGGATTTTCCCCATGTTTTTCATTTATGCATTAGTTTGACACACCATCACTATACACATTCATCTTTTTCAAGAAGTGCATGGTAACTTTAGTTATGTTCATTAAATGTATGAATAATATGTCATATACCCAAATGTTAATAGTCAACTCTCACTTTCACTAGTGAGGACTCAGGTTGTTCATAAGTACAAAAAAGGTTTTATTTTCCTTTATCCTCAACAAGATTCCAATGTTATGAAAACCATTTTGCAACAACATTTATTACTTTTTAATCTTCAATGTAGTTATAAACATGAATCACACATCTCATGTCAAGAGTAGACTATTGCATATATAATTCAATATGTAGATTGCTAGAATCATATATCAATCAATATGTAGATATTTAGAATCATACCTTAACTAATGTCCGTTAGTAGCATATCTCAATTTATTTTCACTTAACAAATCCCAATGGTGCCAGTGCTGCAACCCTTACCTCTAATACCACTTGTAACATACACCGATATCTCACATGGAAATGCAAGGAGTTAAATTTTTTTATACAAGTTACCCATGGATAACTATCCAAATCACTATTAAATATTCCTTACTAATCATTAGATGGAATGTGCACTAGTTCATAATGTAACC
Source organism: Pinus albicaulis (assembly GCA_034641835.2). NCBI lineage: Eukaryota > Viridiplantae > Streptophyta > Pinopsida > Pinales > Pinaceae > Pinus > Pinus albicaulis. The sequence goes on from CM076576.1 coordinate 925,453,806, forward strand.
TTAGTATAAGAATAGTAAGTTTCTTAACCAATAACAACCTCTACTGTAGAACATTAAAATTGAAGTGTATGATGTAACCTTGCATTCATTTCATTATTCATGTAGTCATTACATACTTGACATTATGAACATCACAACAAGAAAGGAATCAACATCATCAATTTGACACAATAATCAATCACATCATTGAACGCCAATATACCCTTGAAACTCCGTAGGGTGAAAACCAAAAAACATTTAATTTTATTATTAAACGCTCATGACGGTGTTCAGCCCTCTCTCAATGGCTTATAAGGGATACCATCCCTTAACCATTGTTTATAAATATTACAAGGTAATATGCAAATATCTAGCTTTAAACCATTACAATAGGCATGATAGAATTTACCCACCAATCTTCATATCTTCATATCTTGGTGGCATGGATGTACCTACAATGGACCATCCTACATTGGATCATCCTATAGCTCGCACTCATATGCATGAGCCATAATCATTTACCTGCCACCAGGTTAAGCATAATATTTCCTTTTCATAAGTCACCGCCATTTCCTATCATTGATGTCATCAACAAGCTTTTATAGCATGATTAGATAAGCCTTAATCAATAAATATCAATCTTTAAGTGATCCTTTAGCACTTATTCATGTTCATATATGAGATGTGAATAAAATATCACAACATGCTTTCTTCTCGTATCTCTACCTTAGTGTGAGCAAGTAACTATCAATTTATGTCAAATAATCCTGACATTATTAGACACTTCTCACACACACTCACATTCGTACAAGACAAATCACTACAACTGTCCAGGAATTCCTTCAATGGAAAATGACATAATGTGCATTCGTGTTACTTAAAATTTAACAAAAGAACCAGCCCTTCAACTATTGCTTTTGGAGCATGCAAATATAATAAATCTAACACGTTAAATGCTATTCCTATGCATACAATGCATAAAGTTTCTAAAATTAATTTCCCAACAGAATACTTAACATAATGGAGCATGCAAACACATGTTTCCTTTTCGAGGAAATATAACATAATAGGCATGCAAAATATGGTTTCTTTTCCATAAAAATAATGGAATAAAGCATAAGAATACATGTCTTATTCTCCAAATATTATACCAACATTACCCATATATATATTTCAAGGAAACTAAAACATTACTTTAGTTTTTGTATATGTAATTCATATTCTTTGGCAAAGAATCTTTTCCAATGTAGGATAACAAAACATGTTATCATTTCCCACATACAAATGTGTATCCTTTCCAATGAAATATAGTACAAATATTTCATGAATATACATGATCTTATTTCAAAAGAAACTAACATAAACTAAGATAATAGTTCTGTTAGCATAAAGGTACTCACATATTTTTCCTAAGGATTAAGATAGCTCATTATTTCTTTTATCCAAGCAAATAACATACCTCTATAACACAATGGCTATTCTTGGTGCATGCAAGACAGATATATCTCCCTCTTTGTTGATGCAAGGGAGATAGATTTTCCTTTAAAGTAGGAAACACATATGCTCTTATTAGAATTATATCATCATGAAATACTATTTTAAGGCAAAAGATTAACATAATACCAAAATTTTTAAGAGATTATTCTTTTAATAAAATTAACATAGTAACTTTCCTTATGTATTTTACCATGGTATATCACTAAGAACAATATTTTTCTAAAATATTGACATAACAAACTTTTCAAGAACTGACATAGATTATGTCTTTTACCATGGCAATTCACTAAGAGAAATATCTTTCTAAGAGACTACCATACTACCAATCTTTTCCAGAGATTATTATTTTCAAGAAATTTTAGCTAAATAACCACATACTCTCTTTCAAGAAAACCATGTGGTTATTTATCTTTTACATAAAAAAATTTTTATGCATGCCTACATGTCGTTGCACAAGGACTATTGGTATGAAAATACACAATCTTACATATTAAGTAGAACCACGTTTTAGTCTATATTTATCTCTTTTAGTTGCAAGATTCATATGCAAGAATTATTTCAAAATATAAATATTTCTCTCCAAAAAATCAAATGCATATTAGTTAAATTTTCAAGCATGCACGCACATGTTTCTTTTTCAGGAAACCAAATTCCTATCTCCTTTCAAGAAAACTTCAACACAACACTGGAATTTTTGCCTACATGGAAAAGACATATCCCTTATAAAGAAACTCTAACCTAACTAATATTTATTTTTTAGGAATTCTATTTTCCATAAATGCAATAACTATTGTTTGAATATGTATTATTCTCAACCAAAATAGTTATTTGTTTGTGCAAAATAGACATATATCGATTGCAAATAAACACCTATATTTTCCAAGAAGTAGTATAGTTACTTAACTCTTTAATGACCGACTCCTTGCCTCCATCACGTGTCAAGCTTCAAAGTTGATATTAGTGTCTCTTTACCACTTCACCTTCATATATCCATTTAGGTGTAGATCTGAATGAAGGTAGATGTTTTTCCCTAAGAATCAGAATTTAGAATTCGGGAATACGATAGAAATCACTTGACCGAGTCATTCCATCTTGGGATCAAACGTATTAGATGACTGCCCAGTCATTGGATCATTCATGTTCTTCCTCTTTATATATCGATGAGGGCTTGCACCTGATTATTATTCTTCACTACAGTGAGAGACTGAGTCAAGATGTAGGAATATATATTCTTTCACAATTGTGCTTGCTTTTCTGACTTCTCCCCATCAAATAATGGGAGTTTACACCATGCATCCGCTTTTGCTATGGAAGCTTCATACTATGAATCGGTCCGGAGATGATTAGAGGTTCCCGTAACAATATCACCCCAACCGAGGGGTTTCTTGTCATCATCTCAAATGGATCTCCATTGAAATCAATGGCCACCCACACATATTCAAGCTTAATTAGAGGAATCTTTATCGATTGTCCCAAACCTCATTCGAGATCTCTCTCCTAAATAACGAATACCCATAGTCTATTATCAAGAATTTGTTTGCAACTGATTCTTGATTAAACAGTTTTAATTAATATTTCTTTATTAATTCCGCGTAGTTTAGGGATGTTACAATTTTGTTGCCTATTTTCTCGACAATGAATCTATTCCACTGAATTTTATCACTTATGGTTTATGGACATAAGGAAATCCTTGGGCTTCTTTTGTGTTTACAGGTGGATCTACATGCACTCAAATCTTTGACGCAGAGTAAGGGTCCACAATGTTTATAAATTTCAGCACCTCTAGAATTTCTTTTTGTGCTTGTTTGTTGTGTCTACCATCGATCATGAGGAGGGGTGAGAATTCATGGCCCAAAACAACCAGAAATGTCCTCGCTCACACTGATTCTCATACTCCTCTTTCTCTGCATGGTTCTAGATTGATGGAATGGGAAAGCAAGATAGTGTTCTCCCAAATTTTACCAAATTATCTAGAAGTAAATATATATCAGATCGGAGTTGGCTTGTATCTGGTCAGTCCTTGGATTGTGGTTTTATTTTACCAGCCTGAAAAAAGGCCCCTGAATCTTTATTCTACTTTGGCTTCTTTGTGAAGCTTAGCCTCTACCCATAGCCTATGATAACCCATGTAAAAATAAAAAATAGAATGCACTGAACTGAAGCCCATGATAACCCGTGAAAAACTGAACAACATAATCCACTGAACCAACTAATTAATCAGCTGGATCAATGAATTCTTAATCTACTTAATCAATAAAATCAACTTAATCAACTATAAGTATTTTTTCTTTATGTTCTCAAGTTTGGCTTCTTTTTTTAGGTTAGATTAATTGTAATATGATACCAATCATAACAAGGGGTGAAGTGAAATAACTTACCTCATATTATCGCTTATCACTTGCAGAATGTAGTTGTCCCATGACCATTCTTCTTAGGTGTGTGAATGTAGATGTCCCATGACAATTCTTCTTAGGTGTGTGAGGGGAACTCAATTTCTCCCTCCTACATGTTCAATATGTGTAGGGTTTATAAATAGATATGACATTTTTAGAAGACATATTATATTTGTAGAGTGAATGTAGGACCAAGAATCACAAATACATCCTATACATTACTATTTAATAACATAAATTAATATTTAATAAATATAGAACAAAGAATCAAAATTACATCCTATACATTACTATTTAATAACATAAATTAATATTCAATAATATAAATTAAATAGGTGGTCCTTCCTAAGATACTTGTCAACATTATTAAATGTGATAGTTGTATGGGTAATGTAATATGTCTACTTTGATGCATGTAATTTGTTGTTGTTATATAATGCAATACCATATAATTAACTGTTCCACTGCACTACATTCTTTCCTCGGTTAGTGAACACTTATTTTACTGGTATGTCTCCACTCTCAAGGTGCAATGACCTAGAAATGTTCCATACAAATCCTATAGTTTTATGCTAGAGTCTATATTCTATATTACTAATTAGGAAACAATGTTATTATTATTTATTTTTTTAAGAATGAATTTTTATTTGTTTTAGAAAGTGAAAAAAAATGTATTAGTTAAGTAGTACAATCTATATCCAAAACTGTCATTATGAAAAGTTTCCATTTGAGTCCAAATCAAGTGCAGGTTTGTGAAGCTCAGAATGTGTTGAAACATTTCATGCTTTTAGTGTGTCCATGAATAGTTCTTTCCATGAATGGTTATGTCCATGCATGGTTCTTGAGAGCTCTTAAAAAATGCATCAAATGAATTTTAGGTAACAGTAGAGCAACTTTTCCATTCACTCTTCTACTAGGATTTCTTTCCATTTCTCTCATGTAATTTATCAAGACATTCTCGTCAAAATCCATTTGAATGGATCATGTCACCAAAAAAAAAGTTTGATATAGAATTACTTGATAATCTATTATTGCAATGGCTATTAAACAAAGAGAGAGCATAATAAAGTCATTATTTTATCAAGAAGAATATTAAGATAAATTAAGTAGCTTCAAATATAGATCATGTAGATTTAGAGAAATTAAGTAGCTTCAAATATAGATCCTGTTGGGAAAATGAAGCCTCAAGGGTTGGAGGTTCTCATTCTTTCTTTTTGAATCAATATGGACGTATGAAGTGTAATGGAAAAATATCACAAAGAAATTGTTTTATAATAACAACAAATTTCTGTAGAGAGACAATATTGCACATCAGACTTTGACCCTATGAGAGAGAATCATTGGAACTAAAGCAGTGAAAGCCTCATCATTTTAGAATAATGAATAACTCTTTCCCTCTTGTTTCTAAATTAGTTTTGGAGCTTTCCATATGTTATATTTTTTCATGCTATATACCATAATTGCTTTTAGTAAAAGACATAGAGGTAACAATACATTAATGGCGTAACTAACCAGTTTGTTAGTAGCTAACTTGTCAAATAATTTTACTTTCCTAGATATAAATTACCAGACTATCAAGTGCTAGAATTCGAAGCTATAATGATCCTTTAATAATAATTACCATAATGATCCTTTAATCATAATTATCCTTTGCAAGGCTTGTAAGCAACCAAAAATTCATCTGTGCCTTTGAAGCCAACTTTGTTAAAAGTGAGTAAAAATAAATTTTTTTGCAACATCCACAATGGAGTATGATATTTGGTCCTTTACCTCATCAAATTGTTTTCCTCCTATTGTCAAGGTTTTTTGGGATACCTTCCCCCAAATTTGATACAAATGTGGATTCTTACATTTAAAACTTATGATAATAAGTTGATGTAAGTAATTAAAGAAGCAAATTAATATCCATGACTAGAATTATATCTTTGACAATAAAGGAAAAAAATCACTTTAAAAATTGATCTGTCGAGCAAAACACTGCAATATGGACATCCTATGTATGGAATGAACCCAACGGGGTACTAGTGACTAGAATTACTACCTTCAACACTGCTTTAACTTTCTTTTTTCCTTTCGATCATGTAAATCACAGTGACTAGAATTATATCTTTGGTAGTAAAGGAAAAAAATCACTTTACAAATTGATCTGTCGAGAAAATCACTGTAATATGGACATCCTATGTATGGAATGAACCCAATAGGGTACATGTGACTAGACTTACTACCTTCAACACCACTTTAAATTTCTTTTTTCCTTTCGATGATGTAAACACACCAAACATACAGAGAAGTGTATCTTCCCCACATAACATGTCTTCATTTCCCTTGGTAAGCATAGAAATATATCTGTTTCACCTTGGTTTGATTAATTGTTTGTTTTGGAATCACTAACATCCGTGTCAAAATTATTTTGTAGATTCGAAACTCCTCATGAAATTTACTAAAATACAAGACTCAAATCTACTCTTCTACTCTCTTGAAATTAATTCACGATAGAGAAAAAATAACATGAATATGTAAGAATAAGCATCACGCATGCACATAGATTTATCTATGGGAAATAAACTGCTCAAAACTCCTTCATATTTGTATTTCATTAATCAAATAATAGAGGTGAAATACTTATGATGCTCAAGCTTGAGGAAAACCTGCAAGTGTATAGTTTATCCCTTTGCCCAACTCATTGAATTTTGCCAACAGTTAGTCAATTTTCAAGCCCTCCATGCTCCTATTTCCTTGCATTGTTCTATGAGGAATTAGCCCCTATTTTTAGTAAATTTACTCAATTGGATAGCGTAATTCCATTTGGGCTCATTCTCTAACTGCATGCACCACCTGTACACATGGGAATAGTCTACAATTTATAGTACTCTGAATCTCCATCTCAACTAGGTAACTCAAATTTTTTGCATGAATCAATTATTTTGGGCTAATTGATTAATTAATTGGTTGATCACTGAGTGTGGCTGAAGTCCCAATACACAACTTGACCCCCCACTAGTTCATCCAACAATTGGAACTAGTTTAACTGATGAGAAATTAAATTAATTGAATTAGATTGATACAAATTAGCAATCAATCATACTAAACTAAACTAAAGCTTCCCCAACTCGAACTAACATAGTTAACTAAGTGAAAAGTGCCATGTCACCTTAGTTAACTACCTCCAAGATTTTGCTGATGTGGAAATTCAAAATTTCTCTAATTTGACCAAGGCAAGGTCAAACTGATATTTACTGCTACATTTTCAACACTCTCCCTCAGCAAGAAAGGGATTATTTTTCAGCCTAATCCTGCCTCTATGGAACTCAAATTTTCCTCTTGACAAAGCCTTTTCAAAATGTTTGCATCTTATTCCTCTGTTGGAATGTACTACAACAACATTATCTTCCTATGCACACAATCTCGTAGATGGTGACCCCAGTTATTTATATGATTGGATCAATCATGAAAAATAGGATTTTCAGAGAGATTTATGCAACTCTAATTATCACAATATATCATAGTTGGATTCATCGTCTAAAAAACAATTAAACAAGAATATTTCTCATCCAAATCACCTCACATGTTGCTTGACCAGAAACCATGTATTCTGCTTCTGCTGAGCTAAGTGCCATAGATCTTTGCTTCCTAATTTACCAAGAAAAAACTATGGAGACAAAACTAAAAATTCCTCCTAATGTAATCTTACAGTCTGATGGAATCCTCACCCAATATGCATTTGTAAAGTCCCATAGCTTCTCTACCTCTTTCTTCCTATTCCATTGTCCAAAATGAGTAGTTCCTCTTAGGTACGGTAGAGCATGCTTCACTACCCTCCAAAATAATTTCGTCTATTGAACCATATTTTGGCTCAACTGGTTGAATTATTAGCACATATATATCCATATGTTCACAATATACATGAGTGAACCCACTAACTACGGCTAAAGAATAACATCCACATCCTCACCCGAAGTGGCATCCTCCTTCCTCCAGTTAGTCACTAGAGGTGTCTCCATGAGTTTGAAACTCTGCATGTGAAACTTTTGAAGTATCTCATTGGCATACTTTCCTTAAGAGACAAAGAATTCCCCTTCTCTTTGCCATACTTCCAATCCAAGGAAGTAGTGCATGAGACCCATGTCTTTGATTTCAAACTCTATTGTAAGGTCCTCCTTGAAATATTTGATCAGTTGTTCATCATCAATTAAAATCAAGTTGTCATCAAAATATAAGACAATAATAAATAATTTACCTTCTACCAATATGTGATAGATTTTTGCATCTGCTTCACTTCTATTGAAGCCAAAACTGGTGAGATAGGTATCGATCCTGGTGAACCAAGCACAGGGTGCTTTCTTGAGACCACACAAAGCTTGCTTGAGTATGCACACATGAGACTCTTGATCAAACTCAAAGCCTTCTGGTTGCCCGATATACACCTCATCCTCAATATCACCTTGTAATATTCTATGCTTCCATCTACTGCATGTTTTACCTTGAAGATCCATCTCGAACCCACAACTTATTTGTTTTTTGGTCTTGGGAGCACTTCCCAAACACTATTTCTTAGAATGGATTCATCTTCCTCCATCATTTCATCAAAACTTAAAGGCTACTCTACTACTTCCTCGAAGGAGGATGGCTTAGTCTCTACAAGCTTAATCATCAGAGCCATGTAGTCGTACCAATTTCGTGACCTTATTTGTCTACACTAATTTGAGGGACCACCCACATTCTACCTTACATATTTCACAAGTCTCTCATCTTCTCTGCCACTTTTCCTGCCTTCTATGGATGGTTCTACTTAACTGGTTGTCTCTAGTCTCTGATCCTCAATGTGTGGCTCCTCCACATCCTCTTGAGGTTCCTCGTTTGGAGCTAAAATCTCCACATCTAGTGGGACCTAAAGCTCCCTCTCAAGAGATCACTGCATCACTTTCTCGTCATCAATTTTTACATCCCTTCGCACCATTTTCATTATGAGGGATGGAAAGTACAGTCGAAGATCACTGCATTGCTTTCTCCTCATCAAATTTTACATCCCTTTACGCCATTTTCATTATGAGGGATGGAAAGTACAGACGATAGTTGTGGCAAGTTTTGTGTAACCCAAAAATACCTCCAACTCTGTTTTCGACTCTAGATTCTTCTTGGAATATTTGGAGACATGGAAGTAGACAAGGCCTCCAAACATCCTGAAGTGTGACACATTCAAATTTCTCTCCGAGAAATCCTCCTTTGTTGTTATCAATCTTAGAATCTGATGAGGACACTGATTCTACAAATAGAATATTGTGTTCCATGATTCGACCCACAAGTGCAGAGGCATGCCTTGGTCATGCAACATCGCCCTCATTTCTGCCACAATTGTATGGTTATTTCTCTCTACCACCCCATTCTACCATGGGTTGTGGGGTGATATCAACTGTCATCGAATTCCTTCTTTTTCACAAAAAAATTTAAACTCATTCGATGCATACTCACCTCCATTATCACTCTTAAGAGATTTCACCTTCTTTCCTGGTTCTTTTTCAACCATTGCCTTGAATTATATGAACTTGGAGAATGTATCATATTTCTTCTACATGAATAAGATCTGACACTTACGTGAGATATCATTAATAAATATGAAAAAATAGGTGTGCCTGGTAGTGGAGGCTGTTAATAAAGTTCCATGAACATCATAGTGGATCCTTTCTAGGATTGCATTCACCTTGTTGTCCCAATCATGGAAGGTAGATTTTGTGTACATCCCCGAAGTCGAGTGCTACTTTGGGTAGGCATGTGATTATTTGATGCATGATCTTCAAGTCTCCATAATGCAAAGGGCCAATTATTCTATGCCAAAGTTCACTGACATTGTGGCTCTGCACGTTATTTTCCTTTGTGCTCAATGAAACACAATCATCTAGATATAGATTGTGTAGTTTATTCACCCGAACCTCGATCTACTTCACCTATCCCATGGCTATGTGTCTCAGGAACTTATTTCCTTTGCTGAATATCACATCATACCCATGGTCTTCCAAAACTGTAACAAAGGAAATATTTTTATTTAGGCCTGGAACTAACATGACATACTTGAGCCTCAAGGGGGAGTTTGACTTCCTCTAAAAGATGATTTTACCGATCCTAGTCATGTTGTACCTTCTGTCATCCCCCATCTCAATATGCATCCACAATTATTTCTCCTCCAGGTCACTGAAAAAATCTCTATTCCGCATCAGATGGAATGAGGCACCATTGTCCAAGTACCACATGCTTCCCATCATTGTGCTAGCCATGCATTCAATGAGGGTAAAGTCAAGCTTGAGCTGTGAAGCCAAGGATTCACCTATTTATCCTCCTAAGGTATTCGTACTTATCTTCTTGTGTGGAAACTTTGTGGCATAGTGCTTGAATTCATGACAATGGAAGAATTTGATTTTTGACAAATATTTCTTCTTTCCCCCTTTACTAGATTTTGCTTTGGATTGGAATTTATTCCCTTTTCCCTTCTTTTCCTTTCTATCCAATGAACAATTTTATTCATCCTTGCCTTTAGTTGAAGTCCCTTCTCTGGTACTTTTCCTTATTTCCTCCTGTACCAAATTAGACCATAAGTGTTCCCAATTTGGTAGTTTCTCCCTCCCATTCACTGAATCTTGGTAGTTATTCCAGCTCTTGGGAAGGCCTAGAAGGGCTAGGCTTAAAAAATCATCATCTAGGGCTATGACACCAGCTACTGAAAGTTCATCATGACATTGTGTCAACCTACTAAGATACTGTTGAATTGAGTCATTCTTCTACATCTTGATACTGCAAAGTTTATCCATGACTGTGAGTTTCCTGTGGTCATTGTTATTCAAGAAAAAATATGTCAATGCTTTCCATTTTGCATACATAGTCTCTTTCCCATGGATATTTGAGACAATATGGTCTCGTACTCCATATAATATAATTCTCCTCTCCTTGGATACACATTTCTTCTATTCTGCCAAATTTTGGGCATCAATTGATCTTGGTTTGGAGATATCATTATCAATGAATTACTTCAGTCCATTTTCTTCTAGAACTGCCTCCATGCGATCCTTCCAAGAAACATAATTCGAGCTTCCCTCAAGGGCATACTTGAGTCTTAGTCCATTGAAATCCACCCTTCTAACTCTGAAGAATTGATCATACAAATTCAATCCTCCTCCTGCAAAACTTGAAAATTCATTCTCTATAGTGAACCTTCACTACAAGAAAAAAGGACATTGGTGAGGGGTGAAAAATGTCACCATAAGCTCATTGGTGAGGGTCAAAAGAGCCTTCGTCACCAAAAACTGAACGTCACCAAAGGTGGCGTCACTGAAAGTATAGGTGTTGTGGTGACATTCAAGGTCCGTCACCAATAATGATTTATAATGACGGATTATGACCGTCACCATTTCGTATGAGCAATGGTGACGGACAATAGCCTTCGTCACCAAAAAACAGAACGTCGCCAAAGGTGGCATCGCTGAAAGTATGTGTTCTGGTGACATTCAACGTCCGTCACAAATATTGATTATAATGAGGGATGATGACCGTCACCATTTCATATGAACAACAACGATTTTTTGTGATGGACCTTTCATGACCGTCACTGTTGGTGCATATATATGGCGGCGTTCATTGACCGTCACCATTTCATATTTGGTGAGGGTCAAAAAATGTCATGATAAGCTCATTGGTGACATCAAGGTCCATCACAAATAATGACTATAATGAAAAACATTGACCCTCACCATTTCATATCAACAACAATGATTTATGGTGATGGACCTTTCATGGTCGTCACTATTAATGCGTATATATGGTGGTGTTCGTTAACCGTCACCATTTCATATTTTGGTGAGGGTCGAAAAATATCACCATAAGCTCATTGGTGATGGTCAAAAGAGAATTCGTCACCAAAAACTGATCGTTGTCATTCCCTATTAATATCAGGGCACGATGGAATCAAACCACCAACCTCCTGCTTGTGAAGCAGGTGCTCTTCCATTGAGCTAGCACCCTTTAAAGAATTAAACTTTAAACTAGAAATTGTTGGTTGCCTAGTAAGACTCAATTTCAACATCTAGAGCAGATCATGCAATCATGTCTGTGGTCAAAGTATGGTGGAAAGTACAATATTCCAAAAGGAGGATGGATGGGGCTCATCCCTTGCCCAACATGTTGAAAAATAACATTGCGACATGGAGGCTATTTTGCAGGGATGCGGGGTGGATCTTTGGTTAGTCGTTACAGTAGTGTCAACCATAAAGGCTTTAACCTTTGTTGCTTTAGCATAATCTATTAACTCCAACTCTCAATGCAATATGGGGTGTCGGTTTATCTAGAAGACAAGTGAGCACACAAATTACACCATTTCTAATCTGTTTGGAAAGATAATCAGGACCACTATTTAGTTCTCCTTCAATGTCGGGCTCACTAGTGTGCAGCCTTGTTTGGCAATTGTAGCTATCTGGTCAACTCTTCCTTCATTGGGATTTGGCAGTGATTGAGCGTCTCTTCTATGCTTTCCCTAGGAAGATTAAGTGTAAGTTTGTTTTTAAGGAAAAAATTAGTAATTTGTCTACTTTTTGTTCAGTGTCGTGTAATGAGGTACACAACTAGCTATTAACTGAGGGTGAATTATTGATAAGATATGCTCAATATTTATATTCGATAACCTATACAGACTTTATTTCTGCTTTGCTAGTCTTACAGAAGGGGATACTGATACAAGATCCATTGTATATACACTTCCACCTTTTGATTTACTGTTTGTAAATACTTTTCCGTAAATATAAGAGATGTTTTGACAACAAAAATAATGGATGACCTACACTAAAAGCTGCAAATTTTCTTGCATTCTTCAACTGTGTTGGAGCAGAAAATAATGACAGCCACTAGATAAATATGAATGCCATCAGGAATAGAGAATTATATAACTACACTGAGAATTGACCTCACCATGCTGAGATGTCATACAGTCCAAAACTGAAGCAATCGATGTCCTGCGAACATGAGCCACAGTTGAGGCATACAAAACAATGAACTAATTATGGGACATGTTGGCATATTCAATATACTGCATTAGAGACAAATTTCTTCAAAAGTATTGGGGATCAATTAAAAAAGTGAGAAAAACCAGTCAGATACTCCAGAAAGAAGGGTAACTTCATCAGGGTAACCAATTCTGGGACATGTTGGCATATTCAATATATTTCATTAGAGAAGAGTGCCTTCAAAAGGCTTGGGGATTGGTTCATGGAATGAGAAAACCTGTCAGATACTCCATAAAGATGGAGAAATTGGTCAGGGTCACTAAGTTCACCTGCTTTAAACCAATAGTGCATAAATGAATTCCAGTAAAAAACGCTAGTGGACTTTAGACCCAAGTGACCACTCCAGCCTAAGAAAACTAAGGAGCTATATTAAGGTTAATAAAAGAAATTTTTTGGTAAAATACATGCATTTTGGAGTTCTGGGATTTTGTAACTACTACTTCACTTTAGTATCGTAACAAATCACATAATCATGTTGTGAATTTTTGTGTCTAACGCGGATGGTGCAGAATACAAAAATGCATGTAGTGAAGGCTCATAATACCTCGTTTCCCTTCTTAAAATATCTTTGTTCGTTGTTTTTTAATATCACCCTCATGATGGTTGGAAAATTTGCACCACCATTTTTTATTCTTGTCCATTTCTTGTGTCTTAAATAGAATCTGGTAGAAATAGGTGGTCTATTCCATTACTATGGTAGCCACTTGAAGTTCATAGCTTTGAGGTATCTTGTGCTACATTCCTAGTTTTTAGTACTGTAGCAAACTGTGGAAGATGTTTGATTTGCTGAGTTGATGTATTGAAGGAAACTTTTGTGAAACTTAAATTGTTGTTGCCAAAATAGGCACCACAACTAAAGGCATACAAAGTAATTGACTGCTAGCACAAGTTGGGCATGTTCATTATATTGCAGTAGATAAGAATACCTTCTAAAGGCTTTGTAGAAATGATTGGCATAGTTACACACCTGTCTAGATAATATATCAGGTGATTAGGCTCAATAATTCAATGGCTTGCAGAAACAACGCATGTAGTTATGAAAATAAATTATCAAAAACTAGGGATTGTCGATCTCAAGTACGCATTAGCTGTAGTAGCTTACGCCAGGAACTAAAACTCTAGCCAAATGAGACCACTATTCAAGGAAATAACAACAAAATGTTATAGCATTAATGCATTTTGCTAAATCACCAAACTTCCAGTAATAAATAATTGAAATTTTGGAGTTCTAGGATTCTGGAGTCTATGGTTACTACAGCTTCTTGGTTACTATGGTAGATGGAAAAGAAACCAAATATTCATGTGTTCATTAAGGCTCATATGAGCTGGTAAGTGGGCCTTTGTTTATGTGAATTAAAGTATCATTATTGTGAAGGTCTGCAAATTTTCCAAAAAATTGAACTGGTGCTACTTATTGCCTATTTCCAGTGCAGCTTAGATAAAAAAACTGATGTTAAGAGGTGGTTCACTCCATTAGTATGCTGACTAATAGTTGGCAGTTTTAAATACTGTAGAATATTTTGGACAATGTACGATCTACTAAATTAATATGTTTTTTGCAATTTTTTCTTAATCACAAATTGTTGTACATCCAAGATAGTTGCCACCTGACCAAGATGACTAAGACCATTGTAATTCTTACTCACTGAGCTAGTAGTCGTAACTTGTCTCCTTACCTTAGTAGAGATGTGAAAATTGGTGGTTGTACTTCAGTTACTAGGGCGACTGCAAGACTATGCACCTAAGTCTTAATTGATTGTTGGCATCAAGATGATTGAGCTCATGTTCTCTTGATCCATCCACACATACTTATTAGTTTATTTGAGACATACTGATAAGTTTCTTTGAGCCATGGTGTGGGTTTTTTTGTATTCATTTTACTTGACTCCAGGATCTCATATGTCATACATACCCCTTGTGGGCTGTAATTGTAATTATCTCCGGAAAACTACGGTCCATGATCAAGTATCTTACCCGTTATTAGATTAACGAAGGACTCCTCGTTGGTTTCTATTTATGGAAACTAGACAGTTTGACAGAACCTTTTAAAGGAATTATTGGTTTCCACATTAACATTTCACTTTTACACTACTGAAAAACCAAGTTTGGGACATAGATTTAGAAAATTAAAACCTGCTACCTAAATTTAAAGGAAATCAGAATGTATGGTGTGTGTTCTCTGGTGCATAGTTCTATAGAAGTAGTCATCTAGGAATTTTAGTGTTCAGAATATTTCACTTAAATTCCCAGCATAGATTTATAATCAACCATAGCCCTTTGAAAACATCCTAAAAACTAAAATTTGATAATGTAATCCTTGATAAATTTAGGTTCTTTGAGAAATCAAGAAGCCAAAATATTGAAAGGTTCTTCATAGTTGCATCAGTTAATGGCTCTTCGAAGTGGGTTGTATAATAATATTTCTGTGTATGCTAATGCACAGGAAAGGGAAAATATCTCTTATATGTGAGATTAATAGAAAAACATGTGAGTATTCATCTATGAAATTGGTGTCCCGGTACAAAAAAAATAATGGGTGTTGTAAGCAAGAATAAATGTGGGTTTTCATCCCCATCAACCCACAACAAAAATCAATTGGTGGGAGCTTGGGTATTGAATGTAAGTGTTTGATGAAATGTCAATACATGGTTTTCTAACCTTGAACACTATTGTTTCATGTTGCATGCTTAATGGGGATGGTGAAGCAGCTTTGGAATTTTTTTGCTAAGGACAATATCGAGGAAGAGAAATTTCAATAGAAATCCAGTGAAATGGAGATTAGATAAATTTGTGGCATATAGGGAATGATGCACAAGATAAATACCAATCAGAGAGATTCTGAAAACAATGCTATGAGATGGTGACATGTGGATGTCGAGAGACTCTAAAGACTCTAGCATGCTGCACAAGTATAGGGATATGAGGCAACAAATCTGCATTTATTTCTTTAACTCTCTACTAAAACCCTGACCCTTGGTAATGGTTTAATATCATCAATTTTTTTTCATATAGCTATGCCATCATTTCATTTTGCACAGACAGTTGTGTGGCTAGAATGACGGCTTGCATTGTACATTTTTTTAGATGCAAGAGTGCTACTGCTTATTAATTGTTGTGAATGACTGTCTCCAGGGTGTAGTCAATTAGCTAATGATTCCATTGATAACAGGTTTGATTCAGACATCAATAGTGAACTGAATCCACTATTGAAAGAAGACAAAAATTTTCACATGGACTATTTATTTTTGTCTCCTTCCATTCAAACAGATACAATTTTGTTTTTATTGTTGAAGACATATCTAGAGGATGTTTTGGTCCATATCATAATTATATGGGAAAAAAGAAATGGTTGTATCTGTCTGAAGTTATATTAAGAACTACCCGTAAGGCCAAATTTGGTAACAATCAATTGAGTCTAAATCAATGCCAGAAAAAACCCCTGCAATGATTCATGTAACAAGGGGCATTTTTGTAACATTAAGTCAGCAATGGTGTAAACTTAATATAGATATCCTTTCACTTCAAAGCAGTGATGCAAAGTTTGGTCAAGAGCTTTAGGGAGGGTGAAGGTTTCTTATTGTTATAACTTTATGAAGCTCAAGTGTAGGGAAATTAATAATATTAATACAAGTTAATTGTTTCAAACTATTTGATTGTGAGGACAGGTTGTCTATCATTGAATGGATTGGTTGTATTGGCTACATTATGTGATGAGAAAGGTGCTGTATATAAAGCATGGTTAAATATAACAGAACCTTGAAATGTTGTCAACATGTTCAATAGACTAATAATTAGAGGTTGGGGGCTAATTAATGTTAAAATGAAGCTATTCACTAAATCTCTTTTCATGTGGTTGCAGCCTGCATGTGGAATTTGATGTTGGCCATCAAAAAGTTACTAGTATGCTTAGAGGAATTCCTTTTCCTAGTTGTATGCTTGGGAAAGTAAAGTATAGGATTGCAAAGTGCTAGAGCTTGGGGTGTTGTTTGAAGTATTCATGCAATTTGATTAGTGAACTACAACAGTTATGCCCCTCATTAATTATAACTTGGTGTATTGGACCACCAAACCATCACATGGAATAGAGTGGAGGATGAATGGAGCCAAGCTGTCTTTAAAAGAACCTTGATATATAAGTTTTCCCTCGGGGAAGGCACCATCATAGTATTCTCCAATCATAATATGGATGTAGGTTTTTCTTTATAAAGGCATGCCACCTGAAGAATGAAAATGCCTAGTGGGTGCAGTGGCAACATGCTTACCTGACAATGCCAACAACTGAAGAGTTCATCTCAGACACCAATTTTACTGGTTTCTAAAGAATATAATCCCCAGTAGTAGGAGATATTTTAGGAATTGTCCAAACACTATATTATATTGACAAGAGATTCCCATTTGCAGTACAATTACACCAAAGAAATCAATGCCAAAAAAATATGCCAATGACTACTCTTCACAACTAAAGGACACATTGTATTGAAGTCATTCATTTCTTGCTATTTTGTGATCTATTTTTGCTAATTCACATTAATGGAATTCCTATACTACAATATGGATGCATTATGGTACCCATTTTCAATGATTATGCAACCACAGAAATTGGAGTTCAAATTCTCAATAGAATTTAATTGGTAAAGGGCAAATAGATGTAAACAATAATAATTAGCCTCGATAGTTAAATAAAGAAAAAATTATAATATTCAACATAGTAGAACAAGGTAGACTAGTATAAAAAACTTTTAGAATGATTTATATACATCCTTTAATATATACTCTATATATATTACTCTTGGCCTCTAGGAATCAATATAGGGTTCATGCCAAGCTTGTAACTAATGCATTCTAGTTCACCTCCTTTCGGAAGCACCGTGACTTCCACATATGCATAGGAGACCTTGACAATTTGACACTAAAAATATCTTGAAGGCATGACATCCTTTGAAGAAAACATTGGAATGGTTGTTTGTCTCTGCATCTATAAAGGATAAAAATGGTGACACTATAGACCTAGAGGTTGGTTTTAATATAAAACCACTACAAGTGATACTAGCATATGTTTCTGAGCATTTCTCTGAATCTAAGGGATCAACATTTGATTCTTGAAAGTTCACTAATCATTAAGTATTTTCTCAACCTTAATCCTAAGAATTTGTGTATGGAAAAGATCATGAGATTCGATTCCATCTTGAATTTTTGTCTTGATGATTGCAAGAGGCAGGTGCTACCAATTCTGTTGCATTCAAGGAATTTCAGTTTCATACAATCTAAAACAATGTCAGTATCCTAGTGAAACAATAGTTTGGAAGTTTTGAATATCCACCATTGACATATTGGAAGCCATTTTCATGGTCTTGGCTAGTGAAATATGTGTGCTTATAATAGACTTAGATTTGAGTAATGTCTTCAACATGAAGGAAATTGGTTCTAAATTCTTGAAGACAAGGACAGAATTATCTACTAGAAGCAATAGCCTTGGTGTGTAGGTGTTACTTGGGAAAATTACTCTTCATGACAAATTCTTTCAAAACGCTTCCAGCTTTGTAAAAACAATGAATACAGAGTCTCAACAACCATTGGGTTGGCAATTTTCTACTGGATGTTATATAATTAATGCAATAGATAATGGAAAAGCATGGATTGATAGAGGAGTGGATGCAAATTTTCAAAAGAAAGTATGTGCCCAAGACAGCAGGATCTAATCCCACAATGGTTGATATGTGTCTATCACTCACGTTCCCTGATACAGAGTTACCAAAACAACATGCTATATTATCCCATGGAGACAATATTTCATGAGGGACAGAACATAAAAACATTATGTACTCCCAAGTGGTAGCAAAGGATAATTGTCAAAGTTAATGAGCAATAATTATTACAATCCTATGTAATCTTGGATGGACATATCGTTTGAAGCTTTCAATCTTGAAGAACTGCTTGGAGAAAAAGTGCATAGCACTTTGGAACAGTTCTAACCCTGTCAGCAGAGGTGCCTCAATAAATGTGCCCTACAGATCCCTGACATCCTTGGTTGCTCTAAGCAAGGATCTTATAATGAATGGTCTCAATATAAAATGACCCCTCCTCTTCATGAATTCGGTAATTTTATATATTGGTAGATATCTCTTCTCTCTGATTGAAGAAGGTCTTCCGCATTCTCTTCTTTGACCTAAATCTTCTTAGAAGTTTGATGTTGCAATCACCTCATGTAAGTCTCATCTCTAATCTGGGTAGCTCATGATGATTACCAATGCAAGGCTTCAGAGGGATCTATGATGATTGGGCTCAGTTATCGATAACATTTGTCCAAATAAGAGGGATTTAATGGAAGACCTAGATTTGTCCTTAAGCACAAAACATAGTAGATGTTGAACCTAGTCATAGTCAACTCTGATGTATACCTTGATACAAAGGCTTTAAGACAATTTAAGGATAAGCCTCATACATATATATTGGATAGATGATGTATGCCTTAATACAAAGGCTTTAAGACAATTTAAGGATAAGCCTCCTACATATATATTGGCTAGCTTCTCATTAAAGATCAAGTATGATCTGAAGTTCACTATTGGTCTAATAAAAGGAAAAGTACAATATATCCTGGTGACCATCTTCATTTCTTTGTATCACAAATCAAAGGCTGATGTCTGTTCTCTGGAAGCACCATTGCAGCTGAATGTATAAAACAACAAGCATGAATTTCTATGACAATTCCAACAACTGAAGAGTTCATCTCAGACACCAATTTTACTGGTTTCTAAAGAATATAATCCCCAGTAGCAGGAGATATTTTAGGCATTGTCCAACCACTATATTATATTGACAAGAGATTCCCATTTACAATACAATTACACTAAAGAAATCAATGCCAAAAAAATATGCCAATGACTACTCTTCACAACTAAAGGACACATTGTATTGAAGTCATTCATTTCTTGCTATTTTGTGATCTATTTTTGCTATTTCACATTAATGGCATTCCTATACTACAATATGCATGCATTATGGTACCCATTTTCAATGATTACGCAACCACAGAAATTGGAGTTCAAATTCTCAATAGAATTTAATTGCTAAAGGGAAAACAGATGTAAACAATAATAATTAGCCTTGATAGTTAAATAAAGAAAAATTTATAATATTCAAAATAGTAGAACAAGGTAGACTAGTATAAAAACCTTTTAGAATGATTTATATACATCCTTTAATATATACTCTATCTATATTACTCTTGGCCTCTAGGAAGCAATATAGGGTTCATGCCAAGCTTGTAACTAATGCATTCAAGTTCACCTCCTTTTGTAGGCACCGTGACTTCCACATATGCATATGAGACCTTGCCAATTTGACAATAAAAATATCTTGAAGGCATGACATCCTTTGAAGAAAACATTGGAATGGTTGTTTGTCTTTGCATCTATAAAGGATAAAAATGGTGACACTATAGACCTAGAGGTTGGGTTTAATATAAAACCACTACAAGTGATACTAGCATATGTTTCTGAGCATTTCTCTGAATCTAAGGGATCAAAATTTGATTCTTGAAATTTCACTAATCATTAAGTCTTTTCTCAACCTTAATCCTAAGAATCTGTGTATGGAAAAGATCATGAGATTCGATTCCATCTTGAATTTCTGTCTTGATGATTGCAAGAGGCAGGTGCTACCAATTCTGTTGCATTCAAGGAATTTTAGTTTCATACAATCTAAAACAATGTCAGTATCCTAGTGAAACAATGGTTTGGAAGTTTTGAATATCCACCATTGACATATTGGATGCCATTTTCATGATCTTGGCTAGTGAAATATGTGTGCTTATAATAGACTTAGATTTGAGTAATGTCTTCAACGTGAAGGAAATTGGTTCTAAATTCTTGAAGACAAGGACATAATTATCTACTAGAAGCAATAGCCTTGGTGTGTAGGTGTTAACTGGGAAAATTACTATTCATGACAAATTCTTTCCAAACGCTTCCAGCTCTGTAAAAACAGTGAATACAGAGTCTCAACAACCATTGGGTTGGAAATTTTCTACTGGATGTTATATTATTAATGCAATAGATAATGGCAAAGCATGGATTGATAGAGGCGTGGATGCAAATTTTCAAAAGAAATTATGTGCCCAAGACAGCAGGATCTAATCCCACAATGGTTGATATGTGTCTATCACTCACGTTCCCTGATACAGAGTTACCAAAACAACATGATATATTATCCCATGGAGACAATATTTCATGAGGGACAGAACATAACAACATTATGTACTCCCAAGTGGTAGCAAAGGATAATTTTCAAAGTTAATGAGCAATAATTATTACAGTCCTATGCAATCTTGGATGGACAGACCTTTTGAAGCTTTCAATCTTGAAGAAATGCCTGGAGAAAAAATGCATAGCACTTTGGAATAGTTCTAACCCTGTCAGAAGAGGTGCCTCAATAAATGTGCACTACAGATCCCTGACATCCTTGGTTGCTCTAAGCAAGGATCTTATAATGAATGGTCTCAATATAAAATGACCCCTCCTCTTCATGAATTCGGTAATTTTATATATTGGTAGATATCTCTTCTCTCTAATTGAAGAAGGTCTTCCACATTCTCTTCTTTGACCTAAAGCTTCTTAGAAGTTTGATGTTGCAATTACCTCATGTAAGTCTCATCTCTAATCTGGGTAGCTCATGATGATTACCAATGCAAGGCTTTAAAGGGATCTATGATGATTGGGCTCAGCTATCGATAACATTTGTCCAAATAAGAGGGATTTAATGGAAGACCTAGATTTGTCCTTAAGCACAAAACAGAGTAGCTGTTGAACCTAGTCATAGTCAACTCTGATGTATTCCTTGATACAAAGGCTTTAAGACAATTTAAGGATAAGCCTCATACATATATATTGGATAGCTAATGTATGCCTTGATACAAAGGCTTTAAGACAATTTAAGGATAAGCCTCATACATATATATTGTCTAGCTGCTCATTAAAGATCAAGTATGATCTGAAGTTCGCTATTGGTCTAATAAAAGGAAAAGTAATATATCTCCTGGTGACCATCTTCATTTATTTGTATCACAAATAAAAGGCTGATGTCTGTTCTCTGGAAGCACCATTGCAGCTGAATGTATAAAACAGCAAGCATGAATTTCTATGAAGCCACTCTATTGTCTCATGCAATTACCTCATGTAAGTCTCATCTCTAATCTAGGTAGCTCATGATGATTACCAATGCAAGGCTTCAGAGGGAGCTATGATGATTGGGCTCAGCTATCGATAAAATTTTTCCAAATAAGATGGATTTAATGGAAGACCTAGATTTGTCCTTAAGCACAAAACAGAGTAGTTGTTGAACCCAGTCATAGTCAACTCTGATGTATGCCTTCATACAAAGGCTTTAAGACAAGTTAAGGATAAGCCTCATACATATATATTGGATATCTGATGTATGCCTTGATACAAAGGCTTTAAGACAATTTAAGGATAAGCCTCATACACATATATTGGATAGCTGCTCACTAAAGATAAAGTATGATCTGAAGTTCATTATTGGTCTAATAAAAGGAAAATTACTATATCTCCTGGTGACCATCTTCATTTCTTTTTATCACAAATCAAAGACTGATGTCTGTTCTCTGGAAGCACCATTGCAGCTGAATGTATAAAACAACAAGCATGAATTTCTATGAAGCCACTCTATTGTCCCATGCAATTACCTCATTTAAGTCTCATCTCTAATCTGGGTAGCTCATGATGATTACCAATGCAAGGCTTTAGAGGGAGCTATGATGATTGGGCTCAGCTATCGATAACATTTGTCCAAATAAAAGGGATTTAATGGAAGACCTAGATTTGTCCTTAAGCACAAAACAGAGTAGCTATTGAACCCAGTCATAGTCAACTTTGATGTATGCCTTGATATAAAGGCTTTAAGACAATTTAAGGATAAGCCTCACACATATATATTGGATAGCTGATGTATGCCTTGATACAAAGGCTTTAATAAAATTTAAGGATAAACCTCATACATATATATTGGATAGCTGCTCATTAAAGATCAAGTATGATATGAAGTTCACTATTGGTCTAATAAAAGGAAAAGTATTATATCTCCTGGTGACCATCTTCATTTCTTTGTATCACAAATCAAAGGCTGATGTTTGTTCTCTGGAAGCACCATTGCAGCTGAATTTATGAAACAGCAAGCATGAATTTCTATGAAGCCACTATATTGCAGTAAGCCATTTATGCTCACTATCATTATATATTACAGAAGAAATATTTCACATACCACTGTATATGGTTAAGCAGAGGACACTTCTTTTTTATCGCATGTTTGAGTGGTCAGATCTCATAGATTGTCTGATGGACACTATGCACCCTGGAAAGACAAATATAGGCTATGATTTCCCTGTGTAACAGGGAGTAATATTAGTCAAATATCTTCTCTATCTATATGTACAAGAAGCTAAGGATTCCTAAATGCTGACTAGATCTCTGCTGTAAGTCAATATGTTTGCAGGCTGCTGTATGGAGCTATGAGGCTCCCATTGATTCAGTTTTGATTTTCAGAAAGCAGCTTGGCACCATTCCCTATATGAAGGGATTCCTGGCTAAAGATTGAGCTCCAAGAGTTCCTGGGGGCTTGGGGTACTTATTGATCTATGAGCGACCATAGGGTGAGTGGTTCACCTTCCCCTAGTGGTGCGTTGTGTACAGGGTGAGTGGTTCACCTTCCACTGTGATACCCCATGATGGTTGACATGTGTGTAGGGTGAGTGGTTCACCTTCCCCTACTGCTGGTGACATATGCATAAAATGAGTGGTTCACCTTCTCCTATGGCATATGAGCAGGATGAGTGGTTCACCTTCTCCTGTGGATACCCCAGTGAGAGATGCATATAGGCATCTGTTGACATGTCGGTGGGATGTGGTTCATCCTTTCCCCATATGTAGGATGCTCATTCCCTACAATTGATAGTTGACATGTCGGTGGGATGTGGTTCGTCCTTTCCCCACGTGTAGATTTCTTCCTACTATTGTTGTTTTGCATGCACTCGGTGTTTTTGCATGCATTTAGGAGGTGGTTCGTCCTTTCCCTACACTTGGTGTTTTGCATCTGTGTAGGAGCTGGTTCATTCTTTCCCTACGTATGGTTGTGATATGTGTTTGCAGGATGTGGTTCATCATTTCCCTACATATGATTGTGATGTGTGTTTTTGGGATGTGGATTCTCCTATCCCTATGTGTGATTGCATGTAGGATGTGATATATTCTTTCCCTGTTGGTGTTCCTGCAACATCCTACCTATGTAGTCCGAGACACATGGGAAGTACCTCTCATATGGCCAATGATTTGGGAAAAGTGGTTAGGGACCATAGCACTACTGATGGACGCATCGCATACTGTCGTACTCCCTATGCTAGGATGCATGTGTTTATCTACTTGATTTGGGATCAATTCAGGTTCTACCTTCGGACTGACTTCTGTCGATGGAGAGTGGCAAGGCCTTATGACTCACTCTTGATCAATTTTTCTTTATTATTCACATCTCTGTTCAGCAGAGCAGAGTAGAGCATAGCAGAGATGGTTCAAGATGGCATGATGACCAATGGCAGCAGATGGATTGGTAGGTGGAATTCTCCATAGTTGAGAGGGAGTGTTAAAATTGGCAACTAGAGCCAAATTCCACTTTGGTCTGCTCAGTTGATGGAGATTATAATCCCATTGAATTCCTCTTTTCAATCTAAAGACTGTCAAATTTGGATCAGGAAAATATTTTTTTATTCAAAAAGAAATTCTATAAATCATGATTTTATTTAGGCAGGAAATTTGAAAATTCAAATTTTGAATTTGCCTCCAAAATATCAAAGTTTGCTTCTCTTCTAAATTGTATATAAGGATTCTCTCCCAACCCATTTGAGGAATCAAAAATATCGCTTGCATCTCTGATGCAGCCAAGTGGGGATAATGGCTAAACGCAAAGGTTAGGTCTGTTTTGAGTGAGTCTATTTACTTGTTGTAGTGCAGAGGAAGCTATGGGTAGACTGCTGCTGGTTTCAAGACAATCTCAATAGAGATGTATTGGGGTTTCGTTACATGATTTCCCTCCTCACAATAGACCAAGCTCCTTAGACAAGATGCCGAGCAGATCTGGGTTAGATGATGCTTAATCTAGGCATTATTAACCCTCTCCCATAGACCAAGATCCATCCTCAAGTCAGTCGTAGACCTGTGGATAGCTTAGAGCTGCCTATTGTGCGAATCCTCTAGAGAAGGATTGTTGCAACTCCAAGGAAGTTGTTTCAATCAGGTCGCAACCCTATACAGGCTAGATATGTGGTCACAGTTATGTCGCTGCCATCAAGAATCTGTGGAGGGCTGCATCTAGCCCTAACCAACTGTGGAAGGTTATAACTATAACTCTAACTAGCCTTAGATTGTGGACAGTGACTTGAAAGGGGAAGCCACAACCTTGTAATAATGTTTAGAGGAGTGCAAAGGGCTTGTTTTCATAGGACAAAAAACCCTAACCAGAACGCAATTCATATCTAAAGCAGGTCAGCACTGAGGAAAATATTTGACTACATTTGACCACTAATCTGGAAAAAATATGATTGTTGATGTTTAAAGGCAGAATTTTGGATTATTTCTTTGACATTTGGACACTGATACTAGTCATCACCTTGGGAATTCAATAATGTTTCTATCATCTCTCTCTCTCTCTCTCTCTCTCTCTGTTGTACATTTGATTTGAATAATAAGAAGAATTGTTCAAGGGTTTTCCCGATATTGGGGTTTTTCCCTAGCTTGTGCCATATTCTCTTGTTCTTTTGTCTTGGCTTGTCTTCAGCATTTCTCATTTATGTTCTTTCGTTAGTTACTGTCATATATTGTTTAATATAATTGATAATAGATTAATGGGCTCATGATTGAATGAAGTAACTATCCTAATCAAAGAACATGTTTCCAGAATTAACAAATTTTTTGTTTATTTTAATTTCTCTCGAACACATATGTTGAATCCAGCAAGGGTGAGCTTTAAAAGCAGAGCCATATTGCAACAATTCAGGAGAGATTTATTCATTGTGCTTTTCAGAATTCTTGTTTTTCTGGAGAATTCCAAATCAAACCCAGAGACATGAAAAGAAAACCTTGAAAACAACAAAACGACTAGAAATAAATGAAATGCATGCCAAGCAAACATAATCGTTAATGAAATGTATGTGTTTTTATCATGGAAACAAGGGCATTTCGAACATGTTCTGAGTCAAAAAGAATATAGAGGTGTGGACAGAAGAATTATCCAAACTTTTAATAAAATATTTAATCGTAGATGTATAAATCTTATTAATAGACAGGGAATTGAATACCTAAATTTCAGAATGATAACTCTCGAGAAACAATTATCTATCCATCTTTGCACAATGATGTTTCTCATATTGAGAAAATTGGCTAACATGCAAATTTCCTTCAAATTGAAACTCTAGGAATGCATATGATTCATCAAACAGTTGATCATGCAAAGAAGGGAGTAACAAGTCCTATGACATCATGTAAAGTTAGTGAGCAATAATTATTACAGTCCTATGCAATTTTGGATGGATAGATCCTATAGTATCTTATGTCAACACTTACATGTGTTTGAACTTTGAAGGTACCGCTGATTTGCAGGTACCCAAATTCTTGTTCAACCCATCAGTGATAGAAAACCCAGCCTATGAATGTTGGAACTTTAATGTTTCATTATTTTGCATGATAACTAAGCATAGCGAAAGAAAACATTCTATTGGTGAACTTTTAAGGTCATTGCACTGTATCAATTATTTCAAGTAGAACCCTCATTTTGCACATGCCACAGTAGGGTAGGAAAGGAATAAACTCCTTTGAGCAACAATGTGGCATGAATAAGCTCCCTTGATCACTAAATTTGATTTCATGTTGTCATAAATAGAGGACTTGTCTTTTGCTTTGTAAAAGACAAAATTGTGTGGTGCTTTTACTAGAAGGGGAGGCCATTCCCATATATACATGACAAAATTCTAAGACTCTCATGCACTCCCAAGAAGAGAACGTCTCTGAGTTGGAGCCTGTGTTACCCCCTATTTTGGCATAGGGTTAACACTAGGGAATTATCAAGAGTTAACCAATTTGATGTTGGGATGTTGGATATAGAAATGTCAGCTTAGAGCTATGTTGCTCAGAGGTTGGATATAGAAATGTTAGCTATGGTGAAGGATCAAATTGTTAAGGTCTTCTCCGTTACGAAGAATATGCTCACAATGGTATTTGTGAGGAGTCGCTCAAATTGTTCAATCAGATGCAACAGAATGGGATGAAAGTGGATAATTTCACCTTTTCCACTGCTTTTGCAACATGCACTAGTTTAGGATGCAATTCCATATAATCATCATTAAAGTTAGGCTGGACTCAAATATCTTTGTGGAGAATGCTCTTGTTGACCTGTATGCCAAATTCTATTATTGACCCATATGCCAAATGTGGCAGCATAGAAGAGGCATGCTTAGTCTTTGATAATATGTTTGAACAGAGGGACTTTTCCTGAAATACAATGATTACTAGATATGTTGAACATGCTTATGGTGAGGAAGCACTGCATGATCTCAGTGGGTTATGAACCTACACTGTTGATGTTGAAGGATGAATGAGATGGAGTGGAAACAAATAGGGAAGGTGCATCAACAAGCTGCAAATAATCTGGAATTTCCTTTGGATGAGAATTTGAAACTATAGAAACGCTCATAATTTGGACATGCATTCAGGATTGCAAAAAAAAGAGAAACAAAAAGTGCAGAAGGAGTTGAATACACAATTTATTGTTTTAGAAACAAGAAACAATAGTATCAATTTCCCAAATTCAAAACAAAAATGGCTTAGGGAGCAGTGGTATCAGCTCCAGAAGTGGAAAAAGAGAGTAAACATCAAATAGTTGAGAAAGAGCATTTGATGAAAGAATATGTAGATTCTTTTGGGTCTATGGAAAATTTACTTCTTGCATTCACGTGAGATAAATGGTTTCGACAATATTCGTTTAATAATCTTGAAGTTTCTTTGAAGAATCTCATAACTGCTATACAAGCAACTCATAAGTCTCAAAAAAAAAAATTGATCGAGGCCCTCAGGGCAAGTATGTTGTTTTTGGTGAATATGACAAAGATTTGACTGAGATGGCTAGGCAAGAACCTAAGTGTGGCATCATTTTATGTATATGAAGCATCAAAGAGTGCTCCATGGAAGGAACATCATCCTAGAATTCTCTATCGTGTGGGTACAAGCAAGTTAAGAGAATTTCAAGAATGGATTCCTAAGAACTCTCCTATGGTGATTCTATCTCAAGCATGATCCTACGTTGGAAGAAAAAACCTTGGTGAATTCACTATTAACACAGTTTTTCATAGTTTTAATTGAATCTTGGTCAAAATCTTACACTCTTGCCTAATTGCTCCACTTTCTAGGTTGAGTCTATCAACTTCTCTTTTAGCTTTTGAGATCCCATTTTCATTTGATCTATGATGCCATCTTTCAATCTATACATTTCATTCAACTTGAGATCATCAATCACAAAAACAACATCAACTATAGTCAATATAATCCTTTATCTACTTTTCCCATGCCTGAAAGGTCAAGCCACACAGGGTAAAATCCATTTTAATGTTTATTTTCCACTCGTTTCATGTTAAATAAAATTCACATATGAAAATAAAGATGTGTTTACAACATCCTAGATTAATGACACCAAAAGAAAAAATACACTCCATTAGTAACCATAAAATTTTAATAGGGCAGCAAGGAATTACAATTATGAGAAAAGGCAAAGAAAGAAGGATCGAAAACAAAGAAACAGTTAAAATAGTGAGCAAATGAGAATGCTATTAAGCCTAATTGATCAACCTAGGACACCCAAGGTAAGATTGGTTCACTAGTGAGGTCAGAAGAGTTTATCCCAACCACTAGGTTTCATTGTCACTATGGTCCGTGCCACCCAAATGGCATAAAAAAAAAGCCCTAGACCATTTTGGCAGAATATTTACCATTCATACCCGTCACCTAAGCCAATAGAAGTCCCTCATGGGAATGTTTCTTGCAACGATTCCTATAATCAAACAATAAAAATAATTTTTTTTTAGCTACATCTTGAGTGGATTTAGTAGCCTCTAGAAGCTTCTCCTCTAGAATAGAGCCTTAATCCTACTTGTCTGAGTGCACGGTCATCTCTGCAGGATCCAATTTCTTTGCTTTGAGACTCCTGGGAATATGGGTCCAGGAAAATCCCAGGCCCTTTTTGAGGCAAATCCCAAGCCCGTTTTGGGTCTCTGGAATTTTTAGGGATGATCGGATCATCACAATCCATATGTGCTAGAGCATCTGGCTGGTGACCACCTACGATCTTAGGAGATTTGATTTCCTTGTTGTAGTAAATGTATTCTTGCTCTCTTATCTACTTCTTCGCTAATTTTTGAATTGGAAAGGCACATGTTGTCGTCTTCTTTGGTGAAGCCATTGTTGCCCATGCCTTTAGCTTAATCTTCCTCCATGGAATCTTGAACATATAGCCTATTGAACACCTAGTTTTGCTTGTCTAGAAGTATTTTGAAGTGGAAAAGGGAGATGGAGGGTTGGGGATGGGCCATCACCCA
Source organism: Pinus albicaulis (assembly GCA_034641835.2). Taxonomy (NCBI): domain Eukaryota; kingdom Viridiplantae; phylum Streptophyta; class Pinopsida; order Pinales; family Pinaceae; genus Pinus; species Pinus albicaulis. The sequence goes on from CM076576.1 coordinate 925,483,361, forward strand.
GGAATGTGGTGAACCTTGTGCAAATTCCCTCTGTAGAACGAAATCACCACGATTGGAGGAACCGAGAATCCAATCTCTTGATTAAACCAAATGTATCATATCATATCCTAACCAGAACTCAGTTCATATCTAAAGCAAGTCAGCACTGAGGAAAAGCTTTGACTACATTTGACCACTAATCTGGACAGAATAAGATTGTCGATGTTTAAAGGCAGAATTCTGAATCATGTCTTTGGCATTTGGACAATGATACTAATCATCACCTTGGCAAGTCAATAATGTTTCTATCAACTCTCTCTCTCTCTCTCTGTTCTACATTTTATTTGAATAATAAGAAGAATTGTTCAAGGGTTTTCCCCATTTTGAGGTTTTTCCCTCACTTGTGCCATATTCTCTTGTTCTTTTGTCTTGGCTTGTCTTCAACATTTCTCATTAATGTTATTTCTATTGAAAAGTGTAACTAGGTCATTCTTTATGTTGGCTATGTAATTATGTATTTATGAAAAGAAGAAGACAAAGATAATAAAGTGTATTTTTGGTGTGCTTGCTTCATGGGTTTCATGAGAAAGATTTTATTAAGTAGATGGACTTATTCTTGATGTTCATTAGGTTTGAGTTAAGTGTCAAATCTACTCCAGCTATATGCTCTAGGATCTTATGAAAGAATCTCACAACAGTCCTCAATGCAATGATGAAAGACAAGCCTCAAAATGCAAGAAATGAAGTACCTCATCAATGCTGAGATAAACATTATCTAGTCGGCCTCACTCACAACTATATGGTCGGCTTGCTCAAGGGGATGTGCCCTATATATATATATATACACACACACACACACACACACACACAAACACACACACATATGGTATGCGGTCACAACTAAAGAAATCAATGCGGATACCTCTGTGTATACAATTCGGATATCTTCTGAAGATTTTGGATAGGTTCCACAGTTCGGATACTTATCACAGTTTGGATTCTACTTCAATTCATATGGAGAAAAAGGAGCGGTTAAGGTCTGTGATATGATGCGAAGAAGGAAGACTATTTAGCGAACATAAAAAAGCTTTAGTATATCTCTATCTTGGGTCTTAAAATATTGGTTAAATTCTACAGTGTGATAAAGGTCATTGCAAGGAGTGCAGAGAGAAGACATTGTTACAGTGCAAGATATACACAGCGTAAAGGAAGGCCAACTCAACCATGATACAGTCATGGTGATGATTAGTACAAAGATGATGTTCAGTAGAAGGTCTCGGTGATGGAATATGCTACACGGTGCTACATGGTGCTACAAAGGAGGATGATTGTGTCTTGGTCTAGGAGAGGCAGTTTAGGTCAAGGTTTGTCATGGTCATTGTAGTCATCAGGTGAAGAATCTATAAGAAGATATTTGTGGGTTTTCCCCTCGAGAGGGGTTTTAGCCCTGGCTTAGAGCCTAAATATTGTGTCACTGATGTTATTGTTTTTTATGGTTGTTTGATTTTTTAAACGTAATCATAATAATGAACGAAGATGATAAGTAAGAAGTAACTCAAACAACTATCATGTATGAGAATTTTCATTAACTCTTGCCCTACCTAATTCTCAACACTTTTGTTAGTTACTATCATATATTGTTTAATGTAATTGATAATGGATTAATGGGCTCATTATTGAATGAAGTAACTATCCTAAGAAAAGAACATGTTTCCAAAATTAACATGGAATCAGAGCACAGGAGAGAAAAATCCCAAGCTCAAAGAGATTGCAATCACTTAGAAGCATCTGAATAATTTCATTGGTACCTCTATCCCTCTATGTTAGGGATCAAGAATTTCAAATCTATGGTATTTTCTTAACGCCTTCTACTATCCCTAATTAGTGGACATGGGCTCCAATCCAAGAGCAACTCAAATATCATGAGCGAAAGTTGAAAGTCATCAAGGTATGTTCCAGTAATATATTTTCCAAGGATTATTTATCAGTCCCATTCAGACTATATCTTCATTATATTTGAAGCAGAGTTTCTCGACCATAAATTCACAGTACTGGGCATAACACATGAATACCAAATCCTAGGTCTTCTGGGCATGATCACTATGATCACTGTTTGTATCAGCAGTTCAGTATTCTCTTTAGTTTGACTCTTTTAGTGTGCCTTTAAGAATAATTCGTTTTGAAGATAGAAATCCTTTGTGATAAGGTCTTGCCACCATGGTTCCCTGCTAAGGGTTAAAGTAACTGTTCAGAAAAATCATATCATCAACAGGCCGTGTTTCTCTGTGATCCTTGAATGGATCTCATCCTCTAAGAATTATCACTATGACAGGGAAATCTCTGTCCTAGTGCAGTATCATATATGGTATCACTCAGTTAGCTCAGTTCCTCTGAAGAAGGCATTTCTCAATCTCTTATATCTTGGTTCCTACTAGTTTACTCTCAATTGAAATAGCCCCACAGTCTCTGTGAACATCTTGTATGGTTCTCCCTTTGCAATCTCAAGTTCTCAACACATGAAAAGTATGGCTGCACCATATATATATACAAGCTATGGTAATCAGGGTATAGGCTTGGGATATTATAAACATCATCTCAGGAATGTAAGATGATCTATATTTACTCCTGTTATGACTCTGAGTAATCATATATTCTACAGTAAGTGTGTCCTCCTATCCCTCTTCAATATAGTTTTCAATTGGCATGAAGGCAGACCATTATTAATATACATACGTTCAGTCAGCCTTGAAAGAAGAATTGAGATATGCATTGCTATTCAAATCAGTCATGGCATTCTGTCAAAGTTTTTGGAAGTTCTGATGATAAGGCTTGCTTCCAATCTAAGTGGTGGAAAAGTCATGGCCATAGATTGTATGTTGACAATCTTCTCCATACAAAATGAGGCTAGCAAAGGAGTCATAGGAAAATGAATCATCAAGGCTCATCATTATTGTGGATAATAGCATAAAAATGCATCTATACAAAATATATACCTCTGTGTGAGACCCTTGATTTTCTCAATCCACATCAGCTCATACACTTCTTAGCCAACCTATTAAAGTTTCTTTTAGTTACAGTGGGTACACACTGAGTATATAATTTTTTGGGTTACATTCGTAAGCAAGATAGCTTCTGGCATCAAGCTGTGGAGATGTTTTCATTTTTTTTAACAGAATTAATCTTCGTTCAGAGCAGAGGTTCAACTGGATTCATGTCAGTCACAGAAGTCCTGCGTCTCTCAAAGGTAACGAACTTGGAAGTTTGAAAGATCTGAAATATAAGTCTGCACATCAGAGATGCTTGGTTATATCAGCTCCTCTATGGCACTTCTATGGTCTCCTTTCCATCTTGCAATATGCACGATACCATGTCAGTCTAAGAAGAAGCGATAGGGATTCTACGGCAAAAGAAACTACAACACATTTGAAGCTTTCAATATTGAAGAATTGCTTGGAGAAAAAGTGCATGGCACTTTGGAACAGTTCTACCGCTATCAGCAGAGGTGCCTCAATAAATAGTAAAGATCGAAATCTTGAGTTTATACGACATTCATGAAGATTCATTTTTGAAGAGTAGCAAACAGAAATCATTGCAATTTCATATACCCTAAAAAATCGAATTACATTTTCATTCAGGAGGATTTAGAGAAAGTGTGTACATACCTGGTCAAACTTTAAGGTAACAAGAGTGATGTCTAAGGAGAGGCTAGAAGTAAAAGCAATTGAGGAACCATATCCATGGAAGAATAAAAAATCCCCCATAGAAATAATTGCGAGCCCCCTTCAAAAAATCATCCAGATGGGTGATTCTGAGAGCGTCATCAACAGTGGGCCACCATATCATGACCATGTAATCTGTTTGCCAAGTGATTCATCATACATTTCTTTTTCTTGTCATTTGATGTCAGGGTCGAGTTGGGTTAAGCTTGTGCAGAAAAAGAGCTTGAAGCTCGTTCAATGAAATTGCACAACTGATAGATCAAAAACCCGACATGAAAGCATGGTGATAAAATTGAAACAGAGTAGTTTACATAGTTTTATGAATTAAATAATTGATTTCCTACTCGAGGGAATCATAGGGTGGGACATCGTAATTAAAATGAATGAATATGTTATGAAATTATGCAATTAAAATTTGACCAGGTATAATAAGGGTATAATAAAATAGGATGCATAGTAATTACTTAAATCACTATTATATATTTAAATTATTAAGGTGACACATTTTTATGAGTAAAATTATAAAATACTATGGAATAATTTAGCATAGGAATTATGGCTAAAACATTTAAGAGTTAGAATAGAGTTTTTATGTGATCACAATAAAAATAATACATATTAGAGATATATACATGGATCATATATATCAAGTTAAAGTGATCGCTAAAGCAACATCTTCCTACACCTAGTGTCTTAGATGGCCAAGGTAAGGTGTCGTCAAACCAATTATACAGTCATTTGTATATCTTAATTGGAAAATTATTAATGTCACAAGAATCACAAGGGTTGATATGTCAATCAAAATTTAAAATTATCCTCTAAAAACTCATATAGAAAGTGGGGTAACAGGTCCTATGACATCCAACCTGTGATTTGCAATGGGAAATCCTCAACAGTCTCTTTGGAGAAATAATGTCTCATTAAGGGGTTCAATAAGAGGTATGAGGCCCCACCGATTTGATAGTTGAAGAAGGCTTGTCAATTTTGGCCCTAAGTAGGCAAGGCAACATGGAAGGAGGTGACCCCCTTGGAAAAGTTCAAAAGGAGAAGGCCACATAAGGTCTTATATAAAGATCTAAATCCAAGGACCTCCCTCATAAAAATAGTTAGACATGTATTGAAAGAAAGTAGATAACGACCATCTAAATCTTGATAAAAGAAAATAGAACATCCCTTGAATCCATAATAAATGGAGCATCTACATATGAGGTGATCCTCTAACTCAATGCTGTGTATATGGCAAAGATAGAATATGTTATTGAGAAGAGGAATATCATGATGTCATTAGTTTCAACTAGACACTAATGTAAACCCACTTTGAAACCACCAAGGGGGATCTGAAGGGCAACATCTAGTGCTCTAGTGTGTATGAGGGTTTAAAAATAAGGCCCCCTCTTATTTGCATGAAGTGTTCCTAGTACAAATCCATCTTAGTGTCAAGGCCATGAAAAGATGAAGTTCAAGTACTAAATTTATTGTTTATAAATAACCTCTTTAACAACTTGACACAAACATATAATGATGTCATTTACATTGGAGGTGTATGGCACTTGATCATGTTACAACTTTAATCGCTCCCCCACAAAAAGGTGTTATGCTCCCTTGTGATGATGCATTAACCCTAATGGAGAACAATCTCGTGATGTAAAAGAAATTTAAACATGATGTAACTTTAATAGTGCCCTACATTCACCCCTTGGCTCACCACTCATGGAAAATGTGAGGCTATTTCAAGCATTGATGTGGATAATATAATTTTATTTTCTCTTGTGTATAGTATTCTATATTGACACAATTGTGTTTTTTTAGCAAAAAAAATATTTGTATCAAGGGTTGGCTCCTTGTGCATTAGGGTTGAAGAGGTTGTGTCATTGTGAGTGATTTATTCATTGCCAACTCCTTATGTGGGAGAGCACTACAAGCTCCATGTCAACATCAAGTGTAGATATTGTGAGCAATTCTTATCGAGGTTTTGAAAATTATCCAGTTGTTCCACATTTGGTATACATGTTAATAAGGGAATTACCCACAAACACACACCCTCGAGACCAACACCTAGTTCTCTAAAAATAAAATGGTACCAATATTCTTAGTTAGAGGTGAAGGATTCTCCTAAGAGGTTATTTTGTTGGTTTGATGTGTTGTTTTTTGCCTTGGATACTAAGTGGTGAAGGGCTTCAAGGGTTAAGAGTTAAGGGCCAAGGGCTTGGGGGGAAAGGGATTTAGGGGTTAAGGGCTTAATAATTAAGGGATTTAGGTGTTAGGGGTTAAGGGGTTTGGTTTTAAGGTGTTTAGGGGTTATGGATTAAGGTTTAAGGGTCATGAGTTAAGAGAATAAGGGTTTAGTTCTTAGGGGGTTCATAAATTCTACGTTAGGAGTTAATGGCTTAAGGTTTAATGCATCAAGGGGTTGATGGCTTATGAGTTATGATTGTATGGTTAAGAGATTATGGCTTCAGGGTTAAGGGATAGGGAATTTAGTGGTTATGGGTTAATGGCTTATTCGTTGTGATAAAGGGGCCCCTAATCCCCTTATCACCACTATCGGGGGTTCCTCTTTCAATTCCTCTTGTTACCTTCCCTCCAGGCCCCCTAGCCCCTATAAAATTAGGTATTAATCCCCCTTCTCATTCTCTAATGTGTGGATTGTAGATATTATTAAATCATGCTTGGACATCCCACTTCTACCCATCAGGGAAAATTTTAAGAACCCCCCTAAATTTACATGTATAATAATTGGGCGAATCCCCATGATACATAGGAAAAATGGAAGGCGATTTTATTAATAATATAATATGTATATATAATTTTTTTGGCGAATCACTAGTACAAAATGGTGAATCATTGTCTAGTGGAGTTCGGGGTGTTGGTTCCAATGAATATATGGTAGTTGAACCAGGAGTTGAAGGTAGCGAACTACCGAGACCAAGTATAGCACACGGTGACTCGTGAGGGAAGTAGTTCTCGTGCAGTTTTGAAAACGTGTTCTTCTAGTTCTGCTAAGTGTAGTGTTGTTGGTCATGCTACTACTAGCACTGATATTGAGGTTGGAGAGGAGTTTGAGGAAGCATGGAAGGTAGCAGTGGTGGAGAATTACAAAGAGAACCCTGTGATGGGCTCCATTTTTCCCTTTGGTATTTGGGCCTGCAAGATCTTCTGTCCATTGAACCAACAATTAACCATTGAACCAAAAATCAACTTGATTGATTTGATTAGGTACGAGTCAAATTAGACTAATCTTCAAAAATATGCTTTGCACTATCCCATATTTATCACACTAATGCTACACAACATTGTGCATTTGCACCCAACTCTCATGCATGCACACAAAATTTTCATTAACATCTATAACCCTAACCAAGTGAGAATTGATCAACAATTTTCCCCAAAGTTTGTTATAGTGTTGAAAGTTCATAAGAAATTTAGATCCATGGTACCTTAAATAAATTTTGAGATAACCTCCACAAATTCGACCATAATAGAGCAGACTTGTGATAAATTCTAAACCTACAAAAATTAGGAGTCATGTTCCTAGGAAAGATCATAAGTAGTTGACATATAGGTCCAGTTTTGAGCCTTGACACATTGATAATGCAATGGCTTAGGTCAAAACTTACACATTGAAAAGTCATCAATGAAGAGAAGACAAGATCATTATGAATTACACATACTCCAAAATTCCTACCAAATTCTACTTAGTTGTCTGCAACTCAGCTATACATAATCTTATAGTAAATACAAATTCGAAAAATCCTTCTTCACATAGCTAATAAATGGCCATTGGAGGAGCACGCCTTATATAATAGTAATAGTAGCAATCAATAGATTATTTCATATTGAACTTCATAGCCATAGCACTCCTATGTATTGTATGATGTATTCAACTTGCATTATCAAATATAGATAAAATCATACTTTTGATTGATACATTTAAATCATACTTGTGCACAACATTGAATGCAATGCCAGTCAAGGAGTAAAGTCGGGTTGACATGTAATGATTTATAAATAATGAAGAAACTTATTAACGAATCACAACTTTCATGTTTGAAAAAATTATAAATCTTTCATGCAAATCCATTGTTTTTATATTTCCTTCTCTCAACCATGTTCCACATAAGCATGGAAAATCAAGTAATACTAGCATTTGCACCGAGAGGTGCAAAGTAATGTCGGGGAGCAGGGATACATCTTCCATGTGAGATAAAGGTGATGTAGGTGATAAAGTTGGAGGCAATACGAAATGTTTTGGAAGAATGGTTGGTTTGTTTATCAACTTTTGAGTATTGGACATAATTTTGAGGAAAGGTTGAATGATTGGAGGGAATAACAAACTTGTCTGCAAGATGTTGTACAATATCAATATCAGGATTCATCATGCCGTGACAAGGCTATGGAAATGCTCAGTCAATGAGTACTTTTTTCATTTTTACCATCTTGGAAAGAAAATTTTGAAAGGTGTTTCAATGGAAACTGCATCATATTCAACATTAAAACTTGAAATACACTTGCAAAAAAATAAGTGATCGCTTCCAACTATTCACTCATAATTTATCTCAAAATTATTAGCTATATTATGTATGTTATAGTATAATGTTGGGCTTGAAAACTGTCAAAACCAAGGCATCATTTGAGAACTTGTGATTACTTGTAGTTATCTTGTTTATATAGAGCTAGAAGTAGAAAATATATATTTTTCTGGTCATAGGCAACTTAAGAAAATCAAAGTTTAAGTTCATTTCCAAGCCAATAAATATTAAGTATTTGACTGACTTGTTATATTCATAAGGAGCATGCCACTCAAAAAGGCTGCAATACATCTTTTAAAGGGATGGGGTTGTTAAAATTTTGGAACTCGTATTGGGAAAAATTACAAGTGGGGAAGCATATATCACTTTATCCACTCTAGAACTGACTTTATGCTACAAAGTCTAATGTAATATAGATCTAAATATACAACTTAGGGACAGTAATGGAAGTTAAACAAATTAATTTGTGAAAATTATTAGTGCTAATTATTGACAGGAGTAATAAAACAAACTAAAATTTTATTAATGTCCACAAATAACCAAAATAGGTTGATGGAACTAGAAAGTACAATTCAAAAAGAGAATGTTGAAAACAACTCCAAGGCACAAACAGAAGTACAAATAAAGATAAATAGCATAGAGAGGTAAACACAAGTGGTAAGCCCTAGAAAATAAATAGGAATCGGTACTGCTTTATGCAAGAAGGACACTGCTCTGGATTAGAAGTAGAAGAGGAGCTAGCACTGTTTGTTGTCAACTATCATGAAGGTACTAATACAGATCCTGGGAATGTCCTCTAGGAAATGGCTGACTGAGTGGACCAAGTTGGATATCCCTGGGGGCAACTAGATGTTACCTACACGAGCTCTCCTAACCTCTAGGGGCCAATGATGGACAATAACTTCTTTCCTTTTAATCTGATTGACAAAATAAGCAACCTTTCCATGTGATTGCACATGCATTAAATAGGAGACTGCACGTCATGCTCTATCAGATTCGGCCCTTCACAACACCACAGATGCATATTGCACTTTCAGATGTCAAAAAAAATATGTAAAACAATAAATTTGCCTCAGCTATACCTAAAATCTGCAAAAAGTGAAACTCAAGACTAAGTATCATGTATACCATTCACATCTACATGGTGAACCCCACAAACTAAACAATCGAAATTGCAACTAGTTTTCTCTATGGAAGTAAAAGTAAATAAAACTAATAAAATAAGAGGCACTGCACATCCACAAGATGCCTGGACAGAGGACCGCTACAAATACATGCACAAAAACAACGGATAACCTTAAGAGATAAAGACCATCAATGCAATTCACCAATGCTATTTTATACATCAGTGGCACTGGCTTTACCATAAAGTAGTCTGTGTTAGAGATATACTATTCCTCCAACATACGTAAGCGAACGACCAGTGTAATCAATGATGGGAAGAAATACATTTTGATTATAGCAATCAAAAATAATGTCCAAAACAGCTCCTGTACAAGTTCAACACCTTGGTCCTGCTCAAGCTGGGCCAACAGTCAGCTTTAAGTTAAAGGAGGATGAAACAAGAAATTACTAAGAGGTAGAAAACCAATATTGAATATGTTAAACCATTAGAATATTCCCCATCTATCACTTTTCCTTCAAAATGATTCTTCAAAATCAGTAACTCAGAGTCTGTTAAGAGTACAATTTGACAACACTGCCAGATTTTAGTTGGGTAATATAACCATATACTAATCAAGGAGAATATTAATGAGGATAATCATAAGTTAAAATAATTACAACTTGCTAACCTCGCTGATCATTCACGAAAAATAAAAACGCTGGACCTTTTTACATAACTATCTTGTCCATAATAGCTTTCCATATTGTACACTCATAGTGGCTCGAACTCCTGTCATTGAATGGGAGCTAAATAAACTGTAGAAGACCACTGTCAAAGATGAGCCTGTCTTTTTGGTTGTTCAAAGAAGTTGTCTTCTATCCTATGTGTGAATTATGCACCTTGTATTTTTATTTATTTTGCATGGAGGGTTTTTATACCTCTTTAGTTGATCTATTCCTTTGATTCAAAGAACCCCATGATTTCTCTTACTCTTCATAAAAATACCACTGGTAATGAGAATGAAACCTATTTTAAATTAAAAATGGTAATCTTGTAGAATGGATTGGCAACCTTCGTTGGGATAATCATTGTGCGACATATCTCACTCTTAATGTCGGATAATCACCCATGACATAAGCATATGGGAAGGGCACTCATGTTCTCTTTGGAAAGAAATAGCTCAAGTACCCAAACGTATTCACAAGTTCACTATACCAAATGACATTCATTTTGAATGGAAAGAGTCCTCTTGGTGCTCTGGCAAGAAAGGACACTCATCCCAGGAGATATGGTAAGAATTTTGGTTGTAGTAAGTTCCCATAATGACTTATGAAACATGCTGAGAATTAAACGTATCTGAAAGTGGTATTTTACATCCTTTTCTTAGGTGATATGAGCAGAATAAAAGATTAAACAAAAGGAGATTGTTTTAAGAGGATACAACATAGAAGTAGAACCCAATGATAGATCTTGTCCCTGATGCCCTCCAAGTTGCAGGTTTTTATGCCAGCCTGTATGCCATACACCTGTAGGGTATACCTTCTAGGTTATCACGTATTGGTCAGGCTAGAACACCAGCATTACACGCTCATGCTGGTCATACTGTGATGTTGGCGTTATAGTGCTGGTACATGCCAGCATACAGCTCTATCATGGCTTAAATCTTTGCATGTTCAGTGGTGCAGTAGATGAGATTTATCCTGCTCCCTTCATACAGAGATCCTCTTATTGTGCCCTTAATTCCACATATTTACAGAAGTCTGAGGCTTTTCAAAACCAGGCAACTCGGAAACATGGCTTTCTCACCAACAAGATGGAAATCACATCTACCTATCTCCATTCTCCTACCAAATAAAAATCATCTCATCCTGCACTTATATTCAAATGAACTGGCCAAAATTACACTATCCTTCCTGGAAGTGTCATAAATACTATTTAGCTTTGCTCCAAAAAATTACAGACTGTTAGGCACAAATCCAATCTCTAACATCTAATTGAAAGGGTTTTTTGGTCTTTACATACAAACCAACTTATTCTGTCTATCATCCTGGGCCTGTAAGTAGCACTGATAGGCACTATTACTTTGTCCATTTATTTATTTGAAATTCAATGATCTGGATTTAAAGCAATCTGGTGGAAAAACCATTCAATCGCGGAATTTAACATGAAATAGCAGAGATGTGAAGCAAAAGTAAATTGTAGAAATACACACAATATTGCAGCAAACAAAAAACTTTATTGCCCTGAAAGGCACACTCAACAACCCATTATAGAGGTAGATGTGTTATGTATGTGTCAAATAATATTTCAAAACAAAAATAAAAATAAAAACTATATAGATAAGAATCTGACGTAATAATATGAATAAAATATTTTATATATGTGTTTGGGGTGAGTTAGAGGACCGAGACCAAATTTAATTAAAAATGAAAAATCTACTGATAGAATTGCGCAAATTTCATAAAATTATGAACCTATAGAATCAGTATATTTTCATAATTTATTACTAGATTTGGGAAATTGAGTTAGGTACTACAACTCTCCACTAAACCATAGATAGGGACAACTAAGCTTACTTTCGACTATCACCCTCGAACTAGATTCCAGAGACTGAAATATTTTACTCAAGGGATTTATAACAGACACTAGATGAAATAGGGATTCTAGAGGTTCTCGTGCCTCCACCCACTAGGAAAATTCATAATAATCTTAGTGAAACTAAGGGACAAAGGCCCACACCATGTCACAAAATTAACTTGACTAGGCTGAAAAATAGAGATGTAAGCATTCACCAACAATGGAAAATACATAAGGAAGACGACCAAGTGCCCAAGCTTTACTCATTCCATATTTTTAGGCATTTACAAGTCTTTTAGATTCTGAATATGCAATGGCAGAGATCAAAACTCCTAGAATTCATCCTCGTTGCAATGATTTTTTCTTATTTTAAAAATCTATTCCTCCTTGAAACCTGCATATTAAGTCCCAAAATTGTTGTGCATGCCGCCAAGAATAGAATTAGGGAGGTGTACCCTTTAGTTCAGTATGCATGCATCTGAGAATGCATACCATCCATCTTAGTGATATTCCTCTCTCCTTGTGTGCACCAATATGTTAATCCATCAAATTTAAAAATGTACCCTATTGCAACAGTCCAAAACTATCCATTGAAATGAATATCATAGGTGAAAAATCATGCCATATAACATGTAGCAAGCATATTTTAGAGTTTTTCAGTAGATATTTTGACTCTATTAGTGACCCTGACTCTATTAGAGACCCTACAACTCAATTTTTGTCCCAGATAACTACAATTAAGGGAGAGGTAGTTTTCTGTTGGTTGTGCATGCACTTGGAACCACACTTAGAGCACATGACTTCTCTATGAGCACATGACTTCTCTATGAAAAAGTTATTTAATTATACTCAAGTCAAGCAAAAATCTAGTGAATTCAAATTGGCTTTCTAGTCACTTAGTATTTTTTAATGTTAATTTATTCTATTGTCTCCCTTTCTACTTGCAGTAATTAGTGTAGCATTTTATAATAACTAGATCCTATACTTGTGCTTAAAATCTAACACCAGCCAATGTCATTTTATTTGGGAAACATGTTCTTTCTAATAATATTTGGAAGAGAAATAATATGAAAAAACTAAAACAATAACATATAGAGAATCATTTTCATGTAACAAGTTGCAAGGGGGGCTACAACTTATTTCTTTCCTCGATCAATGATACATTGTCATTCTTTTTGAGCTCTTCATGGTAAAGTGAACAAAGGCTTTGACACACTTCTATTACTTAAAATGTATAGATGGAAAAAAAGAGAACCATATTGATGATGTTGGACAGTGTATAATGACTTTAATATGGAGTTGTTGCTACAATAACCCATTGCTACAAACAAAAAAATGCTCATGAAAAGAGATCAAATGCTAATTCACATAAATAGTTTGGACGTGACAACACCCGATAGATTCCAGCATTAGAAAGGAAAACTATTGTTTGGACATGTCCTAAGTTCAGCAAATATTTGACGTGATTAAGGAGCTATAGAGAATTGTGTACATGTGAAAGTTTTGAAGCTGCAGCAAGGCCACTCAATATGGCACCTTCAACATCTAGAGCAACAAAAAATCACCACAAACAACAAATCGCTTGTTATCTAACCACAGACATTTGTCATCTTTTGCACTGATTGTTTTTGGTAATGCACTACCCCTGCAATCAAAATATGAAATCAGAAAAGCCAGATTAATTTCTTTGAAGTTGATAAGCTTATGGCTGAAATATTGAGTCAAATATCTCCTTATTATCCTACATCTATGAAGCATCCTTAAATGTCTGTTCACGATGACTAGGATAGACAGAAATTTATAGGTTGACATTTAAACCAGTTATCAAATAGACGAGGATGGAGGTTGCAATCATGTAACCCAAAGTCTCACCATCTATGAGCTTTCATAAAAAATGGAGAAGGCATATGTGGAACTGTTTTATGGAATTCACTGAATAAGTCTCTTCTCACCAAATTCAATACATCATCTAAAGGCTTCTTTAAGCCTATTTGACTTATGATATGGTTGGCATATTCAGCTGTAGAATGCAGACCCCAACACTCGCTGTAGAAAGCAACTTAAATTGTGTCAGCCAGCCAATCATAAGCACACAGTGTTGGAAAATATGGAGAGCTCACAAAGTTTTAAGGAGCATATTCCACAAGACAATGTATGTAGTTAAACAGGAACTAGCACCTAAATATTCTTTGATAATAAGATCCATGGTACTGAAGGCATATATTTCACTGCCACATATGGAGTTCATGTCTTTCAACATTAAAGCTCTCCAAGAGTAGACTGCCATACATGGCATCATTAGCCCATTTATTATAGCCACAATAGCCAACAACGACCCTCCAAGCCAAGAATGTGAAGAATTAATAATTTCACGAAAAAATCCACTCGGCCTACACCTAAATTCCTACATATCATAGTAAGGATTGATCAAGATATAATCTCCTTGTTGAGAGACACTGCTGCAATATTGTGTTTTGATGTTTTTCTTCAAATTCACATATCAGCAAAAAAACTTGAGAGATACTTCAAATCTCAGCTCCATCACCACTCAATTACTTATCTCTTACATCGATGATTTCATGTTAAGATGTTTCACTAATGATTGGTACCTCCAACAATTACAGCCACACCTAATTTAAACTGCAATAAAAGCAGGCTATGGGAATGGCTACTCATGGCTTCGTTAGCTTTAATAATAAAATTTGTCTGCATATTTTTTAAGCAGTACTTGCCATCATTAAATTAGACCAATTATGACTAATTATATTTGCATGTTGGCCATGTTTTTGGAATATAGTATCAACTGCCTTCTAGTTAAAACATTTTAAGGGATTGCATGTAGAACCTAGCTTTCCTATTGTTTGATTTGTCCTTACAGAGATTAAAGATCTGTGTTGCTAGTAGCATCAGAGAGGAAATTACTCAACCTGCATTGGATGCACATCCTAAGGTGAGAAATCTACCCACCACTGGATTTGCAGCTAGTACAAGCTACATATTGTGCACCATAGCATAAGGCCTTATTTTTTTTATTTATAGCCTATTTGATCATTACAAATGCAAGGACCGTGGTCCATGACCATGTTGCCTAGCCAACAGATCCATTCTTGATTCCAAATTATCAAACTATTCAAATTTTAAATACAGAACAAAGATGCCAACCTGAAGCAAAGAAATCCCGAGCAATTAAACAGACTGAATCAGGTCTTTCTATAGCAATATTCTTTACAAGCATCCCTGCATTTTGGCTAGACCATGATTTTGCTACATGAAAAAATCATGTGATAATTCAAAAACCTTAATTCTCTAGACCAGAAAAAAAAATGCAAGATTGATACTTGAGATTTTTAACACTACCATGTGAGCTACTTGATATTTTTATTCTTTCTGTGGAATCTCCACCATTATCTCCTGATAATTTCAGATTAGACACCCAGGAATTGAATGATAAACTTAATTGGGCTAATCAATAGGGGAAATTATATAAGGATCAACATTGTTTACAGGCATAACTGCATTTTGGCTAGGCTATGACTCTGCTACATGACAAATCATGCATTATTTCAAAAAGCTTGATAATCTAGACCGGAAAAAATGCAAGATTGATACATGAGATTTTTAACACTAGCATGTGAGCTACATGATATATTTATTCTTTCTGTGTAATCTACGCCATTATCTCCTGATAATTTCAAATTAGACACCGAGGAACTGAATGATAAACTTAATTCGACTGATCAATAGGGGAAATTTTACAAGTATCAACATTCTTTACAGGCATCCCAACATTTTGGCTAGGGTATGATTCTTCTACATGATAAATTATGCAATAATTAAAAAAGCTTGATACTCCAGACCATAAAAAAATGCAATATTGATACTTGACTGTGATTGGCACCTCCAACAATTAATTTCGGAAGGTGTAGCATTTTGCAGTTTAAATTAGGTGTAGCATGACTGTGATTGGTACCTCCAACAATTATAGCCTCCTCATCAAGAAAAGACTTGAGTCCACAAGTAGGCTTCCAATGAAACTTGCAGTAGGTTTCTTTACCTTCTCTGTTAATAAACTGCAAAGAAGATAAAAAGAAATCAGGTCATCTAAACAGTAATGACAAATTATTCAAGCATGGTTCATTTGACAACAAATAAGGATAATTGAAGTACCCAAATCCAGGGGTTTAAAAGAAATATTCAAAGGGTGGGTATGAAATGAAACCAGAGGGAAATTTCATGAAATTTTCAGAGATGGTTTCAAAACCTGGGTAAATCCCCAGCACATCCAATCTGACCATCTCCTAAGCATATCACTAGTCCATTTTCATATATGATAAATATGTACTAGGATTACTATCATATTTTAAACATAAACATAGTAAATCAAACTATCATATGGCACAAAACCTGAAACATGTAATTGAAAGTACTGTGCTATGCTAGCGTGTTTTGAATGTGACCTTGAGATTGGTTGATTAGCATTTTATGCAGCAGGCAAGCTTAGTGTGTTGAGAAATGAAAAAAAAATAGTAGTAGGACTCTGTTTAACTTATGAAATTGATTTGAGCTCGTGCAACTTAGAGCTCAAAGGCTGGCTGATTACCATTTTATGCAATAGGAAAGCTCAGTGTGTTGAGAAATGAAAAAAAAATTTAGTAGTAGGACTCTTTTTAACTTATGAAATTGATTTGAGCTCGTGCAGCTTAGAGCTCAAAGACTGGCTGATTACCATTTTATGCAGCAGGCAAGCTCAATGTGTTGAGAAATGAAAAAAAAATAGTAGTATGACTCTGTTTAACTTATGAAATTTATTTGAACTCGTGCAGCTTAGAGCTCAAAGAAAGTTCAGTGTTGAATGCTACTTATTAGGTGTGGCTTGCAATGCCAACATTGATCCAAAATGCCTATCTGCTTACAAGTTTGCTTGTAGTGATTTGGCTTCATGAGTATCATGAATTTCAATGATAGAAAGGATTCCAAAGTGCAACTGGCAGGCTTGCACTAGAGCAACTAATAACAAATATTTAACACACTAACATATTTACCACAGACTTAAGAAATCCATGTATCCCATTCATGAGAGAATTTCTTGCATTAACAACTAAATATTGGTGCAGATGCGTCTAAAACTGTATAGAGAACATATTGAGAGATTGTGCCTGACCTTGAAAGTGTGAACTCCAAAACCTTCAATATGTCTAAAGTCATATGGGATTCCCCAGTCATCAAACAAAAATGTGAACATATGACAGCTCTCTGGTACATGGGAAAAGAAATCCATGATATGCCATGCCTCCTGAATATGGGTTTTTAGATTGGGCTTCAAAGCATGAATGACATCTGGGAACTACATAGCCAGAAACACAAGTTTAAAAAATTAAGAGTTAATAATTTGTGAAAATCATATGTTTCATTTTTACATATACTTCAAAATGAGAGGAATGGATTTCAGTGTATGGTCCCAATAAACAAACCTTTATACCATCACGAAAAAAAACACTGGGATGTTGTTGCCAAAAAGGTAAAAGTTCCCTTCTCTTGTGTAAAAATTCACTTCAAAGCCTCTGGGATCCCTTAAAGTCTCTGGGCTCCCACGTTCATGTATAACAGTAGAGAAGAAGACTATCACAGGGGTCTAAACTCCAGGTGCCCTAAAAAAGTCAACACATGTGAGGTGTGAAATAGCATGTGTGACTTCAAAAAAGCCCTTGGTTATTAATCCTCTAGCATGGACAACTCGCTCAGGGATTCTTTCTCTGTCAAACTGGGCAAGATTTTCTACTAGGTGATAATCCTCCAACAAAACATGACCTATAGCATTGAAGTAAGCCTCGCTCTGAGAATCAGACCTAGTGTAACATTTGAAGCTGAAATTTTGAAATGCAATTATTCACTTAATCTATCAATGTTACAATCATGTAATTTAATCATGATACTATAAACAAAATGTTCTAATAAATAAAACAATCACCTCTTTCACCAACTATAAGAGAAGAGTTATTATTCCGAACAGGGGCACCCTGGTTTCTGGTCCAAAAAGGAGCATTGTGGGTAGTAGAAGGTCAGTGTTTATATGGATCCATTCCACCTAAAGTACCAAATGGTTAAATCTATGCGCTGCTAAATCCTGCCTGCAATGACAATTCAAAGTAATCATTAAAGTTCAGTTCTATAAAACAGTGAAGGAGCCATAGATGGGCACCTCAAAGAAGTGGGTCTTACATTTCACCTTCAGGCACTGATTTAACATTATAAACACTTAAAAACCCAGGAAGTAAATAGTATTTTACATCCATCCCTTCTTAAACTATCTTTAGGGTTAAGTGATTTTACCCAAATTTGACACTTAGAATGCAGATAATTTCGAAGAATATTGAGAAGATCCTCAAAGAAGCTTTTGATCAATTCAGCGTCTTAGATTGGGACGACTTGTTCTGGATTGCGCATCCAGGGGGGCCTGTAATTTTGGATCAAATTGAGGCCAAAATCCAGTTGGGTCCGAGCAAATTAGAGTGCACTCACAGCATGTTGGATGAGTATGGCAACATGTCTAGCGCTTGCATGCTTTTCACTATGGATAACATGCGCCAGAAGTCTAAGGAGAGGGAGAGCAGTAGCACGGGAGAGGGTGGGAGTTGCCCTCGTAAATGCGTGTAGGTGAGCCTGTCATTGGTGAATGGAAAATGTGTCCAGATCTCCATCGATCTCCACCTGCACATAACTTTCAAGCCCCTTCCATTGTCCAAGCCCCAACCATCTCTTCGACCCAGTGAATCTGGCGAAATTTTTGTTACACCTCCAACTTCCAAGCCCCAACCAATGAAAAAATGGGGCAAATCACTCCAACACCTCCCTCCGACCCAGTGAATCCAGGCGAATGCCATTGAAATCTGCTCCAAGAAAAGAAAATCGGGAGCGAATTCCATTGAAATCTGCTGCAAGCAAAGAAAATAGTGAGCGAATTCCATTTTTTAAGTTTTATGAGCATTTATTTTGGTGGGCTAATATTTAATAATTAATTATTTTAAAAATAATTATAGGGCTAACTTTATAAAACTATAGAAAATGGGTTTCATATAAAAAATTCGCCCTATCAAAATTTAAAACCCCTTAAAATTCGCCCCTAAAATTTTCCCTGCTACCCATCCATGCTACATGTGTGTCCCCTAGTCCTGTTCAATACACCACAAAATACTCCTCCCACCTTTTCGGTCATATCATTCAACTTATCTTAACATTGTGGGTGAAATTGGTGTTTATGTTGTAAAGTGAACAAAGAAAAAATTTACTTGTTTTCTCTTTTGAGAAGATGTAGAAATTGATTGTCATGATTGGAATGTGCATGCATCAATCTACATTGGGTTGTTTTTTGAGCTTAGACATGAATAATCATTTGGTCATACTCCATACTATCGATGGAATCTAGTATCACAAATGTATTAATGGGAAGTTTGAGAGATTCTTTTGAAAGCTTGTGTGTTGTGGTGTTTAGCTCCTGGAGAATGTGTGTGAAAGATAGCTAATCCAAATAGTTGGGGGGATCTATGATATCCTATAGGATGGGATGTAGGTATATGTTTTCTATCATGAATTATTGACCCAATTGATCATGGTTTTTTAATCCCCCATGATATATCGGGATTTGACTCTTTTGATGGATGTAATTTCCAGAAGTGTACAAAGAGCAATGGAATCAACTCATTTGTTGGAGCCTTAACTTTGGGTATACCTTACTTTCTCGCTATAAGACTGGGAGAGGAAGAGTACCACACCCACTTTGCAGCTAGGTGGGATAAATTGTGCAACACCATCAAAGAAGTAACAAGGGCATCCAAGAGGGAGTGGAGAAATTACCAGAATCCATTATTTTTGTGGTTGAGGATGAATCTTGTCTTCTAAACACTATTTTTTATCAATTCAATTGTGATCTTTGTTAGAATTTCTCGTGAAAAAAATGTGTTGCTGTTCCAATCCCACCAGAAATTGCTGATTAGAATGCATGGGAAACCTTTATAATAATCTTCCGTGATATTGAGTAACTAAGTTTTGAAATTTTCTTCCAAGTTTTAGATAGGACCACGAGCCTATCATGTTCAATTTTGCAAGGGTGGTGGTGATCATGACCTGCACTATGTTAGGAGAGGAGATAATTAAGTGTGAAGAAATATCATCAAATGACTTACATAAAGGATAGATGTTGGGTTGATTCGTAAACTATCATGGATATTTTTCGTGAACAAAATGTGTTGTTGTTCCAATCCCACTAGATATTGTTGATTAGAATGCATGGGAGACCTTTTTAATAATATTCCATGATGTTGTGTAACTAAGTTTTGAAATTTTCTTCAAAGCTTAGATAGGACCATGAGCCTATCATGTTCAATTTTGCAAGGGTGGTGGTGATGACCTGCATTGTGTTGGGACAAGAGATAAATAAGTGTGAAGAAATATCATCATATGACTTGCATAAAGGATAGATGTTGGGGTGATTCGTAAACTATCATGGATATTTCTTGTGAACAAATCTGTTGTTATTCCAATCCCACCAGATATTGTTGATTAGAATGCATGGGAAACCCTTTTAATAATTTGCCATGATGTTGTGTAACTAAGTTTTGAAATTTTCTTCCAAGCTTAGATAGGAGCACAGGCTTATCATGTTTAATTTTTCAAGGGTGGTGGTGGTGACCTGCACTGTGTCGGGACAAGATATAAATAAGTGTGAAGAAATATCATTATATGACTTGCATAAAGGATATATGCTAGGGTGATTCGTAAACTATCATGGATATTTATCGTGAACAAAATGTGTTGTTGTTCCAATCCCACTAGATATTATTGATTAGAAAGCATGGGAAACCTTAATAATAATAATCTTCCATCATGTTGTGTAACTAAGTTTTGAATTTTTCTTCCAAGCTTAGATAGGACCACGCGCCTATCATGCTCAATTTTTCAAGGGTGGTGGTGATGACCTGCACTGTGTTGGGAAAACTAGAGATAAATAAGTGTGAAGAAATATCATCATATGACTTGCATAAAGGATATATGTTGGGGTGATTCGTAAACTATCATGGATATTCCACTAGACAGTTCATCATAACAGAACATATAAAACTATATTTAAAAATGAATGAATAAGAGTTTGTGACAGGAAGTGTTAGTGAGTTTCAGGTGTGCTAAGGAGGGAGTGACGTCAAGGCATGCTAGGCAGTGTTAAGACATGCTACAGGCTAGGGAAACGGTGTGCCAATGCATGCCAGGACGGAGTGTTTGGGAGTGCCAAGGAAAAACAAGGGAGCACTAGTGTTAAGTGCATGGAAATGAATGAATAAGAGTGTGTGACAGGGAGTATCAACAAGTTCTAGGTGTGCTAAGGAGGGAGTTTAAAGGTATGCAAGTTAGTGCCAAGGAATGCTAGAGTGTCAGGGCGACATGCTAGGATGTGCCAAATGCTAGGGTGTGTCAATGCGTGCTAGGGAGTGCCATGGAAACACAAGGGAGAACTAGTTCAAAATGCCTGGTAATGAATGAATAAGAGTGTCTGATAGGGAGTGTCAGTGAGTTTCAGGTGTGATAAGGAGGGAGTAGCAAGGTTACATGTTAGGAAATTCCAAGGTATGCTAGAGTGCCAGGGCATGTCAGGGAGTGTTAGTGTGCAAACCCTTCTTCATTATATTACAAACTACAATACAACAGGCTAGAGCTCCTGTACCATGGATCATGACCCTTTACAATCACACTAATACAAGGAATAAAACTAGGGATTGGTGTTAATCCTTTGACAACAAATCTATCATGAACAAGACAACACTTGACCTACTTGTTGATGGTGGCCACACACAACCCTTTCAGTCCACAAGTTTAATGAGAGCACCACAAGTTTAATGTTTGAAGAACAAGGGGCCACCCCCTTTTCCAACACTTTTGATGGGTCCCATGCATCATTATGGCACTCATGGACCCCAGTATGCCTCCTAGAAGGCCCTAAGACATCAGTTGACCTCTTATGAGGCTTATTATTCCATGTATGAGATAGTTTGGTGGGATTGTCACCAAAATTTGGGGTTACTTGCATAATATTTTATGTTTAGGGGCTAATGTAGGCCCATAAGCTAATTAGATCAACTCCTAATCAATGTATAAATAGGAGTTAGTTGGATTCATTTGTATCATCACTTGATTTGGGATCTCTCTATCTTTAGAGAACTTCACATTTTTCCTTGGAGGATTATTTTGGATGATGGATGCATTTTGATGTATGGATTTGGGCTATTTTTATCTTGGAGATTCTCTTTTGCAAATGTGAAGCTGGTTGGATATACTCTATAACATTGTGAGTGAAAATTTAACGCTATTCTTGTTATTGTTGCATACTATTGAATTTCACTATAACTAGGGTTAATTGCTGCATGATGGAAATGTGGAATTATGTGTCTATTTATCTTATTTAATGTATGGGACATTGCTGGATGAATGAAATATCTTAGAGATCATTTTATCTCAATAAAATTGCACCACTTGTATGAAGTATAAATGCTTGAAGGTCACTTTTCGTTTTCCTCTAACATTGGACGAAGTTGACTTTCTGGGCCTCCATGATCAAGAAACCGAATTATTGTTCATTATCACCCCTAACTCCATATCCCCAAGCAAATTATTCGCTAGTACCTCAAAAAGGGTTATGATTCCCCCCCCCCCTTTTTCACAATTTTCCATTTTTCCCTAGGTCTAGCCCCATTAGGTCACCTAGGGCATCAATTTCCCAAGAATATAGCCAGAGGAAAAATTTGATCTCCTAGAGGCAACGACATTGGTAGGTTCCTTCACTCTCCTCATAATTAAGGCCAATTCTGACGATGGAATCTTCAAATACCTCAAGCCCTAGCTCTAGGATCAAGTTTTTCATAGGTGTTCCCAAGGCTAGAGCCTAGTAGGATCAATTTGACCCATCGAAGTAAAAAATATTGCTTAATCCTTTCCCCTCACATTTTCCAATATAGGAACATCATTGGTTGCTAAATTACATCCTCGAACCTAGGTTGGGTCCACTTGGCCCCATGTGGTCCCATTTGGTGTCAAAGGCCTTTCATCAAGGACCATTTCGGAATCCAAGTTCCCAAAGGATTTTAGGGATTGGTAACTTCCTTTATAATTCTTATTCTTCTCCCTCAACCCTTCAATCCCCCTCCTCTCTCCCTAGAAGATCAAGTCCCTTGCTTAAAAGGCAAGCATGTCCCACTCTATATTCTATCTTAGGGAAAGGGATTCTAGGGTCACTTCCCACCTATTCATTGACCTATAATATACGAGTGACTTCATAAAATACCAGGACTCCTCCCATTGGTGAAATTTCGTGAAGAGCAAGGAGCCTTAGCTGTGGTGACAATGGGCTAAGCCTCCACTGTTTCCCTTGTCCTAGTTGTTTCCCTCTTAGGAACCCCGTTTAGGTCCACTACTAGTTTGAGTGGTAACAAGTTGTTCACAACTCCATTTGTGAACAAATATTTGGTATGCCCACTTTTTCCATACTACGGATCCAAGATGAGAAGTCTAGGGCTATGGAGGTTGCCCTTCTTCTCATTGAATTGATCCTCTACAATATAGTGAAATAGGGCTAGTTGGTTGGCCCACTTTACTACTACTTTAGTCCTTCAAATTATGCACATCCTTAGGCCCTATACACCTACCCTTCTACCAATATTGTTGTCCGTCACAAGTACAACAGTTAGGTTTCTTATTTGACAGTCACCTAACAACCCTCCAACTATACTTGGACTAGCATCAATCTGCCCAACCATAGTCAATTATTTTTACTAATCTAGGGCTCACAATATTTTCTTCATCTAGGGCTCTTAAAATATTCCACATAACAATGGTTTGAGTCCTCTTAAAATCATTTTTCTTGTGTATCAACAATTTTATCTTTGTTTTCCAATCTATGAATAAATCTGAACTGCTCCTCTTATCATCCTTCTAACAATATGTAGATGACTGAACTAGGGTCACAAATCAACCACTAATAGTCCATTGACTTATTTTTTATAGGTTGCTTCAGATATATGTCTAAAAATCCATGGATAGTCCACCAAATCAACTCCTCAACATGTCAATCCATTCTTCACATGGCACATTTCTTCTGCATGCTCAATCTTCTGCTCAGGTTCCACCCTCCTTTGGATCTGCTATTTCCACACATGGGAAATTTTATATAAATACAACTGATAGTTATGTTCCTCTGAACTGTGTTATAATAAGGATGAAGGGTCTTTTTATCATTGAAAAATAAGATAAAACCCTAAACAACCAAAACCCTAACCCGAGGAGATGTAACACCAAGAGTTTATGGGCCCCGTTGGGGTTAGTTGGGCAGCCAACTTCCCGAGGTCGTAACTTGGCCATATGATCTTCGTTTGATGCACATGATACCTCGTTAGAAAGATCTCTCCGAGGACTACAAATTATAATGAAATTTATATGAAATCGCCAAACCTTGCATGCCCAACGAGTGCTTTTTGGGGCCTCAAAATGGCTCTGGAAGTTTAGGACCTGAAAAATTGACAAAAATAGTAAATTGTGCTATAATTAAGGAAACTGAAAAACTGAAAGAGACAATGGTGAGGGCCCAAGTGGAATAGACGGGTGGCCACAAATATCCACCTTGATCACCTTAAATTGAATTTCTTGAGCTAACTCAATCATCATGACTTAGTTAACTGACACAAGTTTTTATGAGACGAAATTACAATTTATTGTCCAATTTATTTAAGGGAAAAATAAACTAGACGCCTCACATTCCTCACTCCTGGTACATCAAAATTCCTCACCGGTGTGGGTGCATTTTGTTTTGTCCTTTCTAGTTGCCAATTTCACTGTTTCTTGTTGCAAATTTCAACACTCCCTCTCAAAAAGAAAGGAATTCAATCAATCCCCATCCGGTACCTTTGGAATGTTCTGCATGCTTCACTTCTCTAGTGTTGTTTGCACCTGCAAATCCTGAAACTGAATAGCCTCCGAACAACTGAATCAGTATAATGCATCTGTCATCAGAGTCTTCTGGCTGCTGCTAGCTACTGCACCTGTCTAGTAGTGGATTCTCTGCGCTGCTGCTGACAT
Organism: Pinus albicaulis; assembly: GCA_034641835.2. Lineage (NCBI taxonomy): Eukaryota > Viridiplantae > Streptophyta > Pinopsida > Pinales > Pinaceae > Pinus > Pinus albicaulis. The sequence continues at coordinate 925,508,383 of CM076576.1, forward strand.
CTACATCCGTGCCCTTTGAACTGTTGCTAACTTTGATTTCTGCTCCAGTATTTGACATCTGTCACTCTGATTTCTGTCTTGTTGACATATGACTACATCAATCTAATTGATCCTTCCTACTACTGCTATACTGTGGGCTCCTCGTAGCCAGGTTCGATCCATGAGACACGCCATCTCAATGGACCTTGCCCAAATTTCTTATCTTGGGATTATGTCTACACATCACCCCACCTTACACCTCAAGGTATGGTTGATCCCTCTTCCTATCTGGCTCAAAATGTCCCCCTCATGGAGGCCTTTGCTTGAGTGGATTCTTCCACTCGGTCTCCTCTCTACTTCTCCAATTGTGGCAGCTACTCCACAACCTTCTGAGACTGCTTCTCATGAGAATGCATGTTGAGAGGTAATTTATGCTCCCTCTAAACCACCAAGTCTCTAACTTCTGCCTTTCTCCTCAAAGCTTTGCATGCATCTGGTACCTCAAGTACATATAGGTTCTTGACTCGCGCACAATGTAATTGTCCCGACGTTACAAAAAGTTTCTAAAAAAGAATTGATTTTAAATCGATGATATCTCCCTCATCCGAGCTCTGATTCGACCGATTTTTTTTTTCTCCATTTGGGTAGATTTTCACAAGGATTCCAAATATTCTATTCGTTTTTGAAAATTTTACACCAAAATCTTCATATATTCTCTACAAACTCTCCATCCAAAAAATTCCTGCTCTGATACCATGTAGAAAATCTAACCAGTGTGGGTGCATTAAACCATGCCAAATCATACCAACGCATCTCAAAATATTCCATACATGCTAATACTTTCCAAGCGCGAACACGTGCCAAGCACCAATATGTGTTAGGGACTAGTGTTATGCATGTTATGAAGTGGAAGGGAATGTTGAAGAGTGCTAAGGTGTGCTAGAGAGTGATAATGCATGTTGATGAGTGTTAAGGATTACTAGGAAAAAACATTAAGGGAGCACTAGGTAAAAATTCATGGAAGCTAATGAATATGAGGAATGTGTGCCAGAGACTAGTGTTAATGAGCGTTAGTTGTCATGCCAAGGAGGGAGTGACAAGGTATGCTAAGAATTGGTAAAGCATGCTAGGGAATATCAAGGCATGTCAAGAATTCCCAAAGTGTGCTTGGGAGTTCCAGGGTGTGATAATTATATCATGTGCCAATTAATAGTGCCAAGATATGCCAATACATGCTAGGTGCTAAGGATATTGTGGTGCAGGGTGCTACGGTATGTTAATATGTGTCAAGGCAACAAAAGGAAGAACCAATATTAAGAGGGTTAATAAGTCAGGACTTTATTTTTTTGAAAAGGGGCATGCTAGTCACACTAATAATAGGTCCCAATACATGCCAAGTGGCATTGTGTACCAAGTGCTAATTTATGTTAATGCATTCAACCAAGGTGTTCCAGGGCATGCTAGGGACTATATGCAGTATGCCAACACATGCTAGGAGAGTTCCATGTTGTGCTAGCGCATGCCACCATGTGCTTGGGCGTCAGTGTCATCACAATATGTTCTAGGTACAAAGATGTTCCAAGACATGTGGGGTGCTAAGAAATGTTAGTGTGTGCCAAAGCATTAATTTAAGGTGTGCCCAGATTGTTGAGGATTGTTAGGTCTTTCTCATTAATAGAATTGTCAAAGTTTGATTATGTATTAAATAATATATTTCCTACACACAATAGTGGAACTTTATCTAAAGGGAATTTGCTAGATAATAAACTTAATAGATATGAATCATTTGTTGACTCATAGGAAATCTCTATTCGACTAGTCATTACTTGAAGGAAATGATAAACACTAATTACTTCTACAAAAATTGACTGACCCTAACCACTATGGCCTTGGACATATTATAAAAAATACTCCACAATAATTGTATTAAATCGTTATCTTTTGACAAAAAATATATTAATAGGCACATAGCATCATCAAAAACTCATTGGAATGATCAATGATGACGGGCATTTTTTGACCGTCACCAAAAGTAACAAAAAGAGCATTGGTGAGGGTCATTAAAAGTTCGTCACTAGAAGTGTCACCAAAGAGAGAATTAGTGATGGGCCTTTAACGAACCTCACCAAAAGTGTCATTGAAAATGTCTTTGGTGATGGACCATAAAGGACCATCACTATATACACTTACAGTGACGGTTTTTTAATGATCAATGATGACGGACATTTTTTGACCGTCACCAAAAGTAACAAAAAGAGCATTGGTGAGGGTCATTAAAAGTTCGTCACTAGAAGTGTCACCAAAGAGAGAATTAGTGATGGGCCTTTAACGACCCTCAACAAAGGTGTCATTGAAAATGTCTTTGGTGACGGACCATAAAGGACCATCACTATATACACTTACAATGATGTTTTTTTAAGGACCGTCACCATATGTGACATTGGTGATAGACCTTAAAGGTCCGTCACAAGCATGAACCTCACCAATGTGATATTTTCTTGTAGTGCTTGCTTAGATACCATGTAGAAATGATTATGTAGATTCAAAATTTCTCATGAAATTTACTAAAACGCAAGTCTTAAATATACTCTACTTCTCTGCGGAAAGTAGTTCATGATTGAGAACACATAACATCAACATGCAAGAAGAAACAACACATATGCATAAATATTTATCTAGGGGAGAGAAAATGCTCAAAACCCCTTCCTATCTATATTTCATTAATCAAAGAATAAAGACGAAAAACTTTTGTTGCTCAAGCATGAGCACAACCTGCAAGTGTATAATCTATCCCCCTGTTTGACTGACAGAATTTGGCCAACACTTAGCCAATTTTCAAGCCCTCCAACCTCCTATTTCCTTGTGTTGTTCCTTGAGGAATTATCCCCTATTTTTTGGGAAATTTCCTCAATTGGATTGCGCAATTCCTTTTGGGCTCATGCACTAAATCCATGCACCACCTGTACACATGGGAATAATCTACAACTGATAGTACACTACCTTGGAATATCCATCTCAACTTGGTAACTCAAAATATATACATTCATAAATTATTTTGGGTTGATTGATTAGTTAACTGGTTTATCAATGAATGTGACCGAAGACCCACTACACAACTTGACCCTCCACTAGTTCATCCAATAGTTGGAACTAGTCTAACTGGCCATAACTCAAATTAACTAAATTAGATTGCTAAAAATTAGCAATCAATCATACTGAACTGAATTTTTTGAGATTCAACAAGATGATGAGCTTAGTGAAAAGAGTCGCCTTCACTAAGTGGGCCCACAGGCTATTTTGGCGCAAGTCTATTTTTAGACTATGCCTATTTTTAGACATGATGATCACATTTCAGAAGTTGTAGGATGCTATTTGTGGATGGTTAATCAAGTTGGAAAAATAGATGGAATTCTATTTTTAGAAGATTGGGCGAATTCTATCTATAGATCCTCAATCTAAAAATAGATGCATGTCGATTATTATTAGCTCTTAATAATAATCAGATTGTAAACAAAAACTTATTCTCTTGGAGCACTTCAGTTCAGTGCACAGATGTGGCACAACAGTTGACAGAAGGAATTACGCTATTTCCGAGGGTTTACTGGAGCTATTGCATGGAGGAATCAGTTAGAACTCAAGTGGCAGAGTTATGACACAGTTGGAAGAAGTAGCTATGGAGTTGTATTCAGTTTAACTCAGTTAGACTCAGTTGAGCTAGTTGTATCTAGTCTAACTGATTGATACACTAGTGAGAGTGGATTGAATTAATTAGTTAATTAATTCACAAATAATAACTCATTAATCAACTGAAAAATACAACAGTTAACTACAGTGCATGGTAGTTTCAGTGGAGACCAGTGGAGAGATAGGTGAAAGGGCAAGATAGACTATCTGTTGTGACTATAGTGATGCATTGATTGCATCAAACACTCAGTGGAGATGCCAATGAGGATTGCGTAGTCAAGGATGGAGTAATTTGAATTCATTCAGAGCTATTCTTCAGCAAATATTGCACAGTGGAGGCAGGCTAGTAGGTGGCATAGATCGGTGCATGGATTTGCAAGATTAGGCCTGATTAGTGTATGACGATTGTACTGTACCGAGAGCTTGTGATAAGCTTTGTATGCTTGTATGAGATTCTCATATGATCTCCATGCTACATAATATATAGTTTTGGATTTTAGCTTCAGGCTTTCCCAGTTAAAAACTGTGTTATGTGCGATTGATAATTTTTGTTTATGCTTCACATGTGTGTGCAATTAATTTTTCCGCAAAATATTAACATGTGGAATAGATTCAGTATCTTGCATAAAGCTAAATAGTGTGAGATCAGGTGGATCTTGGACATATGCATGCTTAGTGCATATAATTTCTACATGGTATCAGAGCACTGTTGATTAAAGATTGAAATTGTGAAGTGAGTTTGTGCTGGTGGAAAATTTGAATTTGCTACAGAAGATTCTTGGTGCAGAAATCGATTATACATTGAAATGTCTTTTAATGGATTGAGATTGGAGTATGCCATTGATGGTAGATTGAATTACATAGCCTGGAAGGACAGGATGGAGGTAGTGTTGGAGGATAATGGGCTGAAGGAGTTCATCGATAGTGATGTTCCTAAGCCGAGATCTAGCGATGATGCATTACTTGATGCATGGAAAAAGAAGACTGCAAAGATGAGGAGGATTCTGTTGGAAGATGTGAAGGACCACATTGTGTCCAAACTTCATGGGAAAGCCACTCCATTCTTACTGTGGAAGGCTTTGACATAATTGTTCCAAAGCATAAGTGACTAGAGGAAGTTGGCGCTTAAAGACAAGCTCAGAAAAATAAAAATGGAGAAAGGCGACAGTATTCCAAAATACCTCACGAAGTTTGTCCACTGCAAGGATGAACTGGGAAGTGTTGGGGTTACTATTGATGAAGAATAATTTGTGAGCTTGGCTCTCCTTGGGCTTCCGAAGAATTGGCATAGCTACAAAGACTCTGTGAATAGACAAGAGAAACTGCTACGATGGGAGCGACTTTGGTCAGATCTTGTGCAGGAGGAGATAAGGCGGGGTACCAGGGATGGATCTTCATCGAAGAATGAAGATGAAGAGAAATGCACTTTGGCTAGAAAAGCAAGGAAAGGGAAGGGAAAGAAAAATCCTTCAAAATCTGGTGCTAAAGGCAAGAAGCAGGATTTGTCCAAAGTGAAGTGTTTTCACTGTCACGAGCATGGACATTTCACCACTAACTGTCCACAGAAGAAGAAGAATAAACAGGCTGTTGGATCTGCAGCTGGAGAGGCCTTAGCCTCGCAATATGAGCTGGATTTTTCCTTGATCACATGCTTGGTTTCAAGCTGCATGGGATCGGTGTGGTATCTTGACAGTGGCGCGTCTTTCCATATGACGGGAGACAAAGAGTTGTTTAGTGACTTGGAGGAGAAGGACCTCCAGATGCATATAGAGATGGGCGATGATGGTCGGTATAGTGCGACTGGAATTGGGACCATTACCTTTGAGAGGGAGTCCAGTAATCCATTCTTGTTGAAGAATTTCATGCATGTTCCAGGTCTGAAGAAGAACTTGGTCTTGGTCGCAATGCTGGAAGACATGGGTTATGATGTTGTTTTTAGTGAGGGAAAAGATTTCCTTCGACATAAAACAACGGGTCAAACCAATAAGAAAGGGGTTTGAATTAAGAATCTATATAAGCTAGAGGTAGATGGTTGCGCTACAATGGTAGGCAAAGCAGAAGAAGTGGTGAGCCGCGATGAGGGTGAATTATGGCACAGGAGATTGGGCCATCTTCACCATGGCGCTTTGAAAATTTTGTAGCAAATTTCTACTGGACTTCCCAAGGGTACTCTTGCACAGTCAGATTAGTGAAAAGGATGTACAATGGGTAAGTTTGTGAAGATCACCTTTCATGAGAAGGAGAACTGTGCTTTGGTGATCCTGGAGAGAATTCACAAAGACGTGTGTGGACCATTCTCGGTTGCTTCAACATCGAAACACAGGTATTATGTGATATTTGTTGATGAATTTTCTCGTGGATTCTGGATCTTCTTCATGCAGAAGAAGAATGAAACATTCTCAAAGTTCTGTGAGTTCAAGGCATTGGTGGAAAAGGAGTCAGGGAAGCAGGAAAAAGCTCTAAGGAGCGATAATGGTGGTGAATACATCTCTGGAGAATTCAAAGACTTCTGTAGCAAAGAAGGAATTAGAAGATAACTCATAGTGCCTCATAACCCACAGCAAAATGGGGTCACGGAGAGAAATAACAGAACGATTGTGGGTGCTGCACGAGCGATGCTGCATGACCAGGGCCTACCAATGCACTTGTGGGCGGAAGCATGCAACACTGCGGTTTATGTGAAAACCATTGTCCTAATAGAGTACTTGGAATGAGTACACCCGAGGAAGCTTTTACTGGTAAGAAGCCTGATATTTCTCATTTGAAGATTTTTGGCTCACCTGTTTACATTCATGTGATGAAGGATGCTAGGAAGAAGTTGGAGCCGACTGCAGAAGTTGGGATATTTGTGGGGTACATAGAAACACCCCATAACTATCATGTGTATTTGCCAAAAAGTCAGATGACTGTTATGCCACGGGATATAAAATTCAATGAGGTGAAAGCCATGAAGTTGTTGCTTGAGAGGGAGCTACACTTACATGCGGAGGAGGAACTTCTTGTTCCCAAAGATGAGCCTCTGGATGTGGATCAGCCATAGGAGGAGATTCATGGAATGGAAGAGTCCACTCTTGTAGAACCAAACATCAGACAAGGCAGGAAGTGTACCACAGAAGCTGAAATACTGAAGGTGCATGCGGCAGAGAATGTAGGAGTTCCTACATCACAGTGCAGACATAGACAGTCACCTAACCGATATACTAGATACATGGCTCTTATGAGCAAGTGTATTGTGACAGAGCCATCTTCTTTTGAAGAAGCAGCACAAGATCCCAAATGGGTAGATGCCATGGTGGAGGAGTATGACTCCATTGTCAGAAACAGTGCTTGAGATTGTTCCAAGGCTGGTGGGAAAATCAGTTGTAGGATCAAGATGGATCTACAAGGTAAAGCAAGCTGCTGATGGGAGCGTCAAGAAGTATAAGGCAAGATTTTTTTCCCGAGGCTTCTCACATATTGAGGGGATTGACTATGAAGAAACCTTTGCACCTGTCGCACGATATTCTTCCATACTGACCATCCTTGCTCTCTCAGTGAATATGGGTTCGCACATTCATCAAATGGATGTGAAGACTACGTTACTTAATGGGATCATTGAGGAAGATGTGTACATTGAGAAGCCTAAAGGATTTGAGAACTTCAGCAGCGAGTCACATGTGTGCAGGCTCAAAAGAGCATTGTATGGGCTGAAACAAGCACCCCGTGCTTGGTACACTCGGATCAACAACTATTTCACTAGACTTGGCTTCACCAAGAGTGAGGCAGATGAAAACCTGTACCAGATTGTGGTTGAGGGTAAGATTTTGATCATTTTACTTTATGTTGATGATTTGATACTAACAGGTGATGAGTAGTTGATACACTCATGCAAGGCAGATCTTGCAAAGGACTTTGAGATGAAGGATTTGGGCCTCCTTCATTATTTCCTTGGATTGTAAATATGGCAGCGGGAAGGTGAATTTTTTGTGTCTCAAGGCAAGTATGCCCGGGAGATACTGGAGAAGTTTCACATGCAAGGCTACAAGCCTATCGACACTCCTCTTCCAGGAAATTGGAAGAAAGAGGATGCTACATCGGCAGAGGTAGTGGATGCCATTGTTTATCGACAGTTGGTGGGTTTTCTCATGTATTTAGTCAATACAACACCAGACATATACTATATGGTGAACCAGCTTTCAAAAGCAATGGTTAAGCCTACCAAGCTCTTTTGGAAGGCAGGAAAGCATGTGTTGAGATATCTCAAGGGAAAATCTGAGTATGGCTTATGGTACAGGAAGACGGATGAGGTGAAGTTACATGGCTTCACGCATGCAGATTGGGTAGGAAGCCCAACAGACAGAAAGGGCACATCAGGAGGGATTTTCAGTATCAGATCTACGGCAGTTTCTTAGTACAGCAGGAAACAAAGATCTGTGGCATTCAATTCAGTGGAAGAAGAATACATGGCAGCAAGTTTAGCTGCATGTGAGACTATCTGGATGAGGAAGATTTTGGTTGGTTTGCTCGGTTCACATTTAGATCCCACGGTGATTCATTGTGATAATCAGAGTCGCATTAAAATCTCGGTTAATCTTGTGTTTCATGATAAATCTAAACATATTGATATCTAGTATCATCATATCAGAGATTGTGTGCAGCGGAAGATCATGTTGCTTCAGTACATTCCTACGGAGGATCAAGATGTAGATATTCTGACGAAGGCGCTCACCAGGAGAAAATTAGAATACCATACAGGCAGGATCGGGGTGAAGGATAATCCCTATCTTGTTGAGAGGGAGTGTTGAGATTCAAAAATATGATGAGCTTAGTGAAAAGAGTTGCCTTCACTAAGTGGGCCCGCAGGCTATTTTTGGCGCAAGTCTATTTTTAGACTATGTCTATTTTTAGACATGATGATCATATTTCAGAAGTTGCAGGATGCTATTTTTGGATGGTTGATCAAGTTGGAAAAATAGATGAAATTATATTTTTAGAATATTGGGTGAAGTCTATTTATAGATCATCAATCTAAAAATAGATGCATGTCGATTATTATTAGCTCTTAATAGTAATTAGACTCTAAACAACAACTTATTCTCTTGGAGCACTTCAGTTCAGTGCACAAATGTGGCACAACAGTTGACAGAAGGAATTATGCTATTCCTGAGGGTTTATTGGAGCTATTGCATGGAGGACTTAGTTAGAACTCAAGTGGAATAGTTATGACACAGTTGGAAGAAGTAGTTATGGAGTTGTATTCAATTTAACTCAGTTAGACTCAGTTGAGCTAGTTGTATCTAGTCTAACCAATTGATACACTAGTGAGAGTGGAGTGAATTAATTAGTTAATTAATTCACAAATAATAACTCATTAATCAACTGAAAAATACAACAGTTAACTACAGTGCATTGCAGTTTCAGTGGAGACCAGTGGAGAGATAGGTGAAAGGGCAAGATAGACTATCTATTGTGACTATAGTGATGCAATGATTGCATCACACACTCAGTGGAGATGCCAATGAGGATTGCGCAGTCAAGGATGGAGTAATTCGAATTCATTTATAGCTATTATTCAGCAGAGATTGCGCAGTGGAGGCAAGCTAGCAGGTGGCATAGATCGGTGCATGGATTTGCAAGATTAGGCCTGATTAGTGTATGATGATTGTACTATACTGAGAGCTTGTGATAAGATTTTTATGCTTGTATGAGATTTTCTTATGATCTCCATGTTACATAATATATAGTTGGGGTTTTCAGCTTCAGGCTTTCCTGGTTAAACACTGTGTTATGTGCGATTGATAATTTTTGTTTATGCTTCACATGTGTGTGCAATTAATTTTTCTGCAAAAGATTAACAAGTGGAATAGATTGAGTATCTTGCATAAAGTTAAATAGTGTGAGATCAGGTAGATCTTGGACATATGCATGCTTAGTGCATATAATTTCTACAAAATTCAAGCTTCCCCAACTCAAATTAACTAATTTAATGGAGTGACAAGTGCCATGTCACCTTATTTAACTACCTCCAAGATTCTGATGATGTGGAAATTCGAATTTTCTCTATTTTTACAAATGCAAGTTCAAACTGAAGTTTTTTTGCTGCATTTTCAACACTCTAAATTCCTCTTTTCTAAATTTTCAATAAGCTTTCCAAGTTATTCTATGTTTTGTGACCCTAGTTTTTCAAAGCTACTCCCACTATCCAACATAAGTACTTTACCATTAGAAATAATTCTTATCATAGCGATAAGTGCCTTGACTCCAAATTTCCTAACAATAAGATGTGATGCATCAAAAACCTAAAAGAAAATTAATTTTTTTAGCAAAATCCTCATATAGCTTACAATCATAGCTACTTTCAATAACCAATTTTCTTAACCAACATTTATGCATCAACATTTGAACAAGTGTCTACAATAATAGAAATGATTAGAAAAGAAAAATCACAAACTACACATGTTGATTATGTCTTTTTAATTACGGCGATTTCAACATTGATATTCAATTAGAACTAACTCGTAGGAAAACTCTTACTAAATATACAAAAATATATAACTTGCAAGAAATAACAAGTAATTTATGAGTAAAAATGCAAAGGTGGGTTACACTTTCATGAGAAACGTGTTTGGAAATTTCATTTTCACCACAATTTGGCCGAACTTTTAGGAAGTTTGGCTGAACTTTTAGAAAGTTCGTCCGAAGTTCTAAAATTAATTCGACCGAACTGTTTTTCTGTTAACATGGAACAACGTATTGACGATGTAGGTAAACAAATTTTTGGCCAGAGATGGGAAAACTGACAACATTAGTTCGGTCGAACTAATAGTCCGATCGAAATTTTTATTATAAATATACTGGTCGCCAAACCGTAACAAGTTTTAGTTACCGTTGCGCTGCTCTTTGTCTCTCTGCTCTGTTCTGTTTTTCTCGCTTCTCTGTTCTATTTGTCTTGTTGCTCTGTTTTTCTCGCTTAATTTTTGTCTCATTATTGCATAGCTTTGTTGTTGTCTCGCTATTGCAGTGACGAGGAGGGGAGCAAGTGAAGTTGAGAACTTATGTTATTTTTATGCACAGTTTTTTTTTTAATGTTTTTTGTTTGTTTGTTAAATTTATTTTTCTGTGTTTGCAGGTTTTCTCTAATATGCGTATTTGGGGGTTCGTGCTCACGCTGCCTACTCGCAGTCCATGCTCTCGTTGTTTGCTCGCCGTGCGCACTCTCAGCCTCTGCGAATTTCCAATTATTTCTCCACTCCAGTTCATATCGTAACTATTTATCATTATGCTAAATAGTAAAAAATAAGGTGCTTCTTTTCTATGCTAAACAATAAACAGTAAGGTGGAAAATAGTAAATAGTAAATAGTATAAATTAGAGATAGTTTTAATATTGAATGGAAAAACTATAGGCCTATCGGTGAGATATTTATTTTTCTAACAAGTAGCTCCCACCTTCAATCCTTTGCATGGGTTTGATTTTGATATCATATTGAGGTTAATAAATCTCAAGTAAATCAATTGATTTACATCTCAGATCATAAAATATAAAATAATTTATCAAATACATTTTATTTTTTTTTAAATAAATAAAATTACACTGTTTTGATTTCAACGTGTTTTAGGTTTTTATGATGTTTTATTTTTATTCACATATTATGGAAACTAGAAATAATTTATCAGTTATACAGGCTCGGTTGGGGTAATGGTTAAGAATATGTATTTCCTACTAAAAAAATCAATTAACTCACATGCAAAAAAATCCTTACTAGCATGATAGAAAAATTGGGTTTCACATTAGTAGTTATCTAAACGCAGTGTTGTCAGTTTCTAAAACTTTGAGGAATGATAGCTCAATACAAACCTTATGCAAGTGTTATATCCTTTTAACTTGTACAGGGTTTGTATTGACCAATCATTCTAGAAAGTCCTTGTTTCCATTTTTTTTGGATTCTGCAATGATGATAATCCTCATGTATTGCATGAGGTTATTAAATTCAGTATCACCATTATTTTTGTATTTATGGTTTTTTAGGTCTTTTTGGATCAATCAAATATATCTTATGGAGATTCCCACATTTAGAAAATATTGAATATATTACAAAAATGATACCTTTAACACAATATTTGAACATAAAATTTGTAAGTTCAAGCAATAGATTAGCCATCCAGAAAATATGTTGAATATATTACATAAATGATACCAATAAATGATACCTTTAACACAATATTTGAACATAAAATTCGTAATTTCAAGAAATAGATTTGCTATCCAGAAAATATGTTGAATATATTATAGAAATGATACCTTTAACACAGTATTTGAACATAAAATTCGTAAGTTCAAGCAATATATTAGCTGTCCAAAAAATATGTTGAATATATTACATAAATGATACCTTTAACACAGTATTTGAAGATAAAATTCGTAAGTTCAAGCAATATATTAGTTATCCAGATCGCCAATTTCTGGCTTCAGTTGAATATTCATGTTTTCCTCTTTCATCTGGAATAAGTTTGACAATATACTGTTTAGATGGTATGTGTGATAAAAATGATGCAAAAAAGTTTCAAAATAGTTGTGTATTCAATATGAAGTGTATCTGAAAAAAAGGGAAATGTTTCATGGATTTATATTTCAATTCTAGAGATGTATTTGCATTAAATTTGTTTACTTGCATCCAAAACTAATATAACACAAAATTCAATCATTTGGATGTGCATGATTCCTTAGGCATATTGTACTTCATTATATTTTATTACCATGTAAAAGGTTAAATTATTTGGATATGTATGATACCATATTCATAAAGTACTTTTGGGATTTTTTATCATTATCATGTGTTCATTAAGATTGGTGTTTTTTCGATTTGTTATTTTTAAATGGTTGTGGTTTATATGTAAAATGTTAAAAATAAGAAGAATAATAAATAATAGATTAAGTATATTCAAAAACAAATTGTTGAGTTTTTTTATTTATCAAATTCAAAAAACAAATTCAAGAACAAATTATTGTATTTTTTTAATTAGCTATCAAAGTTGAAGAATTTTCCTCTAGAAATAACAAAAGTTTGGTAGGGAACAATTTGATGAGCCCAATCAAGCAAATGAAGAAGAAAAAATCTTTGAGGAACAACTACACCAAGAGATCCAATTGGTAAACTCCCAAAGATCAAAATGACATGCTTCCCCACAAAGATGTTCCAACTCAAGAAAATTTAGTCACTTTGAATAAGGCTTCATCACAAGAGACAAAAACACTAAGAATCCTTAGGGAGATTTGTTTTATGGATTTGTAAATGAAAAACTAGAGGGTGAAAAAACTCAAAGGAGAGTAGGATAAAGAGTTAGGCTCTCAAAGGTCACTGGAAAAGGCATTTCAAAATGCCCCTAAACAAACCCAAAACAAGGACTCATATGCAGAGAAGACACGCTTATGAAAAAGGAGAAAAAGAAAGAATATGATATTACGCTTGAAAAAAGGCTGAATGTGATAAGTGTTAGAGAAAAATATAGATCCCTCATGTCCTTTGAAAAAAGGTAGGAAAGAGCACAAAGAAAGAAACTCAAACTCTCAGAAATATCCAAGATTCTTTGATTTAATGGGAGTGTATTTTAATCATGCTTGGTCATGCTTTATTTTTCTACGAGTTTGAGTAAATGACCTAATATTTATATTTATCTTATCACCTAGTTTTTTTTCCTTCTATTGGTAGGTAGCACTGAAAGTCCCAACCAAATATTTCTCTTTAGAAAAACATAAAATTCAATGGAATTTAATGTCTTTAAATAAGCTACATTATAGAAGAATACCATGTAAAAAACCATGGGTTAAGAATACCGTGATAAAAACCATGGGTTGTCAATCCATGGTGCCCAAAAAGGTAAATTGACAATTTTACCTAAATATTATTTTAATTATTAACTTTAGTTTTTTTAATGTAATGTACATGTCATTTTCCCATAAACTTAAGGAAAACTTTAAGGCTAACCATGTACATGTCATTTCTCCATTTGTTCCATAAATTTTAAGACATTTGCTAGTGTTTTGGGAACCATATACATGTCATTTATTTGTAATTACTCCCGTAAACTTTAAGGAAAACTCTAAGGCAAACCATGTACATGTCATTTCTCCCATAAACTTTAAGGCATTTTCTAGTGTTTTGGGAACCATATACATGTAATTTCTATGTCATTACTCCCATAAACTTTAAACTTTAAGTAAAACCATGTACATGTCATTTCTCCCATAAACTTAAGGAAAACTGTAAGGCAAACCATGTACATGTAATTTCTCCCATAAAGTTAAGGCAAACTTTAAGGCTAACCATGTACATGTCATTTCTCCCATAAAATTTAAGGCATTTTATGGTGTTTTGGGAACCATATACATGTCATTTCTATGTCATTACTCCCATAAAATTTAAGCCTAATGCAAACCATGTACATGTAATTTCTCCTATAAACTTAAGGCAAACTTTAAGGGAAACTATTTTCATGTCATTTCTCCCATAAAATTTAAGGCATTTGCTAGTGTTTCAGGAACCATATACATGTCATTTGTATGTCATTACTCCCATGAAATTTAAGGCAAAATTTAAGGAAAACCATGTACATTTCATTTCTCCCATAAAATTGAGGCAAACTTTAAGGCAAACCATGTACATGTAATTTCTCCCATAAAGGCAAACTTTAAGGCTAACCATGTACATGTCATTTCTCCCATAAACTTTAAGGAATTTACTAGTGTTTTGGGACCCATGTAAATTTCATTTCTATGCCATTTCTCTCAGAAAATTTAAGGAAAACTTTAAGGCAAACCATGTACATGTCATTTCTCCCATAAACGCAAGGCAAACTTTAAGGCATGTCATTTCTCCCATAAAATTTAAGGCAAACCATGTACATGTCATTTCTCCCATAAGCTCAAGGCAAAATTTAAGGCATGTCATTTCTAGATGTCATTTCTCCCATAAAATTTAAGGCCAATTTTAAGGCAAACCATGTAGATGTCATTTCTCTCATAAAATTTAAGCCATTTGCTAGTGTTTTGGGAACCATGTACATGTCATTTATATGTAATTTCTCCCATAAATTTTAAGGAATTTTCTAGTGTGTTGGGAACCATGTACATGCCATTTCTATGTAATTTCTCCCATAAAATTTAAGTTAAACTTTAAGGCAAACCATGTACATGTCATTTATATGTAATTTCTCCCATAAAATTGAAGGAAAACTTTAAGGCACACCATGTACATGTCATTTCTCCCGTAAACTTTAAAGCAAACCATGTACATGTCATTTCTTCCATAAACTTTAAGGTAAATCATGTACATGTCATTTCTTCCATAAACTTGAGGCAAACTTTAAACTTCTCCCATAAAATTTAAGGAAAAATTTAAAATTCTCCGATAAATGCTCATTGAATTTTATTTCACGACTTTTGAAGGAGTCATAAATCTTTTCAAAACAACGTTGTACAAAATATGTATCATGTGTACGATTGTCACTGATATAAAAGTGATATTATTTTATAACATGTTGATTTTCATTGGTGCTTTCTATATGATCAACATTTTGTTTAGCATGTCTATATATAATAGGGACAAGCATGGAGACTTGGTCAGAATGATAGTATTCACTCTTTATTTCTTTGTGTGGAATAAATGTGTAGTTTTATGCAAAATCAACCCTTGACAAAATGATCCATACTGGAAAAACTTCACGAGAGTTTTTGAATTGCAAGTCCTGCCATCGAGCTCTATGGGAATGCTTGGTGTATTTATAAATTTATTCCTCAAACTTTCTCAAAAAATCTATCATAAAAAATTCTTCTTCTTGTAAATCAATTCTTTTAGCACTTGTAGTAGTACTTGAACCAATCGATGTATGAATATATTCATATCTCTTCCATTTCATTTTTATGTTGGACAATGATTAATCATCTATATCAGTACGATATTTTTTTTGAAATTTAGTCAAATTTCCACAATCATCACATTTTTAATCACCAACACATTTCTTTTGGTAAAATAGTTCATGGATTTCTCTTCCACATAAAATTTGAGATATGAAATCATGGACATTGGAAGGAAGATGTGAGTCTTTCCAAAATGTTTTACCAAAATTAACGAAAGTGTCATAATATAACTGAAATTCCACATGATAACAACAACAACAAGTGTCACATATAATGATAGGTTTAACATACCATGGTTTTTGTTGCACAAAAGCACTGATTGAGACATTAATTTCATGATTCTCTTCTTTGAACTTTTTGAAAAACTCTATCTGAGTGGTGTCCAAGAAATTTTTTGCATGTCCTTCGTACTGATTTTTTGTTATTCTTCTTCACATCACATCCCTTGCTTCTGGTGAAACATGTGAATTTTTCATCCATTATTCATATATATATATATATATATATATATATATATATATATATTTAGCATCTTCTCCAAGTCTATATTTGGATGGTTGCCTACAAATAACTGTCCAAAAAGAGAGTTCATCATTTACATTTATTTGCAATCGAAATTTCCAATGTTTGTGAAAAGGTTTTCATGAGGTTCCTAATGCTTGTGCCATATATTTTAGCAAGCGATTCTCTTTAGTACATGATGAAACCACTACCATTTGTATTTCTCTACGTGGATCTAAAGAACTTTTATTTTTAGATCGTCCAATTGACTTTAGAGCACTATTTATATTTTGTATCACATTTTCCTTCAATTTTTTATCTTTTGTTGATTTTCGAATACCAAATAAATTCGTAGCTTCTTTTAATTTCTTTGACGTTAACATACTTTTCAACATTTGGGCTTGAACTACCACAGTTTAATCTTTGAAGAACGAATCAATAATGTGATTAACACGATATTGTATAACATGGCCAACTTTTATATCTCCATATGTGTGAGTGTCAATATTTTGTAACATCTCATCATCAATATTGATTTCATCTATACATATTAGAATTAAATGTAGATAATGAGTTTATATGTTTAATAAATGAATAATTAAATTAATAAATATGTATAATTTCAATAACACATATTCAACATATATATATATATATATACACACCCGGTGATTCAATTTCTTCACTTGAATTTCTTTCAACATTTTCAACATCTTCAATCATTGGTTCAATATCTCTTTTACTTTCTCTTTCAAAATTTTCTATCTCATCATAATTTTTTTGAGGAATATCTCTCTTTGTTTACATTGCAAAATATTTTTCAAATTAGTTCATCAAGTAAAAATTAAGTTTCACAATACACTAGTCAAATTTTAAATATCAAATTTATAATATTTACATTTACATACCTTCTTTAACTTCTAGTTGATGTTCATTTTCCCTTTCAATATTTGAGTGTTCTTCTCTCTTTTTTTTGCACTATTATCTCCCATGTTATCTACATTCCTCAGGGTCTCTTGTTCGATCATATTTTCTCTTGAAATTCCTTCGATTTCCCATGATAATTTAGTATGAAGCTCAAAAAATTTCCTTCAAAATCTTGTAAAAAAAACTCACTACATCAAAATTTAGCCAAAAAATCAATTAAAAAAAGCATCACAAAAT
The DNA here is from genome assembly GCA_034641835.2 of Pinus albicaulis. NCBI lineage: Eukaryota > Viridiplantae > Streptophyta > Pinopsida > Pinales > Pinaceae > Pinus > Pinus albicaulis. The sequence goes on from CM076576.1 coordinate 925,525,605, forward strand.
ATTTAATTAAAAAAAAAAACTCATTTTAAAAATTTTGCACAAAATATATAATTCAACCCAAAACACTTACTTTAAAAATTCGGCCAAAAAAATGTCTTTTAAAAATTAAATGAAGCTCAGAATATTTCCTTCCAAGTCTTGCAAAAAAATTTGTTTAAAAAGTTAGACAAAAACTCACTTTAAAAAATAAGTATAAAAGATTTACTGTTAAACACCATGTTGAAGCACACACATGGTGTATGAGGAAGATGAACACACACACAAGAGAATCAACACACAATGAAAGATAAGCGTGAGGCTTTCATATTTTCCATTATACAAAGATGTACATTTATAGTAAAATGGTGTGACTCTTGGTTTCATATTCCAAGGTCACTTGGACTCCATTGTGACTTTTCATATTCCACACCTACCCATGTAGGATTAGGTGTTCCAACATCCCCCCTTAATCCGAAGGGGTATGTGTGAGTCCAAGAAAAGAGTTGTAATACAAATCTGCAAAGTATACATGGCAGCACTTGGGCTGAATCAACTCTCTGAAATGTTGGAAAAAGAGATGGTTTTAGGTTATCCACCAACCGAAGGCATGCCTATGGGCATCCGTGTCTCTCGGCTACATATCCGGGTCCGAATGACGAATTGTGGCTCAAGCTCTCTTGAACTGCTGGCTACAACTCTGAACATGGAATGAGAGATTGTGGCTCAGGCTCACTTGATCTATCGTTGAAGCTTGTACATGACCACCATTTTCCCCCCTATCAGGGACAAGGTGAGATGATGGTGAAAACTCAACTGCAAGTTTTCTCAATATCCGTGAACATGTTTTGACATGCAACTTAAAAATCTTCTTGGCTGCTGATGCCCATTGCCAAGAAGCGATCCATCCAAGATGAATCTTTGTTCTTGCAAGAGGCTTGTTTCTGAAGCATCTGTCTGAAGAATGAGTGTGCCGACCACAATGCTTGCATGGATGAAGATCAAAACAGTGATCTTTTATATGGCCAACTCGATCACAGTGTTGGCATTTCTCAATCTGTTGTGGAAGTGGATTTGTGATCTCGGGAACAATTTCAGTGAACTCTGTCATATAGGAATCTGACACTCTGAAATAAGATGGGCTTGGTGTAGTTTGGAATATGAAAGGACACATCCTTGTCATATCCAAGACCAGTTCTTTGCTTGTTGTGGACAAGATCTTCCCAAGGTCTGATGACGGGCTTGAGAAGTGCAGGCCGAGCTGCTGCATCTGCATGTACATCCGCCTGCAATGAGCCGAATGGGAATCAACTGCAAATTTATCTTCTTTCTTCTGATGAGAGTCCTTCACAATGTTCTGAACAGAAACAGGTTCAGAATGGTGACTCTTTTGCTGAATTTCGTCTTGCTGAAGCTGAGTTTCCAACTGCAAAAACTCAATCTTTTCTTGTGCATCTTGTAAACAACTTTGAATGTTACAAAGAGCATCCTTACTCATTTTTATGATATCATCAACATTTGAATGAATGAGGCTATTCAACAACTCTAATGCCTCATTGATTTTAGCCATTTCAACAACTTAGGCTCAAAAAATTAAAGGGTGTCGGCTTCAACCGAAAATGCACCCGTTTACAATGTGATACAACAAGAAATACAAATGACTCAAAGGAATTCTCAAAGCACAAAATCTGCTCCTCAAATGATGGAGGGCAATCAACAATTTTTCAACTCAAATACACTTCAAGTCTTGAATGCAACTATGAAGAAGCAATGTCTACTCACAATACAATGTCAATATCTCTACAAAAATATTTGAATGTGCAGCAAAAACACGTGCAAGAAGCCTTTGAGGCAGCTGCATTTTTTCTTCAAATAACTGTTTTGAATGATAGCAAACTTGTCTTCAAAATGTGAAATTCTTCAAAAAATCACCCTTCAAATCAATGCCACAAATCACAATGTAAATCTGCAATTTTCTCTATGTCATGTGTTCATATGTCATTTTCTCTTCATTTCATTGCCCAAATTTTCTCCTTACTCTTTTCTTCGCTCTCTCTCTCGTTTTTTTTTTTTTTAATTAATTAAAAATTAATTAAAAAATAGATTATTGGAAATAAATGAAAATGGGAATGTGGGAACCAATTTAAAAAAGGGGAGGAGGAATTTAATTAAATGGAGGAGGGAATTTTAAAAATTTTGGGAGGGATTTTAATTAGGGAGGGGAAGTGAAATTAGTAATTTAAAAATTTTGAAAAATTGGAATGGGAGGTATGATATTGGGGGGGGGGGGGGGGGGGGGGGTGGGGTTTTAATTTAAAAAAATTTAAAAATGAAATATGAAAAATTCGTAAGGGGGCGGGGAGAGGAAGCGATGATCAGGTGCGAGCGCCCGTGGGTTTGAGAGGGCCGAAAGGCCGAGTGATGCGAAGAGCGTTTGCGGTATCAAGGTTTGGGAAATGGGCCGAGGGGCCAGTGGTGTTGGTGCGTAGGGGAATGAGCAAGCAGGTTCAGCCGAGGAGTGATAAGCAGCCAAGCAAGGAGCGTTGTGGGAGATCGCCGGCGGGTGAGGAGAGCGCTGATTGTGAGGGAGAGTGTACGCTGCTTTGAATGGTGAGGGCTCGGAGTAATGGCGAGTGGAGTGCAGAGCTGCGTGGAGGTGAGTGGAAGTCTGTTCGAGTGTGGGGATGTATGGCATAAATATTGAGCGCAGGGAGGAAGAGGCATAGGGCGTAGAGACGTGAGGATGTGTGTTGTCGTGGGTTTGTAAATCGCAGATGAGGGATTGTGTAAGGAGTTTGGGATTGAGGGGGCCGTATGGCTTGATCGATTTTGGGGAGCACTGGAGTATTGTCGACTGTAATGTGAGAGAGCGGAATGTGCAGATGGGAGGGCAGGTAGGATAGGTAAGTGCGTAGAGCGTTTGAATGGAGCGTTTGAACGGTGTAAGGGAGTGCTGTTGTATGAGTTGGGGGATAGTGTAGGACGTTGGGTTTTGAGAGTGCTGTAAAAAATTGCAGGTTGTAGAGAATTTGGAGAGAGGTGGGGAAGGCCGAAGGGCCAAAATTTGATGATTTTTATTTTTTATTTTTTATTTTAAATTTAGAACAGTTGTGTGCGTAGGAATTTTTTTTTTTTTTAAGGGGGAGAAGTGCGTGTTTATTGGATAAATGCAGAATTAGAGATTGCAGAAAACTTAGAAATCTTTCAGTGGCTCAGTAGCAAAAAAATGGACTTTAATAATGCAGAATTCTCCAGAAAATTTTAGCAGTAAAACACACCAGCAGAATGCAGAATTTTCCAGTAAAAATCAGAAATATTTTCCATTAAAAAACCAGAAACTTCTACTTCAGAAACCCTCTTTAAACAGTGTTTTCCAGCAACTCTTCAATGCAGAAATTAATAGAAATTGCAGGAAAAATGAGAATGAAAACCTTCAGATGGGCAGTGCTGCCTTTTCTTCAAAGCCAATTCTGAATGTTGCTCTTTATTCAAAACAAATTCTTGAATGCTGCAGAAATATTTGAGTGCTGAATGCAGCAAAAGGCACTGCTGCAGAAACTCTCTAAAATGCTGCAAAAATTATCAAAATTTTTGCAGACATGCACAGGCCATAAACACAAATGGCTCACTTAATTGAAGCATGGCCAGCAATCGCCCGCTCCGATACCATGTTAAACACCATGTTGAAGCACACACATGGTGTATGAGGAAGATGAACACACACACAAGAGAATCAACACACAATGAAAGATAAGCATGAGGCTTTCATATTTTCCATTATACAAAGATGTACATTTATAGTACAATGGTGTGACTCTTGGTTCATATTCCAAGGTCACTTGGACTCCATTGTGACTTTTCATATTCCACACCTACCCATGTAGGATTAGGTGTTCCAACATTTACTTCAACCCAAAACACTTACTCTAAAAAGATGTCACTTTAAAAAATACCTTCAAAAAATTCCATTGAAAGTTAAGCCCAGCCTCTTAAAAAATGTCACTTTAAAAAATACCTCCAAAAAATGTCCTTTGAAAATTAAGCTCAAAAAACGTCTAAGAAAATATCACTTAAATAAAATACCTCCAAAAAATGTCCTTTGAAAATTAAGCTAAAAAAACCTCTAAAAAAATGTCACTTTAAAAAATACATCCAAAAAATGTCCTTTCAATATTAAGCCCAAAAGGAGTCCTTTGTAAAATTGAGCCCAAAAAAGATCCTTTGCAAAATCAGCGCAAATGAAGAAATGTGTGAAAATATGCAAAAATAACGATTCCATTTTTGGCTATTTATATAGCTGTGAAACGTTTTTTTGAAGGGGCCTCATCAAATTTTTTGGCAGACATAATTTCAAGTTTGGCAGAACTTTTGTATCATTAGAATTAACGGGCCCACGTGGCAAAAAACAATTTGTCCGAACTTTTTAAAAGTTCGTTCGAAATAACACATCTGCAACTACACAGCATCTCGGCTTTGAACACATTTATTCAACTTTGGAATGATTAAACTCCATAAAAATTTATGAATTAAATGTCTGAACCAAAAGAAGGATTTGCAGAATTCAATCTACTTTCAGGAAATATAGCTTTTGTGGAATTCCATAAATATGTACTAATTTTAATTAATTTTGTAATAAAATGGGTGAAAACAATTTCTAAAGGTCATTATGATTCAGTGAAATCAAAATTTTGTATCTTCCAAAATACACTGTAAAAAAAAATTAAAAAAATTAAAAAAATTATGGTGCATTACATTAGTCCGTCGTCTGTAATGGGTAGTTTTTAGATTTTTAGTTTATAACTAATATGTTGAGAATTTTCGCGTGAGCCAAAACATATTCAAAACATGCAGTTTTTTCATATTGGATGAGTTCAAAAAATTCTAGTAGTTATGATATGAATCAGTTGGTTTTGTAAATATAACGATACCTAAGTAGAATCTATCTACATTGTTGTAACACATTTTTTTTTCTCAAAAACACAGTTTTCAAAGAATACACCAACGTGTTTGAACACAAATTTTTATGAATCCTTTGATTGTTAAAGAACACACACTCAAAGAAATATTAAGTTGACATATCAAATGTGAATAAAGAAATTCAAAAAAATAAGTAATAGAAAGCTAATAAAATTTCTGACAAGTTTTATTTTATCGTAAAATGAAATTCTAAACAGAAAAAATGTTTTGGCTTGCGAAAAGTTGAAGAACAAAAAAAAGATATTTTTTGCTCAAAAAGGGGAAAAAAGTGTGACCCAACTTCACATTTATGATAAAAAATAATAATAGATCATATATGGAAAAAATTTCCTATTGAACAATGTGAAATCAATCTTGCAAGTGCATATTGGTAAGAACACATCATAATTTATTCTTTGCTACAACTCTAATCAAAAGATGGTAAACACTTTGTTGAATTTCTGATCACAAAAAATTATAGATTTGTCTGCATCTCTCATTTGCAACAATCCAAGTATAATAATGTACCTTGCCTTAGAATCATGAGTGCATATAATTTATTCTGTCTTCTGATTTCATAGCTTCATATTTTCATTAGGAAATTTTCTAAGTGAAAACTAAAGAATGTTTAACTTACACAAGTAGTGTCTCAAACATCTAACTCTTGTGTAATTTTTTCAATAAATGATTTACAATATGTTGTTTTCCTTATTGTCTTTTCATAGGTGTACCAATAGAAAAAAATAAACTCTTAAAGCAGATATTTCAATAAACAGAAATGGATCCATTCATAAAGGAGATAGTGCAACAAGTAGAAATGAATCTAGTCATTTGGAAAAACAGTTCTCTCTTTTTCTTTCACAATCAAGAACAAACCAACCACAATATTTTCATTTATACATTAACTAAATTTTACATTTTATTTTTCCATTTTAGTGTTTTTGGTCTTCGTATTTATATATTAATTAATTTCACCTTTTATTTTTTCATTCTACTCTTTCTAAAATAACAAGTAAGCAAAAAAAAAAAAGGCAAAGGGAAAAATAGTGGCATCATCCATACCACCGAAAGCACAAGTTGTACATGTCAAACTTGTTGATATGCATGGGAAACTTACAATAACCATCAACATAAGTGATAAACTAATATCTTAATTTTTCTCATTTTTCTGTCAGAAAAAGTGTTCGTATAACAAGATTCAACATCACTAAGAAAAGGAAATATGAAAGAGGTGATGCTAGCCACTGCATCTCATTGACTTCAACATCTGTTGTTGAGACAATACCCATGCTTTGTTTTGAACACGAGCCTACTCCAAAAACTACAATTTCTATTCTTTTAGATGCAAGTATAGATTGTTGAGTTGGAATATTTGCATCACTTGTCACAAGATTCCAACAAAACAATTATCAATTTGAAATATATGTCAAATATGGTGAAAAAATAGTGACTGTGCTAGGATATTGTGTCAAATATTTTTTTTATTGTTCTTTTCTTTTTACATGTCCGTCTTTTCTTTTTTTTCTAAATAATTTATTTTTTGATTCTCTCTTTGTTACAACTAATAAAAATGTTCACTTAATTTGTTTTCAGGTGTATTTGGCTGAACAATATAAAAAAAAATTTATTGAATTGCAACAAGACATAGTAACGGGAAAGACAATCTTGCTTCTTTTCAAAAACATGGTTCAAAGTGGACCAAAATAATCACATACCATATGTACATGGTTATTCAGTTTCTTTCAACCACTTAATGATGAATTGACAAAATTATATCTATGAACTCTTGCCAAAAAATTTCTAGACAAGTTTTCAATTATATTTCAACTTCTTATTATTTGTACTCTGTCAAAAAAATGTTCAACAAAGTTTTAAGTTGCAATTGAACATTTTATAAGGTTTTATCTATTTTTTTCTCGAACTATTCCCTTTCTCTCATATTGTTTTTTATTTTCCTTACATTATTCGTCTACTATAAAGCTAACAAAAATATGTGTATCCCTAATTGAGCTACTATAGATTATTGGGATTCTAAAACCAATTGATATAGTTTTCCCTCCATACAATCCATTCTGCAACAAGTGTAAACAACTAATTAGAAAAACGGTCTACCTAGTTGGTAACATGCTTTATTGCACAAACTATGGTGATAAAAAGCTATTTTCTTATGAACATAGTTTACAATGTACAATCAAAGATGCAGATGGAAAGCTAGATTCTGTCCTTTAAAAGTACCTTCTTCAAATATTCTTTCCAAGTCTTCTGCAAATATCCTTTGTAGAATAAAAACAAAACATCTCTACAATTGTTCTCATGTTATGTGCATTTTCACTAAAGGAAAATTTTACAGTTTCGATGGACAATATCATTATTGATATCAAGCAGGTTTGATATCTTCAATTACTTTGTTAAGATTGAATTGTATAATATGCATGTTGAAAATACTATTAAGCCTTAGTTTTAAAACATGCATCTTAACATGAGTAAATATGAAAAACAACGATGTCCCACTATTTGTCATGCTCAGGAAAAAATGACTACAAATGCTTTTTCCTTGAGATAAAATTCATATGTAATCTATTTGTTTTTAGGTTATCATTCTACATATATTGAAATATGAAAATGAAAAAAAAATCATTTGAAACTCATATATGTCTTGAGATTTTTGTTTTCCAATGAAAAGATACATTCCACTTCACTAGATTTCTAAGCATTCCACCAAAATGTTTAATGAAATTATGTTAGATTTTCTCTCTCCTTGTTTTTATGCTAACTCTCTATTATAGTGATTGGTGCAATGATATAACATTTCTCTTGCAGTTGTGCTTCTGTAAAAAACCATTCACTAAGAATGATGTGGGACTTTATCCTGCCATGTTGTTTAGCATATGGTCCTAAACAATTTGTAGAAACTAGACCATAAGGCTTCTAGCTTCAAGAAAATTTTGTCTGAAAAAAATATAAACTGCCATAAGAATTGAAATCTTGAAATTCCTCAACATACAATTCTTGCTCATTTTCAGTATGAGAAATTTTCTCCCATGAATGAGACTACAAGTGTTTTTTTAAAAATTTAAATCCTTCAAATATACTTATTTATATTTGCAAAGTAGATTGGAATCGAGATTTTCACATCTCTGGTAGGGTTTCGTCAGCACAAGGGTTTCAGGCCATCTATCTGTGTGCTATATCTCTTCTCTAATCTCACACATCTTTCAGCGCCATGCCCTGATGTCGTCCTCCTATTGTGCAAGCACATGTAGGCCCCTCCCATGGGAGGGCTATTGACGCCCTCCTTCAGATTGGTTTTAACTGGCACATATAGCCCACCAACCAATCCATCTTCCAGTACGGGAAAAAAAAGGGTAAGAAAATAGAAACACATACTCTGCAAGCTCAAAGTTAGTCCCAAATGTGGGGTAGATTCCTTCCAAAAGCTCCAATGAATCCATGAGTGGTGATACATAACCATCTCCTGGAAAAATCTTGATAATTTATGCAAGACCATGCCATAATCTGCAAATTTATGGGCATCTGGCCTAGGGAATCAGATATCCTTTGATGGATCCAACTAAAATGGAAACTGAAAGCTCCGTTTGATCTTGTCCTTAGTGCCAAGGGTTTCTTTAAAATAATTTTCAAAGATCTGGATGATCACAAGGGAATTATCAACAACAAACCCTATTTCGTGAATAGTATTGGTTTATTCATGAGGCATTGGGAATTTTGTTACAAACAGAAGAAGGAATAGTTCGTAGCTGCTCCCATATGGGTTTAGCTGTACCCCCTACCAAAGGGTTTTTTGGAAATGGATATTTTGGAATCGATTGGAAACTCCATCAGTGACTTTGTCCAAGTATCAAAGATCACCAGGTGACAACGATTATCCTCCTCTACCCACATATGTGTATACATGAAAATTTTTCAACCTCTCCCGGAGTCCCTGGAAATAGAGTACCAGGACGAAATTTGGTCTGAACCATTAGACTACGAGAATGCTGCTTTTAAATTTAGGCTTTGTCATGAGTATGGGCACTTGGTTTTTGATTTCCCAAAATAGAAAACCACTCCTCCCCCCAACTCCCTCTCAAGACGGCTTCCAGGAAGTCCCCAGGCGATGCTTTCCACCCAAAAAATCCCATCCTTCCTAGGCTTTGACGGTCCCTCCTTAGATGACCCCAAGCCGCCCTTATGGTAACTTGTTTTCTCTCCTAGAAGATACGAATGAAAAGGAATAAACAAAAACCCCCGTTTCTATGCCTCCATCACAAGTTGCAATGGAGGTGGAAGTAGGACCTAAAAACCCTAATAATAAACAACCAAGTAAATGCAAGTCACCGAAAGAGTATTCAACAGGAAAATATATCCAATAAATCCTTGCCCATTTCTGGCATGCCTTAGAACATGATGTCAAAATGGACCAAATCATCTCTGATGAACAGGTTATGGTAGAATTTTTGCGCAACTGGGTCAAATATGGATCAGGTGATATTCCCTAGGATCAGCTAGATCAATTCTACAAAATTTACAAAGACTGGGAGCAGTGCAAAGCCTCAACGGAATACCCTCCTTAGATGGATCTAGCTATACGAGATGGGTAAATGCCCACCGGGTGGGTCGAATTCGGTTCGAGCTCTTAGACGAAAGGTAGACGATCCACCAACGAGATGAACTGGGAATCCGAGGAAACCCTAGTTAACTCAGGGAAAACCAACATCCTGATGGAGTACTACTAGCGCTCTCTCCCCACCCCACCTCAATGAAGCTACTATCATGGAACATATGAGGCCTCGACACTAAGGATAATTTGGGGTACTTGAAAGATTGGATTCGGAAGGAGAAACCAACTATTCTAATACTGCAGTAAACCTAAGTAACAAAAGAGAATCTCTATGAAATCACAAGTATAAGTTGGCCCGCAGTTGAGTGTATGGCGCTGGATGCAAGGGGTAGTTATCGAGGACAAGGAATCCTTTTGGATTTGAGATATATTTCCTTCGTAAACTGGATCACTTCTCCAAATACCCTTTCAGGTTATTTTGAATGTGTCGACTCCCTAAAGAAGGTTTGGTTAATAGGGGTTTATGGACCCACACTACCAGGAACAAATATTGGCTTTCTAAGGATCCTATGACATCTGAAGGATATGTTGGCTTAAACGAACTAGATTCTAGCTGGGAAATTTAATATGATTAAGGACATGGGAGAAAATAAGGGAGGTGTCAGACAACTCGATCAGATCTCCCTCTCCTTTCAGGAGACTATCCAAGATCTGGCATAGAAGATACATATTTTGTGAAGGGATCCTTCACATGGAACAATATACAGGGAGGCAAGCATAAAATTACATCACGACTGGATCAATTTATTATTTATGATAATATCCTTCTACATGATCTATTCTTCCAATATTTGATCCTCCCATGCTTAGTATCTGACCATTCGCCCATATATTTAGAAATTCATTTGAGGATGGATCCCACCAATCGCCCCTTCCACTTTGAATACTTTTGGTTTGAAAAACCGGATTACTTGGTAAGCTTAAGGCATGGTCGAAGGACATCAGAGTTACTAGTTGTAACTCAATGGAAAATTTTCAACTCAAGATGAAGGAATTACAGGGGAAAATCAAAGAATGGAACCGCTCTGATTTTGGAAATATACATAAGGAAAAATGAAATTTGGAGAACGCCATGCAGGAAATCCAAGAGAAAAACATCCTAGAAGGGCAGAATGAAGCCCTCGTGGCTTAGGAGGGGGAGGTAATCAATTACATGGAGCAACGACGAAATCTGGAGGAAATCTTGTGGAGGAAAAAACCAAGAGTTTAATGGCTTAAAGAGGGGGAGCGCAACACGAAAAATTTCACAGGACCATGTTGAAACATAGATAATTTAATAGGATATTTTCCCTCAATTTATATGATGGATGAAGGCTAGTGCAACATGAGATTATCTCATAAGAGTTGATTGGAAATTTCCAAACATTGTTTAAGGAACCAAGAGGGCATATGAGTGAACCCATCTCCATATCAAGCAGTGTATTCTGAAATTATTCTCGGTAGAAAAGAATGAGGCTCTTATGTGGGAGATATATTTCATAGAGGTGGAAGAATTTGTCTTGGCACTCCCAACAAACAAATCCCCTGGTCCAGATGGATTCACCTCTGAATTCTTCAAAGCATGATGACATTTCCTAGGGGAAAAAAACCATGAATTAGTGGAAGAATTCCATCACCCTTAACACATATGGTTGGGGTTGAATGCCACATTTTTCATGCTTATTCATAAGAAAGGTGTGACACTAGACCCTTGCGATTTCCAACCAATTTCCTTATGCAATTTTATCAAAAATATTATTTCAAGCATTCTAGTCTGGAGGCTAAAACCCCTTCTGCAAGAGATTATCGAGTCATAATAGTCTGGTTTCGTAGAAGGTCAGAAGATCATGGATGGAATATTGGTGGCCCATGAAGTATTTTTCTCTCTATCCTCATCCAAATCTCCAGGTATGCTCATCAATATTGATCTCTCAAAATCTTATGATCTCCTAAGATGGAACAGTCTTTTACTTATCCTTGACGCTTTTGGATTCTCCCCCTCCTAGATAAGCTGGGTCAAATCCATGATTGTAACCCCCTTTTACTCCATCCTTGTTAATGGGGGTCCTTCTCTCACCTTCTAGGGATCCAAAGGCCTGCATCAAGGGGATCCCCTATCCCCTTTCATTTTCATCATAGTAGTTGAAGATCTAGGTAGACTCGTAAAGAAAGCAACAAATTCATGCAATATCCAGGGTTTAAAGCCCTCTCTGGATGCCTCTCGTATAACCCACCAAATTTTTTTCGATGATAATATGTTATATCATAAACCAACTCTGAAATAAGCTAAAAAACTTGGCTCCATTCTCGCGGATAATCAACAGGCATCGGGTACACTGATCAATGGTGATAAATCTGATATCTTATTTTTTAACACTCACCCAAGGGTGCAAAACCATCTAGCTCGAACCCTAGGATTAATAATTTTCTCACTCCCAAGAACATATCTCGAGGTTCCTCTGGTCTCCAACTCCCTCAATATCACTCATTGGAGAGACATGCTAAATCTCATTGACTCAAAGCTTGGAAGCTAGACCTTTAGGGTGTTGAACTCCCTTGGTTAGCTTATCATTTTAAAAGCTTTCCTACAGGCTATTCTGATCTATAAAATCTATAAAATTATATATACTTTCATTTCATCCAAAGTCTATAAAAGTAGATTTGTACCTTTCAAATTCAACTTCACATTCCTACGTTTCCTTAAATATAATTTCTTATAAATCCTCAACCATATCCTCTACTCTTTTAAGTATTTGTTGGATTTCATTTTTCCCTCGATGCTCTTCTTCAAATTCTTCCACTATATCCATCTTTAGAATATCTTTTGTAATGTTCCTTTTTCAGGAAATTTCTACAACAATGAGAATATCTCAACATATTCTAAAGTTGGAGCTCCCACAATAAGCAAGCACAATATTGGTGTAGCAACAACACTCAACTCATAAAAACATGAGAGAAATCCATAGCTTTCTTATTAGGAAATATCAGCAACAAATATATACAAGATCTTGAGGAAAATGATACTCAAGATGAACCATGCTCAGCCTCAAAGAACAAGTACATCACCCATGACAAAACCACTGCTACATATGTATTCTCAAGCTATGACTGCGCAGTCTATGAAGGGAAAATGCTGCATAAAAGTGTCAATACACAAATATATCAATATGTGGCTCAAATACAATAGGGGGATCAAGATCTCAACCCCTGAAAATAATAATGCACAATCGATAAAAGGATTGGCTGCAAAACATACAAAATGGCAATTCCTCAGAATTGCCAGAGTTGCTGGGTTGCTGCAACAACTCAAAAATAGAACTGGATGGAGATGGCTGAATCTGATGCTCAAACTAAATGTGCCTCCTCAAATGGATCTTTCAAGTGAAAGGCTGATCCCTTCACTAAAGATCTCTCCCTCCAATATTCTACAAGAGCCCCACTGCAATGCTCCTCTCAAAATAATGCAGTCTCTAAATGGAACTGCGCTATAGGGATATGGAAAGATTTGGCCTCGATGCCAAAGTCTGCAATATGCTCCGAAAAGCCTCCAAACTAATATCCCAAAGGAAATAATGATTCCTCCTCTGAAAATAGCTGAAGGAGATGGTGTACTGAACCCTCATTGCAATACCCAGCAACACATCATTACTCTGCTACAGAAATAACGCTATCTTGATGGAGGATGCTTGGCCTCAAAGCTCGATGAGAGTAAAATGAAGAAAAATCCCTCAAGAGACCTCTCAAGAAGGAGAAGGATTCCTAAACAGGAATTCCTCCGGCAATTCTTGCTAAACAGAAAAGAATGCTCAATTGTCTCAATAGACAATGAAATGAATAATACAAGCATGAGAAACAATGGTTGCCTTTTCCTCCTTTAAAAAAAATGAAAGCTCCATTGGGGTTTTCTCCACCAAATGTCCCTTTCCTCATTCATACTGCGCTAGCTTCCTAAGTAAGCCAGTCCTCCTATGGCTGCGCTGTTGACTTGGTCAACTTAACCAAGCCTCCTTGCAAATATCCTTGTTCACACATGAGGGTGTGCAAACCAGCTCTAAAGCTGATCCCCTTTCATACTTAGAGGGATTTTATTGAGGTTTTTATTATGCAATGGGTTTTCTTACCCATTTATTCTCCTCCTAAGAAAAATTAATGTTCCAAATTATTGTCGGAAAATTTTGGAACATTACAGTCCTCCCCTCCCAAATGTTGCTTGTCCCCAAGCAACTGCAAGGACAGAACTAGAGAGCCTTCTCTCAAGGCATGGAGTCTATGTAGTGTGGGTCCTCCATCCCCAAGCAATCATCCATACAAAATTAACTACCTCCCAACTAGGCAACTCCTGGAAACTGTCCTCCACCTTTGGCTCCGACAAGGTAGGTGGGATGAAAATATGCTCATGGTAGACAATGTAGCCTACCCCACGCTGTCCTCCTATCCACTCATGATAGCTGTAGAGAAAATGTTGATCCTGGGCTGCAAATACTTTCCCTCAAGTGGCAAGATGAAGACTAGATATCCAAATATCTCTCCTCCAGCGCTGTAAATCATGCTGGCCCAAGTCTCTCCATATATGATGAGTTGTAAGTCATCATTATATGGCATCTCATTCCTCATATGGCTCACCTCATAATGAAACAAATGAGTTGCTGTAGTGGCCATACCGTCTCCCATGCTCCCTTTAGAACGTGTAGTGCAAACTATGTGGGAGTTTTCTCCCTCCAAGGACACATCCACCCAATGTGTCTCTCCTCCAATCATGCTCCCAAGGAAAGCTCCAGCAATATCAACCAAGGGAACCATAAGGAGAATCATGCTGGCTACCATGTGTAGTAAAGGAGAAGGACAATGGTCCCTCAAATGAAGCCAACACAGTTTGAATCTCACTGCCATAGGAAATAAAATGATGGGTGGCATCCCCACCATTTTCCTGCCACCCCATTCTCTTGGAGAAAGTGGATGATGTAATGTGCAATGTATGTATGTTCTCCATGAGAAATTTCCTCCCCATCTCCTCTTAGGGAGTGATCATCCATAATGGCCTCATGTAGACCATCAAATCTAGAAGGAAGAATATCCTTCCTTTGAGCAAATCCCTGCACATATATGGTTAAGAGATGCATATATATAGAAAAATCATCATGAAAGTCAAAAATACTCTCACCATATGTTTTTCTCATATAAATGGAGTGGCTCATAGATAAGTCTCCCCCCATCCTCAAAGGGAAAAGAGTTGACAGTGAAAACTCCTCCAACTCCTCATGTCCCATGGATTGCTCCTCAAGCTCTTCAAGTGGTTTTTCCCACGGGAAGGAAAAAAATGTAATGTGGCCCTCATGGTTGGCCCATGGTTTCTCCTTAAATGTACAACATGTATAGTAAGGAGAATCATGCGCCCAATGGGCATCCTCAATCTCAAGCCCACTCTCCAAAGGAAGCTCCCCATGAATATAAACATATCAGCAATACATGGAAGCAAAGTACAATAAGAACAAGTTGCCAAATGACAAACGGAAAGTGGATCAAGGCCCCTACCAAGGATCTAGTGCAGTGCATGCCCTCCCTGCATCAAATCAAACAAAAACAATTGCTCTCCCAGCCACTTGTTTGCTGCCACAATCAAGTGACAAGATATAAACATGGAAGTACAAAAAGGTGTCAATGGTGCACACCAAAAATCATGTGGCCTTCTCCACAAACCACCAATGAGGTAGCCAATCTCAATGCTACAAATTTCTTCAAGTACATCATGATACAATATGCAATAAGGGATAATCATCCTTGGTACAATATGTTGCTCATAAAAAGACAAGAAGTACAAAACATAAGGTGAAATTTTACATTCTTCATTATGCACTAGAAGACTTGAGCTGAAATGGCTCAACTGAAAATGCTCCCTTACTCTCAATGAGTAGGAAGGTGGCTGTGACATCCTTTCCATCATCATTCAGGCTATGCATCTCTCCATATGCTGAAATATGTCTTGTTGAATGCCCTCCCAAATGAACTTCTCTGCCAAGGCAAGATATGCATCAAAGTGCATGGAAAAGAAGTCCTCCTGTGCTACATGCAACAACTTCTCCTTGAGACTAGAATCTCTAGTCAAGAAGACTCTGCCATGGGAATAGATGACCATATCATCCATCATGTACTCATCATATCTGTCCGGGTCATCTAGAATCATGCATGCATCAAGATCCTTAGAGTACTCAACTAAGAGCAGAGACCTCCAGTAAGGATCAATCCTCCTCAGGGATAGCGTTGGTGATCTGGCATGTGTAGCTCTCCTCAAGCTGTTGTCTACTACTTTGACATTCCTCATGCCAAATTTCTCCTCCAAACTCTTCACCTCTCCAAAATACAAGAGCGGTGAATCCAAAGACAAAATGTCTCTCATCAATGATAGATCAGGTGGCCTCCCTGGTGGAATGCCTCTATGTAGTGAGACATCTATGTCAAGAGTGGACTGCACACATGGTTGAGAAATCTGGTCCTCACTTTCACAGCGCAATACAGTCTTCCTCCTTTTTGCACTAGCTTTCTAAAATAGAGAAGGGCGTGTGCCTCTCATCACCTGATGTTGTTCTTCCTCCCTTCCTCCTTCTTCCAGCTGTAGTGATACACAATCATGCTGATCATTGTTTGTTCTTGGACCTCCATGAATGAGATCTTGGGGACCTCCTTGCCAAGATGCAAGAATCCCTCTAGTTGGAGCAGGAGCTCCTCCTCCCTCTGCATGAGGTACTAGATCAACTCTGGAATTGATAGCGTTGTTTCCCTCAATATGATTGGGCAACTCTCCAATGATTGGATCCTCTTTTGAAAAAGAGATCCCTTTGCTTCCTTGTGCCAAAAATGAAGATCTTGCCTCTAAATAAGCATCATGCAAGATATCATCCTCCTTCATGGCTTTCTGAAATGTTTTTGAGTCTATGGTTACCTCCATCACATGCAAGGGTTTTGTTTGTTTGAGTGTGTTTGTTTCCTTTACATGCATTTCAGAATTCCTCCTATCAAATCTCTTCATCAAAGTTCTAATGAACATTGCATATGAAGAGGTATTTTCATTTTTCAAGGTAAAATACTCAAATAACCACCATGCATAGACTTTACCTCCCAAGTGCAGCGCTGCTACTCTGATGGTTTCATCTTCAGGAATCTGATGTTGCTGCAAAAAGGTGTCTAGCTCTTCAATCCAAGCCTTGGCTGAACAAGTAGGAGAACCATCAAAGACAGATAGAAGAAATCTATCCCCATCATGCTGCTTTCTCCTCCTCACCATGATCTTGCAAAACTCCGAAAAACTAATATGATCTCTAAACCTCTGGGTTTGAGATTCATACTCATGCAAGAAACCTCTAAGAGTTCCTTTCTTCGGAATTTCTTCTCCTTCTTCTCTTCTCATGGAAAATCTGGCCATGTGACTATGCTGTGTATTATAGGGTGTAGCTGCATGCTCACATCCCCTACAAGAAAATCTAGATTTTGACTTAATTTCAAACCCTTTTGGAGATCCTATACAAATATTCCCCCTTATCTTTTCAAATTCTTCATGAATGCTCAGTAAGGACTTTGGAAGAATCTTGGTAAGCTTATCTTCCCTTTTCTCTCCATATAATGGAGTCTTCATCTTCTCTCTCTCTAATATGATGGCTGAGATCCATTGGCCTATAAGATTCCCTCTTCAGGAATATCAAAGCTCTATTCCAGAGATTGACTCCAGGGGCATTTACTGGATATGTCACCTTTGAAGAAAGGATGAGATCCAGAGGCTACCTGGCCATCTGCAGACTCTGTCTATAGATTTTGAAACCTTCCCCTTCAGGGATTTAGCACTTTGGTGTGAAGCCATAGGCTAAGCCAAAGATCATGCTCTGATACCACTGTAATGTTCCTTTTTTAGGAAATTTCTACAACAATGAGAATATATCAAGATATTCTAAAGTTGGAGCTCCAGCAATAAGCAAGCACAATATTGGTGCAGCAACAACACTCAACTCATAAAAACATGAGAGAAATCCATAGATTTCTTATTAGGAAATAGTAGCAACAAATAGATACAAGATCTTGAGGAAAATGATACTCAATATGAACCGTGCTCAGCCTCAAAGAACAAGTACATCACCCTTGAAAAAACCAATGCTACATATGTATTCTCAAGCTATGACTACGCAGTCTATGAAGGGAAAATGCTGCATAAAAGTGTCAATACACAAATATATCAATATGTGGCTCAAATACAGTAGGTGGAGCATGATCTCAACCCTTGAAAATAATAATTCACAATCCCTAAAAGGATTGGCTGCAAAACATACAAAATGAAAATTCCTCAGAAATGCCGGAGTTGCTGGGTTGCTGTAGAAAATCAGAAATAGAACTGGATGGAGATGGCTGAATCTGATGCTCAAACTAAATGTGCCTCCTACAATGGATCTTTCAAGTGAAAGGCTGATCCCTTCACTAAAGATCTCTCCCTCCAATATTCTGCAAGAGCCCCACTGCAATGCTCCTCTCAAAATAACACAATCTCTGAATGGAACTGCACTGTAGGGCTATGGAAAGAGTTGGACTTGATTAAAAAGTCTGCAATATGCTCCAGAAAGCCTCCAAACTGATATCCCAAAGGAAACAATGATTTCTCCTCTGAAAATAGCTGAAGGAGATGGTGTAGTGAACCCTCACTGCAATACCCAGCAACAGATCATTACTCTGCTATAGAAATAACGCTGTCTTGATGGAGGATGCTTGGCCTTAAGCCTGGATGTGAGGAAAATGAAGAACAATCCCTCAAGAGACCTCTCAAGAAGGAGAAGGAATCCTAAATAGGAATTCCTCCAGCAATTCTTGCTAAATATCAAAGAATGCTCAACTGTCTCAATAGACAATGAAATGAATAATACAAGCATGAGAAATAATGGTTGCTTTGTCCTCCTTTTAAACAAATGAAAGCTCCATTAGGGTTTTCTCCACCAAATGTCCCTTTCCTCATTCATACTGCGCTGGATTTCTAAGTAAGCCACTCCTCCTATGGCTGCACTGTTGACTTGGTCAACTTAACCAAGCCTCCTTGCAAATATCCTTATTCACACATGAGGGTGTGCAAACCAGCTCCAAAGTTGATCCCCTTTCATACTTAGAGGGATTTTATTGAGGTTTTTATTATCCAATGGGTTTTCTTACCCATTTATTCTCCTTCTAAGAAAAATTAATGTTCCAAATTATTGTCGGAAAATTTTGGAACATTACATCTTTCTCCCCAATATTTTAATTTAGCTTAGATATCCATTGCTCATGTAGTAGGAATTTTGAAAAAAAAAAATTCTCATCATTAAGTGAAGGCATTTGTGTGTGTTCTTGTAGAGCTTGAATCACTTTCAAAATATCTCTAATTTGTTTTTTTGTATTCTTTCTTCTGTCCTTCCAATTCTGCTCCTGAGTGGCAAACATTGCAACTACTTTATCATTAGATTTTTCATCCTCTTCCCTTTTCTTCTTCATTTCTTCCACTTCAGTTTTAGCCATGGAAATATTGTTTAGCATTGCAATTTTTTCTAATTGCCATGATTCTACTGCATCCTTATTGTTTGTTTCAAGACTGTGAGCTTTATAAACAAGAAATATGAGAAATTGAGTAGCTTCACTTAGCACTTACTTCATTTATGTGTAGAAAAAATACTCTCTGCACATATTTTTAATTCCATCCCAACTCTAATAAGTTGGGCATGGACTTCATCTCCTCATTCTCACGATAATAGGTTGCCTCCATTGTTAAGAACACCATCAAATGTGAAATGAATTAGTCTCATGCCTTCCTCATTACCAACAACATCATTGGTTATGGAAGTGTGAGTGTCAGAGCATGTATAACACATGTCCCATTTTACTATACTCATAAGAAATGGAGAACCTACCAAAAGAGAGTGTTGTTGCATAATTCAAGTTCTTATTTGGATTCTCCTATGCATTTAAATTTGTGGGAAGAAAGGATAACACATTAGTCATGCATTTAAAATATAGTTTTATGAATAAAAAATGTTTATGATTATAATTACAATTATAATGAATTATATTTTTATAAATCAAATTAAGTACATTTGATAAATACATTAAATTGATGTGATAGTGTCAACCATGGAGAAAAAATATAAGGGAAATGATTTTTATTAATGGGAGGCTACCAAGAGTGTTACCATTTGCATGTTGTGATAGGGACATGCCACTATGGAAATATTTTTTGTGTTTTTCACATTCAGAAAAATGGTGAAAAAATTATGGGAGGAGAGATGACCAAATGGAAAAACATGAACCCTAAACTTTCTATACTAAAATCATAATACCAAGTCCTTGGATGCTCTATAACAAGGCTAAAGGAAAACATAAGTTGAAGAATAAACCAAAAGAAACATAAGTGAAAAATATCATGACTCTCTCTCTCTCCCAAAATGCTATGCATATATGGAAGAAGGGTAGCTCTGGGCATAGAATGTGAATTGAAAGCATGTAGTTTCTTATGGGGAGAATATTGTATTGCAGGATAAGGAATCCTACCCTATTATAAATCCATCATGTCTCCATCCATGGAATCTGAATAAAAAACTAGCTTCAGTCCCACATTATCCTAAAAAACATGGCAATAATTTGGGTTTGGATCAGTTGTGTCACAATTCTCCAAGCTTTGAGCCAACAAAATATCTCAAAAGTGACTAGGAAATTGGCCTCAAAGAGGAAAATTGCCATCATGAAATCATAATCAATGGTTTTGTTTTTCTTTTTCGAATGTAACTCTTGGGAGGAAATACACTCTCCTAATAACCCTTTCAAAAATTTTCATTCTCAGAACCTCAAGATATTAGAGTGTTCCAAGTAGCTCAAGATATTGGTGAACCTTAAAAGGCCATTGGTTCAACTATGCTTGGTCACCTGTCCTATGTTCTGAATTAAGGGTAGGCATTATTCATTCTTCCATTTTCCATTTGATGATAAGGAGATAGGAACCTATGTAATTCAATGTTTTTTCAATGATTCATCTCACTCAAGTCACATTTCACTGTCTTGTTTGTAAAAGAAATATGTATTCAATTTATTAGAACTTAGAAAGTTTTAGTTTTCACATGTAGGATAATCTAAACTTTAAATTGTGGTTTCCTAAATTATAATTTTTTTTTTCAACACCCAAAAGTTGGGATAGCTACAAATAAATTGCAGTATTTATCAATTATAGTTCAGTGATTATCATTTCACTAACTTTATTGAAACAAATAACATATATAGATTTCTCCATGTTGAACTCTGTAGGAAAAAAAATTCAGGAAACCTATTAAATTTTAATTTTTAAAATATCAGTCATTTGAGGCTATATATACCTTTAAAAGTAGAAAACAACAGAAAACAACACCCATGGAGGTAGGATAATCTTCAAAAAGGGGAAGAAAATTCAAACTTCCAGTGGTATTGCTAATATATTATAACCCATTACAAAAATATAATTCAAACAGATCCTAGAAAAAGTTTTCTTGGACAAATCAATGGAAGTAATAACATCTTCCAAATTATTTCTCATTAACATATAGTCAGTTGCTTCAATTGCAATATTTGATCCAACTCCAATTTCCATGAAACCATCTAATGTTTCTAATACAAAAATGTTAGTCTAAGTAATGTAAGGGATGCACCAAATCCCATTTGACGACCTCTATTTACCTTCAAGGAATGGTAGGCTATACAATATCTTCAATAGATCAACATAAAATATCTAGTAATGTATTTTCACAATAATTGGAAAATATTTTACATCCATATCCTTCATAGAATCAAAAGTTGTATCAATGGTCAAAATTATGAATTATTCTCTTATTTTGATTTCCAACATGATATACTTTCTTATCTTATTTCATAGTATCTTGATCTTTGAAATTTAAAACATCTTGTCCGAGACCTTTCACAAGGTTTTGGAACTCATTAAGATTGTTAATGAAACCCCCCCCCCCCCACCCCAACCCTTCAAATATATCCTTCTAAAAAAAATCCAACTAACCTAAAACCTAGAAAGGTATGTTCAATTATTAACTCATTCTTACTTTCAACTTTTCAATCCTCATAGTTTGACAAGGAAATAAAATTAAAAAATTCATCCCATAATTTGGGTAAGTAGTAATTAGTCTATGTTGTTTATTATTATATACGAATGGAATATTGTACAAGTCATGGAACAATATTCAAATTCTGATTCAAGCAACCTATTGAATTTGAAATTTCAAAATATCAGTCAATTGAGGCTGTCTATACCTCCAAAGTAGCAAAGTAGAGAAAACAACACTGACAAAATAATAATCCATTGTAGCCCATGACACCCATGGAGGTAGGCTAGTCTTCAAAAACGGGGAGAAAATTCTAGCTTCTAGTGGTATTTATAATATATTTAACCCATTGCAAAAATACAATTCAACTAGATCCTAACAAATGTTTTTTTGGACAAATCAATCACAGTAATAACATCTTCCAAATTATTTCTCAAGAACACATTGTCAACTTCTTCAATTGCAATATTGTTTCTAGCTCCAAATCCCATGCCAACATCTACAGCTACCAATGCAAGTGAATCAATAAAGAGAATGAATTGTTTCAACTTTAATGAAAATAATGACCTTAGCCTTTGACATCTTCAATACCCAAGTGTGAATGTTAAATAATGATAACTATCAGTAAAAAGAAAATCAATATATTTGACATATTTCTCAACTCACAATTTCATTATGTCAAAATTTGTTTCATTTTAAAGTTGTCTTAGTAGCAATTTTCTTGAAAAAATTGAAACGTAAATGTAGTTCACCATGGAAACAAAGAAAAACTCTAGTGCTTGTGGATAAGTTTCCAACCAAAATTAATTAAAAAATTACTATAGGGTGAAATAAAACTAACAAGTTGATATACCAAAAAAAATATGACAATTATGGATATCATGTTGAACTAAGTGGAAAATAGACATAGTCATCCATGAAAAACTCCACACTTCTAGAATAAGATCCTTCTTCCAGCATTGAATGATGCCTCTGAATCATGATTTGGTAGCACATATTATCTTCCAAAGTGAATTTTGTGACTATCATTATTTTATATATTCATATTTAAAAAAAAATCATAGATACAAGTACAAGTATAAGTACTTGTCATAGGAACTGAAAGACCTGAATAAACAATGCTTTTGTTGATGGATAACACATCCATTAATATATTTTCTTCTCAAACCACAAAAAAAACTAAAATCTAGAAGAAAAAGTCCCACATTATCCCTATTTTATTAATTATTTTGTGTTTCCTATGATTTGTGCTAGTTTTTCCTATGATCATATAGTAAGAAGTGTAGTAGGTACTACAATGCTAATTTCTTTTGTAGGTAATGTTTCCAAACTAGGTATTATAGATATACGAATCCAAGTGCAGGCTTAGATATTCTCATATTATATTTGAAAAACAAGTAGAGTATTTGAAAATTTTGATATGAATTTTAAATATGCCTATAGCATTGCAAAGCTTATCTATGAAACAATGTGTATTGATGATAGGTGTTATCACTGGAAAATCAGACAAGAAAAGATGACATTATTAAATGTCAGGTGGAAGGATTTACAAGTCTAAGGCACATTAGATAATTTGAAGAATTTGAAAATCTCTAAATCCTAAGAGAAAAATAAAATTGCACATTGAATAAACCAACAAAATGCACCTTTGCGCACACTTTTCTTCGATAAGCGCACCTTTGCGCGAATTTCTCGCAAAATTCTGCGCGGAACTGAGAGTGGTGGAAGTCACTTTCTAGGACCACAAGGCACACTCCAGGAAATTGATCCCACACTTGAGGCCACCTAAGGACAACCACCCAAGCCTCCTTAGGACCTCAAGGGAGCACACAATGGAATAATGTGGCACACAATGGAATCATCCTCCTCTCTTGGGTCACTATCCATTAATGTACCAAGAGAGGGAAGGAGAGTTTGAATTCTCCTATAAAAGGCCACCAAGAGATGAAAAAAGGGAGACCACATTGTTATGCTGGCTAGAATTTCCCCAAGCAATACAGCAGTGTGTGATCTGGAGCAGAGACAGAGGTGATTCAGTTGTTGACCACCCAAAAACTCCAATCCTTCAGAGTAGAGAGAGAGGGACTTTGCGCCAAGGCAGCTCAGAAGTAAATACATCCTTGCATTGAGTCTTAGAACTCCCTAGTTCTAAGGGCCCCTTGGAAAGTGGGTAGTTTTTTCATCCTTTATTCCTACCAACACTCAATAAGAGGGGATGTAACCACCATCGTTTGGATTATGGAAGTTGTTTCACTCTATTTAGAGATTTTGTATTATGTGTTTAGTTTAATTTTGTTTTGTTTCCAAATATGCATGCTATTTCACTATTTACTATGTTTTATTTCTTAGCATGTTCACTAACTTGTTTACTCCCTTGATTTTCAGCCTATGACCATGAAATTAAGAGGAAGAAACCACTCCTCTTAAGCAGATATGATTTGGTACACTCGTGCGTCAAATCCACCTACACAGGATTGGAAACTCCACTAATTTTATTTCCAAGTTTATGTGGTTGTGTCTTTTTGAAAAGACCTCTTTATTTTCTTTGGAGTTGGCTGGAACTTCCCCTTTCTCTCCTTCACTACCTGTTCACCCTCAGTGAGAGGCCAAAGCTTAGAACCTCCAACAATTTATTTTGCAGGAAAATTGCGCAGCTTTTTCACAAATAGACGTGCCCCACTGCATGCGTTCAATAGTGACCTACGCGTAGACTTCGTACCTATCTGAGCCTTTTGCACGTGGAAAGCAGAAGAAGAAATTTTTTGCTATTTCCCTTCATTCCCTACTTGTAAAGTGACTAGCAGCACATAATAAATTTTCCAGTTGATGTTGGTATCACGATTTCCATTAGACCAAAACCCGCAGGCATTAGTCTTCGCTACAATCGCTAGAGTTAGGATCCATGAGAGGTGGTTAGTCCATGTCATAAAACACACGGGGAGAATTGAACACAATGTCCAAAAATCTCCCCCCCAACACCAGCCGTGTGAGTTTCAAACTCGAGACCTGTCACTCTAATACCACTTGTTGGAATCACGATTGTCGTTAGACCAAAATCCAGAGGGGTTAGTCTCCGCTACAATCGCTAGAGTTAGGATCCACGAGAGGCGGTTAGTCCATGTCGTGAAACACATGGGGAGCATTGAACCTAATGTCTAACAGATGAGGTGTCCCATGACCTATTAAATATCACTCTTGGCTACTTTTTAGTAGTTTAGGTGTTAGTTTTAAAAATCTCAAGTTTATTTTTACAAGGTGAACACACAGTTTAAGTAGGGGGCAATTAACTTGCATTCTGAAATAATTTATGTTATGCAAATTTAGGCGCCAAAAAATGCTTAGGTAATTAGCCAAATTAAATGGCCCTAGTCCATGCATGCTTAGCTAAATATTTTTCATTTTCGTAATTTAAAAGTCATTAATTTTAGCTCAATTTTTGGCACTAGGATTCGGGAACAAGATCGAATTATCCGTAGAGAGAAAGTAATCTCTATTGTCTTTGCACCCTTGGGTGATCCTGGGCAATCATATAAATACTCTCTATCGATAATTCACCATCTCCCTATAGTTGATCATTTATATTAACTAGGAAGCATTGTAAGCGGCCCATATCCGCACATGTTTTTCTTTTGAGCAAGGAACAACCAAACGTAGTTTAAATAGGGTATTTTGAAAAGGATCACTGCATATCCACATGTTCAAACCATGCGCTTGTTCACCTCTTTCTCACACACATTCACACCTTAAGCGAATCAAATCCACCTAAAACTAACTTAACTAAACCCATTAAACTCTCCTCACATGGGCCATAGAGAATTTATAGTTTAAGTTAGGACCAAGGTGGTAGGAATCCAATAAGCCTCCTTGGTCAGTTTAAATCTTGAAACATAGAAGTTTACTTTTTATGAAACTTTTAAATCCGTCTATTCTCCCATTACAAAAAAACTCGAGCATCGCAGAGACCTAATTCAGAGGGGCTTAAGCTTAGGCCTAGTGCATGTGGTATTATTCGAGGCTACTTGACCCGTCTAATACTCGGGACTGGTAGTTGAATTAACAAGAAGATCAAGACTCAAATTTTCATGTGGGATGACGGTACTTAGTGGTAAAAAATAAGGCATCCTTCCCTATAGGTGACGATGGACGCAACACTAGATCCTTTACCCTTACCTTGGTCTATTTTCTTCGGTTGACTGGGGGTGTCGCTAGTTCTTTCGAGATGTTGTGCCAGGATTCACAAAATACATTTTCAAGGAAAAGTTACATTTGAGCATGTGAGGACGATTAGGTCTTCTAGGATTTGAGTATCATATGCAAAAACAACAAAAACCATATTTTTCTATTGAATGGTCACATAGGATTAATCTAAAGGGAAATTTTATCTTTTATTTTCGCTTTATTTCATGTATGCGATCAAATGTTTTCTTTTATTGTAATCTCTATCCTCTCAAATATTTCCAAAACCATACCTAGTCGACACCAGAATGGACCCAATGGGACCTCATCGATCTAGATGTCTTTTGGACCTCACCCCATTATGGGGAGTGGTTCCAGATCTTTCGCCATTTAGGCGTCAAAGACGGAACACTGCCACCCTTATTGGTTCATCCTTTATTTGGGCATCATTAGTTGGTAATCCTAGTCGGTCACCGAATGCTACACCGATGAACACCCCCACAGGGTCATGCATACCACTCCTCCCACAACCCCTAGGGGATGGAGGAGTGCTACCCATTCAGGAAGCCAAGTGAACTCACAACAAGGTACGTTGCAGACAAACCCTATGCCTAACTAGAACACTGTGTTTTCACAGGGTGCAATGGATACAAAATCACAGTCACCTTTCTTAGATTCGTTAAATTTACCAGATTTAACCAAGTTAACAAATGACCCCATTGCACAGAACCCTACATGGCCACCCATGCCCACTAAGCCCCCTTTGAACATTCCAAAGTTTGAAGGGAAGCAAGTGAAAGACCCCAAAAATCATGTTATGACTTTCCACCTGTGGTGTTCATCGAACAACATCGTTGATGATATTATTTCACTGAGACTATTTCAACGCACCCTAACTAAAATAGCCGCGAAATGGTATGTGGAGCAACCATCTACTACACATGGAACCTTTATCACCCTCGCTACTGTGTTCCTGACCTATTTTCAGCTACCCATCCACCACGATTCTGGACTATAATTACTAACCCACTTTAGGTAGAAACTCGTCGCCGATTTCTTGGACCATCTCCAAAAATGGTGGCGACGTTGTAGTTTGTGCAAAGCCAAACTCGACGATCAATTTTTGTTAGACATGTTCCTGAAAACTCTCACCACAGAGATTTCAAAGGATGTGGCACAAAAAAGGCCCATATCTGAAGGAGATTCCATCAGTAAGGCCCAACAACTTGAGTTGATCTATACGTAGTCAAGATATATTTACAATATCCTGCCTAATGCCCCATGCCTGAAAACTTACAAAGAATTTCCAGGCACGTCAAACTTTGCAGATGGTTTGATTGGATCATTGACCCAAAATCACCTAAGCAGCAGTGTTCAATACCCCAATTACACATATGATTCTACCTAGAACATCTCGCAACCCAGCTATAGTAGTCATCATGTGCCTCCAAAAAATTTGACCAATAGGGTGTCATCGTACCACCATCAACAGGGAGGTCCATATCCTCTGGCTCAGGGGACGCAGTATGCAGGTAGATATGCTGACAGAAGAGCTCACCCCCAATAGCCATTAATAAACTAGGGAGAAGGACTGCAATATTCCCAACCCCTAACACAAAACCCACCCATGCATAATAATGCACATGTGAACTTTGTGTAACCTTCCCAAGCCCAACCGCACCAACCATACAATCAGGAGAATCAAAATTATCCTCCTAACGTGGTGAAGAAAAATGGAAAAAATAAGCCTAAAGGAAATCCTGGACATGGGGGTAGCAATCAACAACGCCCTCCTCGATCTCAGGATAGAGAAAACTCCAACCGAAATCAAAACTATGAGCTGAGAAACTCCCAAAGGCAGAACAAGAGGGTGAATCTTCAGACGAATGACTCTTGTTCAATCTGTGGTGAGTACAACCATTACACTCACCACTATCCTGACCTCTCTAAGTTGAAGAAGCTGCAAGGTAACGTGGGCAAGAGGGATCCTCATAGTGGACATTAGTTATGCATGAGCCTTTCCCCCATCAAGGGACAGTTAGCACTCTTCAACAAAAAAAAAACTCTCGAAGATTCCAAAAAGAACATGACTAGCAAAGAAATGTTTTTTCAGACACAGAACCGAAATTATGACACCCCACCAGACACCAATTCGTCAGGGGCTAGTACAAGTGCAACAACAACACCTTTGGCCATATCAAAGATTCCTATTGAACCTTTTCCAAAAATGACTAAGGGGCCAACTAGGTAGGTATGAATCCATTCCAAAGCGGCCCATAACTATAGAATTGTGGATGATCTAGCTCAATTTCCCGCCGCTATGTCATCTTTGGAGGTATTACAATCATGCCCAAAGCAAAAGAAATCCTTACTTTCCACATTAGGTGCCATTGAACCTGCCGATTCCCACCTAACGGATTTTGATTTGGCATCCCTCAATGGTCGTATTTCAGATACTAGTGTCGGTTCAAAACATCACCATTCACCAATGTAACATTGACGAGGGTGCATCCACATGCATCATGTCATAGAACATCTGGCAGAAGTTAGGGTCTCCCGAACTAAAACCATCAGACATCACGCTTAGAGCATACGACGTGCGCCCTTCAGCTCCCTTCGGTCTCGACCAAAATGTTCTGGTATGCTTATCCATTAAGACAGTCCTTATAGACATTGAAGACTTGGATGCTCAACTAGATTACTATATACTCCTTGGCCAGAGTTATATGTACACCATGTCAGCCATAGCCTCCTCCATCTTTAGAACTATGATGTTCTCCCATGAGGACCGCATCACTGCTGTCGACCAATTGACATAGTGAAAAGTGACCCATAAAAAATATCAATGTCATTCTACCCTATGTAGACACATCTACCGAGATGCTTACACGGTAGCAGGAATATGGCCCCGGCTAGTTCAAACCATCGTCCATCCTAGGGTCACTCATATGAGATCCCCCTGTTATACTTGAGTCATCACCTGATGTCAGAGAGGCTCCAGTGTGCATGATGTTCTCATCAAGTACCAAATCCAGTCAAGACACGAAGATGAGGAGTAATGACAGCGAATCCTCGGCCACGACAGCCTCTCTAGCCTACGCCGCCTCCCAAACTCCTTTCCTCTTCCCCCCAGCTGGTTTTGTGTCGCAGCAGGTCATGGCCATGGTGGTCCTACCAAACTTATCATTTGAAATGCCAGTTTGGTACCTAGTCCTACCTACCACAATGGGAGTCACGCACATCACCTCTACAGGGTTAATCCCCCTCAATCCTAAGCAGGCCCTAGCTATTCAGGAGACTTTCGAAAACATCCCTTCAAAGGAAATTCCCATCGCAAATACAGTGGTTACGACTAAGAAAACCAATAGAAGAGGAGATAAGGTGGAGAATCCCACAATGCCATGGGAATAACCGCACTACGCCATATGTGACATAGTAGGCCACCCTACCCATATCTGCCCAGAGCTAGAAGAGTTATAACCGCTCCTTAGCTCTGCAGTAGACATCATGGCAACAAGTTCCTGTAAAAATGAATCTGCCACCAAAATTCAAGGCAAATCATTGTGTAAAAATCATGCATGCACTATTTGTAGAAATTATGGACACTACACGCATCATTTCCCAGAGATCGCGCAATATAGGGATGCTTTACATGCCATTCAGAAATCCTAAAAACAGGATCCTTCCATCCATTCAGTAGGAGACGAACCTCATGTCATTATATACCTGTAGGAGGAACGACAGTCTGTTGTGAAACCAGCTCCAAAAATTCTTTCTTCACCCTGTGGTAAGTTTTTAAAAATCCTGAGTGTCCTCCTAAAGGAGAAGTGTGTAATTCCAAAAGAATCTTTTGTTTTAGTTGGGAATTCTTACAAAGATATAAGCAAATTTATCAGATGTACTAGGATCAGATGTACCATAAGAAATCATTTTTCCAACTAAATGTATCAGATGTACTAGGATCTTGCTGCAAATTTTGAATGAGTTTCCATACGTCTTTGTCCTTCTTCCATTCATCTCTTGCTTCGGTTATCCAATCTAGGTGGATAATAGAAATGGTACAAAGCAATGCTTCCACCTCTTCATTCTCTATGTATATTATTTCAAAGTCATAACCCAACATCTTTGTGACCCATTTTTGCTGCTCTTTTGAAGATAGTCTTTGTTCCAAAAAGTGTTTAAGACTATCATGATCAGTTTTACCTTGAAGTGTCTTCCCATTAGGTAAGTTCACCATTTATTTAGTGCATGCAGTATTGCTAACATTTCCTTCTCATAAATAGGTTTCTGTAAATACTTTCCCTTGATTGGACGACTTTCAAAAGCAATTGGTATTCCTTCCCACATTAAAACAACACCAATTCAATTTCCTGAGGCATCACATTCCACAATAAAGGTTTTTGTGAAGTCTGGCGTAGCTAAGACTGGTGCTCGACACATTGCCTCTTTAAGATGTTCAAAGGCCTTAGTTGCTTCAGGAGTCCATGAAAATGCATCTTTATTCAATAATGTTGTTAAGTGCGCATATTCTCCCATAGTTCTTAACAAACTTGCGATAATACCCTGTTAACACGAGAAATCCTACTTAGCTGGCACATGGTTGTGGGGTCTCTCCATTCCTTAATGGATTTATCTTTGTTAGGGTTTACCTTAACACCCTCGTGAGATACAATATGATTCAGATATTGCACCTCTTGTACTCCAAAGAAAAATTTGGATGTTTTTGCATATAATTGCTTCTCCTCCAATAGTTTGAGCACCTTGTCAACATGTTGAACATTATCCTTCCAAGACCTACTCTAGATTAGTATATCATCAAAAAATACTAGCACAAATTTTCTAAGGAAGGGTTTGAAAATGGAAATCATCAACCCTTGAAATGTAGAAGGTGCACTGGTAAGGCCTAAAGGCATGACCAAAAATTCATAATGACCCTCATGAGTTTGAAATTTTGTTTTTGGAATATCTTCAGTCTTCATTCTAATTTGATGATATCCTGAACGAAGATCCAACTTGGTTAAATAAATTGCTCCATGTAATTCATCTAGTAATTCATCAATCACAGGAATGGGAAATTTATCTTTAATGGTGAGCTTATTGAGCTCCCTATAATCCGGACACATGCGCCATGATCCATCCTTCTTGTGTACAAATACTACAAGGGCAGAGAAAGAACTTTGACTAGGTTGAATTATACCAGCCTCTAACATTTTTGCAATCATACATTCAATTTCGCTCTTTTGGACATAAGGATATCTATAAGGCCTGATGTTTGGAGGAACACTTCCTGGAATCAAATGAATAGCATGATCATGATCACGAATAGGTGGGAGTCCTTTGGGAGTTTCAAACACCTTGGAATGATTGTCCAAGACTTGTTGGAGATCTGAGAAATAGATGATTTTGATGTTGGAACTTCTAGTGAGCATAATTGTGCAATTATGCCTCGTTGTTCTTTCTTTATAAGCCTTTTCATGAAATTAGAGTTTATTATATTTCTTGGCTTCCCTACAATACCTCGTAATTTGACTTCCTTTCCTTCTGAAATTTTTTTCAAGAAAAGCTCTTGAAAATTAAAAGCTACCATCCCCAAATATTGTAACCATTGTACACCTAGTACAACATTAGCACCTCCCATAGGAATGGAAAGCACTGGACTATTCAATACATATTACCGCATGGTTAGGTTGATATTATGGCATTTTCCAGAGAAATTTATAGTTCCTCCATTTGCAAACATCACTTGACATTTGGGTGCTGGGTATAGGAAAAAATGCAATTCCTTGGCTACCTTACAATGAATAAAATTATGGGTACTACCGGAATCAATCAAAACTATTACCTTTTTCTTCTTGATATGTTCTTCTATCCTGAGAGTTTGAGAAGTGGCAATGCCTACCAATGCATTACACAATATGTTCAGACTCATTTCTTCTTTATATAGTGTTGGTTTCTGGTGTATATCCTCTTCTTGTTCATTTTCTTCTTCCTCCTCACAATCTATGTAAAATAATTTCTTCTCAGCACACTTATGACCTTTAGTGTATTTTCTATCACAACTGTAGCGAAGCCCTTTTTCTCTTTTTCTTCCAATTTTTGTGGTGTCAACCTTGTAGGTTGTGGAAATCTAGGCATAGCAACACTTCTTTATAGAAGTGAGTGGTAGGCTTCCTTGTCGCCATAATTTTACATTCAATTTTTCTTGCCAACCTGAATGCCTTCTCCTATGAATCAAGTTACAAAACGTGAACTTCATGTTGTATGTTATCCTTTAAAGTGCCTATGAAGAGATCAATCTTGTGTTCTTCTGGAATATCGGTTACCCTTATATTCAATTTTTGGAAGTCCTCAATGTGCTGCCCCACTAAACCCTTTTGTTTGAGATTTATCAATTGGCTAAAGAAAGTGTTGCTCTTTGTATCCTCATAATGTACTATCATTTCCTCCGTAAAAATTGACCAAGTGACAATTTTTTTACGGGAGCAAAGCCATCGATACCATACAAATGTATTTTATTCTAAATGTAAAGTTGCGATGCGTACCTTTTGTATGTTTTGCACATTATTGAGATCAAAATATTGCACCATATGTAGTATCCATGTTACAGGATCCTTGCCATAAAAAATCCTCATATCCATATTTGTAATATGGTGGTTCTTCCATCCAACATTAGAGTTTATAAAATCACGATTAAGATTTATTTTGTTCTCATCATGAGTTTCCTCTACTATCTTTTCGCCATTAGGAAACATTTCTTGCTCAACTTTGTCAAACCTTCCCGTATACTGCTTTTAGATCATTCTTCATGTTTTCCATGTTGTCTTTCATGTCATCCATCTTAGCTTCCATGCACGACTTCCATGCCATCCATCTTAGCTTCCTCCTTTCTTCAAACCAGCTACCTTTGCTTCCACCGCCTTTCCTGGAACCATCCATTTCATTTTTTGTTTCTCTTTGCGAGAGCGAAATTTGGTGCACTTTCTCTTGTAATTTTGATAGATCGTGTTGCAATTCTTCATCTTCATGAGTCATAGTAGAGCCTTCTGAAGGCTTAATGGGTGTTGAATTATTTTTACGGGGCATTTTTTTAGAACCCAATACTGATATCTATTCTACAATATGCCCCTGGAATCAATTCAAATTGATTCTTCAAACAAGACTTATGCAATTTGGAAAAAATTACACACCTTTTTCTTGGTTTTGAAGAGCTCGATATTGAAATTGGAATATCTCTGTAGTTACAACTCTTCAATATCTAAAATTTGTCACTAAGGTAGCCTTATGAATCCTCTTTTGAATGCCATAGTTCTGAGCTAATTTGGATTCTTCAAGGTAAAGTTATGTCCAATATCCCACAATGACCTAATTATGGATTGTTTCGGTAGATCAAACTTGTACGACTTTCCACGTGTCACTGTTTCGTCTTTTAGCTCTAAAATTAATAGAAAAGAAACTATAGTCTGTTTACTTGTGGCCACTTTTGATGGCACTCCAATCTGATGCTCAGAGAGAGAGTTATGAAGTTTTTCCCATGATCATCTCTTTGAGATGAAATTCAGGAGCCTGACAAAGCACTACCTTCCACATATCATATCTCCGCAAATATTGCGAACCAAGCTCTGAAATTTTGCGATGAGTTTCCTCAGAATTTTAAATTTGCACCCTAAAAATTTCAGCTTCTGAAACTTCGTAGAAAAAAGTTATAGCGAAAATGCCACAATGACCTGTTTGGAGTAGCGAAACCCTAGAATCCAAAGCTCTGATACCAAATGTTGTGAAACTAGCTCCAAAAATAGAAGAAAAGAGATATCAATGCCTTAGAAATAAGCCACTTTGAGGAGGAAACCTCCAATACATTACATGAATGAACAATTCTTGGATGATTCAAATTACAAAACCTCCTTTCTATATATAGGAGTCCATGGGGCTACAATGTAATCCTAGTGGGGCCACAACGTAATCCTAGACGACCTAAAAATAATAATTTAAGGGCACAATAATAGCAATATGGGGGTTACAGGGGTACAATAATAACAATAGTGGGGTTACACTAACAACAATAAGGGACTATACTAGTAATATAGGGACCTAACACAGTCACATGAGAGACTCCCAGCCATTCTGCCTCCCCCTATCGAACAACGTGTACTCTGTGATGAACGCGATCATTTCATCACCAATTGACCAGCTCTGGAAATGTTTCAGCGATGGTATCCATTCCATGTAGTATATCGCACTGACCTAGATACCCAATATTCATGTAAAATATGTGGTGGCAATCATCATTTATGCCATTTTCAATATATCCCTATATTCTGTGTAGCGCTAGCTTGTATGTAATCAACCATAGTCCTCCTCTCCTAGGAAGATGGTTTTGACTTAGAATCCATGAACATCTTGACAACTCAAGAAGATGTGATGAGTAGATCCATCCTCTTTCTGCCAGCTGAAAAATGACCAATCGAGGAACCCTTAGTCACCCCCAACCACCCTCTACAAGGAATACCAACATGTTCATTGTGTAAAATTCCCAATCATGTGGTCTCCACTTTCCCTGACCTAGAAGTGCTAAGTCGTTGATACCCAGTCATGCCACCAAGCGAGAAGGATGGGAATCCCATATTTAAGATGTTCTGCTTAGTATGTCAGGCCAATCACCATGAGCAGCGTTGTACCTATATCCCATGAGTATGTCCTCTAATTCACATGATACATATATTAGAGAAGAAACACGAGGATCTTCTTAACCAATATGGAAGGCAGAATGCCCCCAGACAATATACTCCATACCCATGTCTACGTAATGGGAAATATGGGAATGCGTGCCAACCAAGCATGACCCAAGTTCAACCTAGGATAACATGTGGACTATTCAACCTGATCGACCACTGGGTCAATCAGTGTAAAGAATTGAATCATCTCACAAATATTTTTTGCATAGTCTCTTCTCTCCCGCAAAAACATCTCTCTAACCAAGAGAAAATCACGCACAACTATTCCTGGATTTGTTCACACATTCATCATACAATAAAATGTGACCATCTTCCGAAGCTTAGAGTGGCAAGAGTAGCTTTAAGTCTACACTCCCCAAAAGAGAGAGACATACCCAAGCCGAAAACTCAGAAATTGAAGTAGAAGTCCTCCTACTCTACGTTTGATCCCTTCCGAGTGTCCACTTCTGGGACGAAGAATAGTGTTGATTCCCACACAATCTACTCGGTTGGCACATTGGTAGCATGCACCATTTTCACTGGCCATAACCACGAACCACAGGTATTCCCTCTCTCATCTTTTTTTTTAGCACATGTCTTGCAATAATATTTGAATAAAGAAGATGCTTTCACCTGGGGTATTTTTTGCAGGTATCGTGCAAACCATCCATCACTCCATCCACTAAAATTTCCAGACCAGGTATCATTCTACCCTTGGCATGATAGAGTCCCAGAAGAGCTCTGCATATCCTGACATCATTTATCCATAAGAAACTAACCATAGGTTCCAAACACCATACCATGTTTATCATCACCTCACCTTGCACATGATAAACATCCTCATTGGTCGGTAGAGCCTCCCCTCCATGGAGCCCGTCACCCAAAGTAGACAATATATATAAAAAATCATGATGCCATGGCCGTACCACTTTAGTCTGGGAAGCACCTCATGCCCATCCACCCACCATGCATCATGTCAAGTTTATCATCTCAAAATAAAACCCCCTTTCTCAAACTACTAGGTTTTGCAAGCAGATCAAATGTGCACTACCATTCCTTGCATTTGGCCTATAATACCTCCATCATCATAGCCCATCCGCGACATTTTCCATCCGCTTCATAAACCCCACACATGAGACCAACCAATGGGCCCCCCACTCTCAGCGAAACACCTTCCTCACATTATTAGTGAGCGAATAGTTTCATGTTTTATAGGCACCCGTCTTTGTGTTTTTTACAAACCAAACCCTATTATTTATTTCTTTTGGTAAGTGTACAAAGACCGAAAAGGATGCACTATGTCCCCCCATTCATCCATCCATTTTTTCTCCTATGGAAGAAGTCCCTGGTCACCCTTGGTCAGAGTATCACACCCTCACGCATAAGCCACCATGACATTCATAACCAATATATACCCACCTTGGACGTCCTACTGACTCTAGGGATTTCCCATCATAAATAGTTATGACTGCCGCCAAGCTGTTTTTTATACTCCGATATTGGGCCACTAAATTCCCATCATCAGTTTTCAGCCACCCCTAGCCATCATGCCTATGTTAAACACATCACACCTAAGATCCTGATCCCTTACAACAACGACTCTCACGTTCAGTTGAGGCTTCATTTTTATCGAAATCAACACCTATTTTCCAAAAAGGAAGTGATACCTTAGATCGCCCCTCTCCACAAAAGGGACATCCTCGGGTGGAACTGTGGGAGACATCATTGCCCAAAAATTTCATCTATCCTCTTGACATTCAACTACAACACAAGCTTTCATTTCAAGATGGTATCGTACCATACAACCATTGCACTTTAATCAAATTCGTCGAAGACCCATGCCTTTATAAGCATCTCTTTTAGCAATTCTTACATGGGAAGGTCCTATTCAGACACCCATGTGTACAATGCACATTTATATGCCATACCTAGCTTACGCATATGGGTACCAAATTCCACCTATTTTCAAATAAAAAACGCCCCTAAGGGCATCAACAATCGTCATCATCGACCAACAGGTCACTACCATACTAGTGACACTGACAGAACCTGTATATATCAAATAGATTTGTTTAGCCAACCAAAGCATCATGAGCATGGTGTTAGCCATCTATAAATTCTGTTATATCTCATGATGGAAAAAAAAATCCCTTTAGTTTTCAAGAAACAAATTTTATGAAAATCTGTGAGTTCTTGAAACCTCACTGAGTCTATATCCAAAGAACCCTTTCATTATAAATCTTCACTTAGAGCCTCCAAGATTATCCTTCTAAAACAAAAAGAGATTGTTCTCAAACTTCTTTCACCATTTCATAAGCTCATTCCACCCATTTTTAACCTCCCTTCACTAACCATTTCTTCCTCTAAAAAAACCATTGTTCTCTTCATTTACCCTTCATTTTCCCATAAAAAACCCTCTAAATCTTGCAAAACTCTTTATATGGTCTAAAACCTTCTTTTTATCCCTATCAGAAAATCAAAAAAGGCTTAAAAACCCAATTGTTGGGCCTATTTCTGAATTTTCATAAAAATAGGCCTTAAGCCCTAAAAGGTTGAAGTCTTCCACTCCTTTCTTCTTATGACCCGACACTTACAAAATAGGTGCTAAACCTTCAGCCCCTTTTTACCTTAACACCTGGTCCTAGCCCTTTCTCATAGGACCATATTCTCTGCCATAATCTTTAGGCCCTTCACCTTGTATTTTTATCCTCGCCCTTACCTTTTTCCAAGATAATCTCGACCGTCGATCCCGTAAATCCGACGGCTCCCACTGACCCACAAATCTAAACCTTGCTTGATAGTCATTTCATTACCCGAAAAAACAGATGGCATCATCCGCTGGCCCACCTTCCACTAACCTTTCGCCGATCCATTCTGCACCTGCCACCTATCCTCCACTACTGTGCATCTTCTCCCGTTGCTCTCGCCCACCACTGTAGATCTGGATCTCCTAGATCTAACGGTCCTTATCAAATATCGTGCCCGATTCCCAGAAATGGGTTAACATGAATTTTCAACGCGATAAAAGCGATTTACCCTAGGACGCGTGTCAACCATTGTATGGTATCGCGTTTGCCGAGGTTAAAACCAATTACCACCCAAACCCTGCACGAATACCACCTCGGTATTGCGTGGAACCATTTTCACCATTTTCGCGCCATTTTTCCAAATATTTCCCTGGTTTTTTTATGTTTCCACCATGAAACCCCTCGTCCATGCATTTTTCTCTTCTGCATCGCTCCTTCGCCCTCACCTACGCCTCAGATCATAGTTTTTTCCATAAATGTAGGTTTTATTTAATTTTTTTTGTTGAGTTGGAGGTTTAATGGTGGCCTGAAGATTACAGGCCCTCCCACAACAACATCCAAGTTGCAAACGCCCAGGATGATGATCCTCAGGGTTCTAACAAGCAAAAAGGGAGATCCAAGGTTTATTCCAGTGTTTGTCAATGTTTCATGGACATTGGTTGACCAAAAAAACCCTCCAGTGCAGAAGCCAAGCCACCTGTACACATAACAAAAATAATGAAGAATAGTGAAGCATAAGCCAAAATATTAAAAGTTTAACCAGATAGATTAAAGACAAAAAGCACAGTTAAAGATAAATTAATTAAAGGATAAAATTGTCAACAGAAAGTGACAAAAGCAGAAGATGATTAAAGAAGGCCTAAAGCATTATCAAAGGCCTAATCAAAGTTTAAATACATAATCAGACAGATCAGCAAGAAGGAATGCTTTGAATGACAAATCACTGAAGAAATTACTCCTCCAAAAGACTGAAAATGCCACCTACAAGTCTAATTTTCCTTAAAAGACACATAAAGTTATTACAGTCAGAGATATTTCCAATAAATAGCTCAGAATTTATTGCTAGTCTACCCAAAAAGCCTAAAAAGTCAACAAAAGCAACTAGGTAGTTCAAAGAGTTAATGAAATATTCATTATGTAGAGTTAGACTTAAATACACTTTTTTGCCTTGGGCCTTGTACGGTCTCAAAGGTCAAAAACATTTATTATGTCATTTATGAAACATTCGAGGACCCATTCTTCACCCCAAATCCTCATTTCATCTATAAACATCATATGAGGAGCTCATTGTAAGTGTTGGTAGGATTATTATTCGAGTCTAAGATAGTTGTTGAAGTTACTGAAGAACCATTGAGTAGTTGAAGAATACTAGGCTGAGAAGAGAAGTTTTGAGTTGTAAAGACCTGCTAGACTTGAAGTATGCAACTGGTTTGAACATCGATAATACAAGCTGATTCATGGGATCCTAGTCTATGTTAATGGTGATGTTTTTCCTCTCTGTATTTGTCTTTTCTTATGTTTTACATGCTGTCCATTTTCTCTGATAAAGAACAGAAAATTTAGATTAGGATTTACTATCAAAGTACCCTATTTCTGTCTGACAGCCTTATCTTTATGTTCTCTTCTGCTAAGGTATGTTTAGAGGATTCTTAATTTCCCTCTAGGTTTATCCAGCTTTTTGTTTTAAGAATGATTCGGTAGAGTATAACCAGGGAGGAATGTTGTTGAGCCCATGTCTATCTGAGTACAACTTGAGATATTGTTTTTTAAGATCTTCTTCAAAGTTGCTAAGTAGAGTCTCAACCAGATAAGGTTATGGTATGCCCTATCCTTTGGCTAGTCTTTAACAGTTGCTTTGAAAGATCCCTTGAGAGTATGTCAAAAGCAGGCTAGATTCACACTTTCTGTTTAATCTTAGGCTATTTTCCTTGTTCTCTTATATGTTTTCTCCTTTCTGAAAGTATTCTTAGGATTATTGGATTGTTGTCTTAAAATTTTTCTTTATTACAAGTCTGCCCAAAGAAGTCTATGGTTTTCCCTATCCTTCAGCTTACTTCAAACAATTGCTTTGAAAGGCTTTTCTTGTTTAGTGGAGTTAATAGATTCTTAATTTATTATTAGCTTTTCTTCTTTCAAAATATCTTAATGTTTCATATCACAATTCAATCTAAAATACCCTTCGATATAGATGACTTTCCCTGTGGAAACCCTTGAAGAATTGTTGTGCAATTAAATCCTTTTTTGACTCCATAGCCCAATGGGTTAATACTGTTTCATGACCTGTATTTTTAGCCAAAACCTTCTTTCAATTTACTCTCATCTTCGCCCTTCAACTGACCTTTTCAGTCAATGATATCCATCCCAACCAAACAAACAAGTTCCTAAGAGCTTCATAACTAGCCTAATATCATAAAAAAAACATAAAGATATATCCTTTGAAAACACTTAAAAGAGAGATCCCTCTCTAAATCTAGGAAGGCTAGGTCCTACAATTCCAAAGTGGTTCTGATGTGGCCCCCTGCAGCGTTTATTCTTGCCATTCTTGTAAATCACAGGGAGCCAACATAGTGGCGACCATACTGGGGAATCATACTGAGTAATAGATAACTTCACAACTCAGAAAATCCCATTCCTAAAATTAATCAAGTGTCTGCCAAGAGTGGTTCCTGATTATTGATGGTG
Organism: Pinus albicaulis; assembly: GCA_034641835.2. Lineage (NCBI taxonomy): Eukaryota > Viridiplantae > Streptophyta > Pinopsida > Pinales > Pinaceae > Pinus > Pinus albicaulis. Next base: position 925,565,587 of record CM076576.1, read on the forward strand.
GACAACAACTAGTCCTAGAAAACAAGTAAAAATATTCCACCTGGTGACTCCATTGGCTTTCAGTAGGCCTGCTGAACCCATTGGTGGTCCAAATACTCCACTAGGAAACCTATTTTATCATTAGAACATCACAAAAACCCATTCAAGAAGACTTTGTGGATTAATTTTTCTTGCACAGATTAGTTTGCCTTTAAAAGACTGTCATATTTGGCTAAATTTTGTCATCTTTGGGTCTAAAATCCTGGCTTCTAAAATAATCTACACTAGATCCCATCCTGACCCAAATCCTCCTGCAATAGTTGATAATCCTGAAAGCATTCTTAGGAAGTCTCCTACATCTAAGAACCCAACTATTGTCTGACCCATCTTAAGAGTAAGTTCAGTTCCTGAAAACCTTATTAACTTGCAAAATACCCAAGTTGACTTATCCTATAATATAAATTTATCGAGAACCAAGTCACTTAGTGATATATATTAGATAGACTTTGAGCCTGAGAACTCATCCCAAAGAATCAGTAGAGAAGCCTCCCCTTACACACCTCCTGACCTTCATTTCATTCACAATTTTGGATTCTCTCATCCTAAGTCTACTCAATAGCACTTAGCAGGTCCTACTACTTCTGTTTCACCCACTCACACCCCAACTATTCAAACCACTCCATCACATCATTTACCTCCTATCACAAATCCTCCACTTGTAAACCCCCCATTTCTCCCACAACTTCATATCATGGCTACATGGTATGCTCCATTAGTCCTTCCTTTACCTTTAGTTGTTCTTCCACTGGAATATTAATCCAAAATTCCTTTTTATGATGCTAGTAGTTCTAATAATTCTCTACAACATGTGGACAAAATGAATGACTACTTTGACAGACAAGAAATAGATGATGAAACCATTAAACTCAGGATTTTTTCTCAAAGCTTAGGGGGAGAAGTAAGAAAATGGTTCAAAGGCTTAACCCCTAATAGTATCAATGACCTCCCCTCTTTTCATCAATTATTCCTAAACAAATGGGAAGTCAAGATAAACCCCCTTCAAATCCTGTCAGAATACAATGATCTTAAAAGAAACACTTGAGAGAGTGTCCAAGATTATTGTACTAGATTCAATAGTGTTTATAATGCACTCCCTCCACAAATGAAACCCTCACAAGGCTTAGCCTTGATAAATTTTCCCGAAGGATTTGACCCATACATGTGTTATCAATTAAGGCAAAGATAACCTCTCACATTAGAAGACATGAAAAAAGGGGTAGTAAGTGTAGAAGCTAACCTTAATGCCAGAAGGGCTAGATTGAAAGAAGAAAAAAAGGTTACCTACAAAGATGAAGCAGGACCATCCACATCAGACTCTAAAATTGATAATTTAGTTAGAACCATGGAGATGATTATGGAAATAATAAACATGAATGAGAGAGCTTATCCTAGAGAAAATCAAACATCTCCTCAAAACAGGAACCAAGCCCAAAATCAAAATCATAATTTTAGGAGAAATCCTCCCCAAATTAGAAAAATATGTCCTGATCAGCAGGTCAGACATCCCTTTCAAGAAAATTATGCTAATGAGGAGGAGGGGTTAGTAGGGGAAACAAAGGAAAATCACATGAACATGTTGGGAACAAATGATGAGGATACTATTTTCCTCACTAGCAAAGGACAAGTCATATATACACCTTACGAAGAAGAGAGCCTAGAGTCTGTAGACTACAAAAAAGGCTTTAAAATGCTATAATAGAAGTACATAAACAATATTACTTAAGGAATAAAAAGATCCAAGAGACTCCCAAGAAGAAAGCCTCTGAAATTTCTGCTAAAAACAACCCTACAAATACTTCCAAAAATACAGTTGAAAACAATAAAATGGTGGCTGGAAGATCTGATCAAGATGAGGGAAAAAACACCCAAATTCATGACAAACATAGTGGTGACCCTAGCAGCACTAGCACCTCAGCTGATGCTCCTAAAAAAACCATTTTCATTGCTGAAAATAATAAAAATTAGCAAGCTGATTTTGTTGAGAAAACAGTGACTTAAAAGGTTGAATTAAACATTCCCAAGACTCAAACTCCTTTCAGCCTAGAGAGTGAAATTGCAAAGATAAAAATCTCCATCCCTCTCACTGAGTTAGTCACTCAAGATGTATACAGGTCCCAATTTTTAAAGGCTTTGAACATAAGAGATCACAATGACTCTGTTAACTTAAATGATGACAAACCTCAGCTTCTGTTTGGACCAAAAATTGAGGGAAAATTTCAAGAAGGTGGTGTTCCTCCATTTTATGTTAGTCTAAACATCCATGATAAATTTTTGCACAATGCCATGCTTGATTCAGGAGCATCACATAACCTCATGCCCAAATTAATAATGGGGAGATTAGGCCTTGAGGTGACCAGACCTTATAAAGTTTTATACTCCTTTGATTCTAGCATAGTTAAATGCCTAGGCCTAATAAAAGATCTTTGTGTCAATTTAGCACAAATCCCAGCCAAAAGCTTAGTAATGGACATTGTTGTGGCTGATATACCCCCCAAATATGGCATGCTTCTTTCCAGATCTTGGGGTGCTAAGTTGCAAGGCACTGTGAAAATGGATATGACTTATGCCACTATACCTGTCTTTAGTCAACCTGGAAGACTTTATAGGGAAACACACATGAAATACATGGTGAGTAGCCAAGAAAGACCAAAAAACTTCCCTCTTTATTCTATAAATACTGACCTATATTCATTCATTCTTTACAAAGATGAGATTCCTAATGAGCAAGGATTAGAAAATGAAACATCCATCAACATATTGGAAGTCATAGAACAAGAGGAAGGGAAAGAAAAATCATCCAAACAATTTGCTAAATCAGAAAATCACAACAAAAAAAATGAAGGTCTTAAGCATCAAAACATTCATCAACATAGTGCCAATCATAACAATCAAAGAGAAATTCCTCATCACATTGAAAACCTTGAGGAACAAGTTAAAAATCAATATAGTGCAGACCCTCAAAAGGAACATAATGGAATTCAAGACAAACTAAACAGAGAGGACAAAAAGGAAATTAATGATGAATCCAAAAACAATCCTGTTTGGAGCATGAGTTTTGATGGGTCTTGTACTAAAACTGGTGCAGGAGCAGGCATATGGGTGTACAACATTGAAAATAATCATACTGAAGGCCATTCATACATGTTAAAATTTCAATGCACCAACAACATAACAGAATATGAAGTACTCCTCTTAGTATTACATTTACTAAAACAATTAGGAGCTAAGATGATAATTGTTCATGGAGATTCAAAACTGATAATTAGGAAAGTAAATGGAGAATACACTGCCAAACATCCAAGACTAAGAGCCTACAGAGATGATGCCATGGAACTCTTGAAATCATTTCCAGAATTACAACTCACCTTTGTCCCTAAAAACCAAAACATCCTTGCCAATGGTTTAGCCTTTACTGCTAGTACATGTCTAAGACCTTATGAAAGCAAACAATACACAGTTCAAGTCAAATATAGACCAGTAGTCCTAGACAATGGAAAGTACTGGAAATTTTTTGAAGGAGATAAACAAATAGGAGACTTCCTACAGTCCAGAAATGAACTTGAGATGCCAAGTTCAGATTCAGAGTATGAAGAAGACTATCTTACTAAGGAAAAACCACCTTTTGAAGAAGAAGAATCTCCTGAGGTTGCTGATATAAACCTGTTAACCAAAGAATCCAAACATAAAACATAAAACTACACAGATTTAGGAAAAGGAGATCTAGAAGTGCTGCAATCCAAAACTGAAAAATTGCCAAAAGGACTAGCACCCTTAGAAGAATTGTTTGACTTTAATGATGTTGCTAAAAAACCAAAAATAGAACCTACTGAAGAAGAAGTAGAAGAGTGCAATATAGGCAGTGAAGAAAGTCCTAAAATGATCAAATTATCCAAAACACTGCCAACTCACATTAAAATGAAATATCTTGAGTTGCTTAGAGAATTTTCTGATGTGTTTGCATGAATTTTTGAAGATTTAAAATCATATGATACAGAAATAATTCAGCATAAGATACCCCTCAAAGAGAACCAGAAACCGTTCAGACAAAAATTATGTAGAATAAACCCTGTGAAATTACCCGTGGTTGAGAAAGAAATAAAAAAAATGTATGATGCTAGAATTATAGTCCCTGTGAGATACTCAGAATGGGTATCTAATCTTGTATCTGTTAGGAATAAAACAAGAGAGATAAGGCTTTGTATAGACTTCAGAAACTTAAACAAAGCCTCATTAAAAGACAACTATCCCTTGCCAAAAATGGACCATATTTTACAAAGGGTAGTAGGTTCAAAAAGAATTTATTTGCTAGATGGCTTCTCAGGATACAACCAAGTATTGGTACACCTTGATGATCAACTTAAAACAACCTTTACCACACCTTGGGGCACTTTCATGTATGTGAAAATGCCTTTTGGTTTAATGAATGCTGGTGCCACATTCCAGAGAACCATAGATATTGCTTTCTCAGAAGAAATAGGTTACTTCATTGTGATTTACTTAGATGACATAACTGTCTATTCCAAAATAGATAAAGAACATCTAATACACCTAAGGAAAGTCTTTGAGAAATGCAGAAAATTTGGTTTATCCTTAAATCCCAAAAAAACATTGTTTGGTCTCCAAGAAGGTAAACTTCTTGGTCATATCATATCTAAAGAAGGGATAAATATAGACCCAAAGAGGATCGAAGGTATTTTGCAAGTCAATCATCCTAGAAACATCAAGGAACTTCAATATTTCATTGGAAAGATAATTTTTTTGAGAAGGTTCATCCCCAACCTAAGTGAGCTCCTTAAAAACATGACAAACATGCTTAAAAGAGAATAAGGAGTCAAGTGGACCTTGGAAGAAAATAAATCATTTGAATTGGTAAAACAAGCACTTACCCAAACACCAGTTCCTATAAGTCCTGATTTTACAAAAGATTTCTTCATATTTTCATTTGCATCAGAACACACAGTGGCTGCTATCCTATTACAAAAAAACATAAAGGGACAAGAGCAACCTATTGCATTTTTTAGCAAGGAATTAAGAGATGCACCTTTGAATTATAATATAATGGAAAAACAAGCTTTTTCTTTGGTCAAAGCCTTAAAAGACTTCAGATTTTACATTTTACACTCACACATCATAGCATTTGTGCGTCATTCAGTGGAAAAAGACATTTTGAAACAAGACCGTGATGGAAAAAGAGGAAAGTGGATTGTTGTAATATTAGAATATGATTTAGAAATCAAGCCCACTAAGCTCATTAAAGGCCAAGGATTAGCAAAACTAATGGCTGAATCCAACTTACAAGCACTTGATATAAACATGTTTAATGCATTAGATGAACAGGAGGAGTTGGAAACTCCACTCATTGAAGATTATTTTCTGAATTCATCTTGGTATGCTGATATTTTATATGTGCTTCTTAATCTTAATGTACCTCCTGGTTTGTCTAAAACAAAGGCAAGGTTTCTAAAGTTAAAAGATGTAAATTACTGCATTTTAGATAAATGTCTATATTGGAAAAATGCTAGTGGATTATTGCTTAAATGTTTTCCTGAGAGTGATGTAGATAAGATCAAGCATGAGTTCCATGAAGGAGAATGTGGGGGCCACCTCTATTGGAAAACTACTGTGAACAAAATCCTTAGAGATGGTTACTATTGGCCCACCCTCTTTCAATATATTCACAAAATGGTCATTACTTGTCATAAATGTCAAATATTTGAAGGCAAAAAATAATTGCTACCCTTACCTCTGCATCCTATCATTGTTGAAGCTCCTTTTCAACAATGGGGTCTAGACTTCATTGGGGAAATTCATCCTGCCTCATTTTCCCAACACAAATGGATCCTCACAGCAACTGATTACTTTACCAAATGGATAGAAGCCATCCCTGCTAGAAATGCCACAAACTCAATCATCATTTCTTTTCTTGAAAATCATATCCTATCTAGATTTTGTTGTCCTAGGAAAATTATCACTGACAATGCTACTTCCTTTGGATCCAAAAATATGGTTGATTTCTGTCATAAATATCAGATTACATTGGGCCGTTCCACAACTTATTACCCTCAAGGTAATGGGTTGGCAGAATCCTCAAACAAGAGTTTGGTAAACATTATCAAGAAGTTGCTGGAAGAAAATAAAAAATCATGGCACAAAAAGCTAGTGCATGCACTTTGGACAGATAGATTGATAGTCAAAAAATCAATTGGAATGTCCCCTTATCAGCTAGTTTATTGAGAAGATGCAGTATTTCCAACCAGTTTAGGAGTGCCAGTCATGAAGCTGATCCAAGAAGTACAGTCCGAAGAAGATGATATGTTAAGAAGAATTAATCAGAATCTACAGTTGCAGCAAACCAGAGAGGAGGTCTATAATAGAGCACACCAAGTATAATTAAACATCAAAAAGCTATTTGATAAAAGAACAAAGGCAAGTGATTTCAACATTGGTGACAAAGTTTTGAAATGGGATTCCAGAAGAGAAGATAAGGGAAAACATGGAAAGTTTGAAAATTTATGGAAAGGCCCTTATCTCATTCAATCTGCTATAGGTAACAATGCTTTTTTTCTTTAGGAGGTGAATGAAACAGAAATTTTTGGAGGTCTTGTCAATGGCAGGATGCTCAAACATTATTTTTGCTAAAAAATCTTTGTTCAAAGATTTTTTTCCATTGCAAATATCATTTACTTTTTGAAAGAAAAAGATGAAATACAAAAAACAAGAGAAAAATAGAAAAGAGGGTAGATGAGAAGAAAAGGTACAACCCCATACCAAAAAAGAGAAAAATCTGAAAGTGTGCAAGTCCAAATGCCACTACTATGAGAAGGAACTATTATTCAGTCATACAACCTAATCATGACTAAGTAAATTTAAATTTTTTCCGATAGGTTAGTGAAAAATATCTGCCAAATAGTGTAATCTTGGCTTATTAGTAGAAAAGATTAGGATAGAAAAGAGATGGTTCTAATAAGCTCAAAATCTGAACCAAGAAAGAAAGAAGGATGCTTAGAAAATTTCATATCTTAAGCCTTAACAAATTTTGTTTTAAAATTTCTGCAAATAAAGTCTATGTGAAACTTGTACAAATACCATAGCCCCATAGCAAATCAAACCGTTTAATCCTAATTTGACTATGTTTTAAATTTCCTATTTTAGAAATAGAGAATAAAATCTGTCAAACAACTCAAACTTGACAGATAGTTAGAATAGGTAGAGAAACAATGATCTCAACTGCTCAATCTGAACTCATGGATGATATAAGGTTAGAATTAGATTAGTTTCCTGCTTTGAATAAAAGAATAAAATGATGTTGAAAGGGTTTGCAAATCTAAATGCACCCACTGAAGAAGAAAATGTTAGGAAAGTAGGTTGTCTAGGTACAAGTTTGGGAGAAAAATCATATGTTATGATAAATACTAATCATCTTTTTAAGCAGCATGATCATCAAAGGAAAAGAGGAATGTTAAAGGCAATGGTCTACTTTCTAAAGATTTATCTTTGAGATTCTTGACACCTCCAAGGAGCTGTCCTCCCCAAGTGGAGCCATTGTTAGCCATCTATAAATTCCGTTATATCTCATGATGGCTAAAAAAAATCCCTTCAGTTTTCAAGAAACAAATTTTATGAAAATTTGTGAGTTCTTGAAACCTCACTGAGTTCACTATCTCCAAAGAACCCTTTCATTATAAATCTTCACTCAAAGCCTCCAAGATTATCCGACGGAAACAAAAAGAGACTGTTATCAAACTTCTTTCACCATTTCATAAGCTCATTTCACCCATTTTTCACCTATCTTCACTAACCATTTCTTCCTCTGAAAAAACCATTGTTCTCTTCATTTACCCTTCATTTTCCCATAAAAACCCCTCTAAACCTTGCAAAACTCTTTATATGGTTTAAAACCTTCTTTTTATCCCTATCGGAACATCAAAAAAGGCTTAAAAACCCACTTGTTGGGCCTATTTCTGACTTTTAATAAAAATAGGCCTTAAGCCCTAAAAGGCTGAAGTCTTCCGCTCCTTTCTTCATATGACCTGACGCTTACAAAACAGGTGCTAAACCTTCAGCCCCTTTTTACCTTAACACCCGGTCCTAGCCCTTTCTCATAGGACCATATTCTCTGCCATAATCTTTAGCCCCTTCACCTTGTATTTTTACCCCCACCCTTACCTTTTTCCAAGATAATCTCGACCATCGATCCCATCAATCCGATGGCTCCCACTAACCGATAGATCTAAACCTTACTCGATAGTCATTTCACTACCCAACAAAATAGATGGCGTCATCCACCGGACCACCTTCCACTAACTTTTCACCGGTCCATTCTCCACCTGCCACCTGTCCTCTACTACTGTGCACCTTCTCCTGTCGCACTCACCCACCATCGTAGATCCGGATCCCCCAGATCTAACGGTCCTGATCAAATATCACGCCCAATTCCCTAAAACTGGTTAACACACATTTTCAACTCGATAAAAGCGGTTTACCCCAAGATGTGTGTCAACCATTGTATGGTATCGCATTCGCCGGGGTTAAAACCACTTACCACCCAACCCTTGCGCGAATACCACCCCGGTATTTCGCGAAACCGCTTTCACCATTTCTGTGCCATTTTTTCAAATATTTCCCTGGTTTTTTCATGTTTCTGCCATGAAACCCCTCGTCCATCCATTTTTCTCTTCTGCATCGCTCCTTCACCCTCACCTATTCCCTAGATCACATTTTTTTCCACAAATGCAGGTTTTATTTAATTTTTTTTGTTGAGTTGCAGGTTTAATGGTGGCCTGAAGATTACAAGCCCTCCCACAGCAACATCGAAGTTGAAAACGCCCAGGATGACGATCCTCTGGGTTCAAACAAGAAAAAAGGGAGATCCAGGGTTTATTCCAGTGTTTTTTAGTGTTTTGTGGACATTGGTTGACCAAAAAAACCATCCAGTGCAGAAGCCAAGCCACCTGTACATAAAACAAAAATAATGAAGAATAGTGAAGCATAAGCCAAAAGATTAAAAGTTTAACCAGATAGATTAAAGACAAAAAGCACAATTAAAGATAAATTAATTAAAGGATAAAACGGTCAGCAAAAAGTGACAAAAGCAAAAGATGATGAAAGAAGGCCTAAAGCATTATCAAAGGCCTAATCAAAGTTTAAATACATAATCAGATAGATCAACAAGAAGGAATGCTTCAAATGACAAATCACTGAAGCAATTACTCCTCCAAAAGACTAAAAATACCACCTATGGGCCTAATTTTCCTTAAAAGACACACAAAATTATTATAGTCAGAGATATTTCCAATAAATAGCTTAGAAGTTATTTCCAGCCTACCCAAAAAGCCTAAAAAGTCAACAAAAGCAGATATGTAGTTCAAAGAGTTAATGAAATATTCATTATGCAGAGTTAGAATTAAATATATTTTTTTGCCTTGGGCCTTGTATGGTCTCAAAGGTCAAAAACATTTACTCTGTCATTTACGAAACATTCAAGGACCCATTCTTCACCCCACCTCTTGATTTCATCTATAAATATCATGTGAGGAGCTCATTGTCAGTGCTGGTTGGATTATTATTCGAGTGTAAGATAGTTGCTGAAGTTACTGAAGAGCTTCTGAGTAGTTGAAGAATACTAGGTTGAGAAGAGAAGTTTTGAGCTGTAAATACCTGCTAGACTTGAAGTATGTAACAGGTTTGAACATCAATAATACAAGCTGATTCATGGGATCTTGGTCTATGTTAATGGTGATGTTTTTCCTCTCTGTATTTGTCTTTTCTTATGTTTTACATGCTGTCCATTTTCTCTGATAAAGAACAAAAAATTTAGATTAGGATTTACTGTCAAGGTACCCTATTTCTGTTTGAAATATTTATCTTTATGTTTTCTTCTACTAAAGTATGTTTAGAGGATTCTTAATTTCCCTTTAGGTTTATCCAGCTTAATTTTTTATGAATGATTTAATAGAGTATAACCAGGGAGGAATGTTGGTGAGCCCATGTCTATCTGAGTGCAACTTGAGATATTGTTTTTTAAAGATCTTCTTCAAAGTTGCTAAATAGAGTCTCAACCAGAGAAGTTTATGGTATGCCCTATCCTCTGGCTAGTCTTTAACAGTTGCTTTGAAAGATCCCTTGAGAGTATGTCAAAAGCAGGCTAGATTCACACTTTCTGTCTGATCTTAGGATATTTTTCTTGTTCTCTTATATGTTTTCTCCTTTCTGAAAGTATTATTAGGATTACTGGATCATCGTCTTAAAAGTTTTCTTTATTACAAGTCTGCCGAAAGAAGTCTATGGTTTTCCTTGTCCTTCGGCTTGCTTCAAACAGTTGCTTTGAAAGGATTTTATTGTTTAGTGGAGTTAATAGATTCTTAATTGATTTTTAGCATTGATTCTTTCAAAAGATCTTAATTTTTCATATCACAATTCAATCTAAAAGACCCTTCAATATAGATGACTTGCCCTATGGAAACCCTTGAAGAATTGTTGTGCAATTAGATCCTTTTGTGACTCCATAGCCCAATGGGTTAATACTGCTTCATGACCTATCTTTTCAGCCGAAACCTTCTTTCAATTTACTCTCACCTTCACCCTTCAACTGACCTTTTTAGTCAATGATATCCATCCCAACCAAACAAACAAGTTCCTAAGAGCTTCATAACTAGCCTAATATCATAAAAAAAGCATAAAGATATATCCTTTGAAAACACTTAATAGAGAGATCCCTCTCTGAATCCAGGAAGGCTAGGTCCTAGGATTCCAAAGTGGTTCTGATGTGGCCCCTTGCCGCATTTATTCTTGCCATTCTTGTGGATCACAAGGATCCAACACATGGGACATGCCTGCCTCACAGAAAAAATGTATTTATTGTATTATACCATTTATTGCAGGGTTCCCATAGGACATGGTCGCTCTTCGACCCAGTGCAAGGTGTCTCCAACTCCGTGCTACATGGAGATCTCTCTCTCTCTCTCCGCACAGTACACAGAAAATAAACTATAATGTATTTCATCTATACAGTTCTTCCTAGACCTCACACATTAGGGGGCAACTGTTTGTTGGGTGCCAGTTTTGTACACTTTTCCTACCTTTGTTTTCCCTATTTTTCCTCTTAAATATAACCATTGGGAGTATCTTTGCCTCTTTCTCCTACCTTTCTACCCTAACTTTTGTTGTTTCACCTTGTTTTTATTACTCTGCCAATTCACCAATTATTATGATATATCGTACCTTTTTATGACTAATTGATGGTGAATGTTTGGAGAAGATCGGTGGCCTTTGTGTTGTCTTTTCAAATAGCATTATAGCACCAAAGATCCTAAGCATGAAGTTCACAAGAGCAGTTAAGAGGGTGCTGTTACAGTAAAGTGATGTTGTTACACCTTGTTGTTACAGACCCACTGAAAAACTGCTATTACACTTTGCTATTACAAACCCGGTGGCGAACTGCTGATACAGTTGTACCATTAACTGATCTCATAAACACTTGTTGTTGATCTGTCCTCTGGTTGTTACAATACAACTGTGATTCTATTACGATAGCTGGAGAAGTTGTTTAGCATTGTATTTTTGGGATAACAACCTAAGGGCGATTTTTATTGTAATATTTTATTTTAGAGTCAGAACTTTATTAGGAAGTGGTTATAACTATATGTATTATATTTCTATTAGCATGAGAATCATAATATTCTCATGACTGATCTATCCCTTGACTGATGTAACCACTATATATTTTTTGGCCCTAGAGGTCGAAAGGTTAGCAGAGAACAACGTTGTTGTGGCTCTGTAATTGTGTTCAGATTAATATAGATTATCCCGTTATTACTGTTACATGCGTTATTAAATTTAGTTTTCGTTAAGTTATTATTCTACCTGCGCCGTGCTAGGGAGGAAGGGCCCTCCTTCTTAGTAGGGATTGCAGTGATTAAAGTAGTTGTGTGTATGTAATTGTATTTTAGTTTATGTATCAATAGAGTGTTGTTGTTGTTGTTCAACTGTGACTATATCCGCTTCAATTTTAATACTTTTTATGATGTTACACATATGATATTAGAGACACCAACTAGTTACTTGTTGGGTGGCACGCTAGAACATATGAATTTAAGTGTGATTCCAGTCTTGTATATCCTTTTAATTCTGCATGAGTGATTTACTTCCAGCAATTACTTCAGCAACGATTACTTTTCTTTGAAATTGCTTCTAGTTGGTGTATCGGTACAGATAGTGCAAATTTCATTGGAATAAACAAAAGTCGCTAGATTGATTATTAATATGTACTGTTTATTAATTTAATAGTGATTTATATAGTCCAAAATTTTGGCACCGTTGCTGGGGATGGCAGTGGCGATCTAATCATTCAGAGTTGTTTCTTAGAAGTACAATTTCCATGTGTTTTCATAGAGTGTCTCCAACGACACAATTGTTGAGCAGTAATACGAGAGGTAAGAACCTGCACAACACTCTAACAAACGTGAGCGAGTTCACCAATGTCTTGCTGGGACACTTAGGAGTTGAATTTTTCAGCATTTTGTTTTTTTCTTAGAGTGTCTCTAGTGACACAATTGTCGGGCGGTAAGAAACTACACATTGCTCTAAAAAACTTGAGCGGGCTCACCAATGTCTTGCTGGGACACTTAGGAGTTGAATTTTGGGTGTTTATTTTAGGGTTACTTCAATTATATAGTCATTGGGTAGTAAGACGAGAGGTAAAAACCTGCGCATCGCTCTAACAAACTTGGGCAGGCTCACTTCTGTAGAAATTGAAGAACTTGTAGGATGAATTGATACACATAGGGCCCATGTGTGCTGGTAGGACAACATAAAAATCTACAAAAATTCCCCACTCTACTGACTACAGGAAAGATGGGTCGTAAGAAGGAAAAGAAGAGTGCATATTTGGGAAGGAAAACATTCTTTCGAGATCTAATTTCAAGGGTAGAAAAGGAATAGTCCACGTCATACAAAGATAATAGGAAGATAGGACCACATAAATAAACTACCATATCAAGGCCTGGACCATCGGTGTCTTCCATGTCTGGACCTCACCATCCTTCGAATAACATATCCACTCCTAATATCTAAACTCTACATTCAAATTAGTAGTGGAAAATCATTGATCAGGATATGAGAATTGAAGGACGCAGAGAGACCAGTGGGGAGCATCAGTGACCTAAGGAACAAAATTCAGTTAATCATCAATTGGATGCTGGTAGTGTTGTTAAACAGTTGGTCCTGGAGTAGCCCGATCCTTCTATTTTTCAATCTCCAGCACCCTCCGAGGTCAGTTCATCCATCAGGAAGAATCAGCCATGGGGGACGAGAATGTCAAGACATATAGCTATGTTACTTTTGAATTCCCAATAGTAGTAACATGGGATGAGAATCCTATGAAGAATATTCCTTTATCATCCCTACCATCCTGTCAGGGGATGGCTATTGAAGATACTGATACCTTTCTATTCGAATTCGATGTGTTCTGTAGAGGTTATGACTACACTTCAGATGCCCAGAAGCTGAAATTATTCACTGCTACTTTGAAAGGAGAAGCATTAAGATGGTTCATGAGATTGGGTGCTGGCACGATTCGAACATGGAATGACATGAGAGGGGCCTTCCTCTTTAATTATCAGGACTATTGTCGACCCAGGGATTTGAAGGAAAACAATTTTCAAAATTACACAGAAGGAGGAGGAAAGCCTGGAAGACTATATGGAGCGATTTCAGTACAATTTACAGAGGTCTAAGTTTAGTAACTTAGATCCAGAAATTCTAAAGCCAATATTCTTAAGAGGTTTAAGAGATGATTGTCTCGAGCATCTAAACATAATACGAAAAGGGGACATATCACAAGAAACGTTTGATGAGATAATGAAGCTTTGCCTGCGTAGCTCAAGAGGATCGATCAAGGGGAGAGTTTTAGTTCGGGACCTTTCACTTTGGATACAGAAGTCCACAAGTGGAGGAGTAATCAGAGAAAATATCAGAAACTTATTTGAGGATTTTAAAACCAACCTCTTTAGAACTCTCTCTGCCTAGATCACTATGGTACAAGTTAAGAAAGCACAAGCAGAAGCTGAAGCAGCCTTAACAATATTCTATCCCTGATCCAAAAAGAAACAATTGGAAAGAGAATGTGGAATGAATAGTGTCAACCTGTGCAACATCCGTGAGTTGGTGCACTCTACAAATTAGTGTCTTGAGTTACCCAGACTGAAGGCAGTACTTCAAGAATCAAGCAAGGATGTTCAATCTTATTATTTCATCGGATCAAAGAGACCATGGCAGCCGCGACCTATAGGTATTCCTTCAGATTTTTCCTCTTTTTATCCTTGGAATAATGTTTATAATAGTTAGCAATACCCATGGAAGTATCCTACTCCTTCCTTAACACAATTTCCTTCACCATGGAACCAATGGACATCTCCTCCACCAATGAAATATCCTCCATCACACCCCAATCCTTGGGGTCAGAACTGGAGAGGAAATGGCCAAGGTCTAGTACCCTCTCCAACACCAATGCAACAGTAGCAGTTAAAACTGCCTTCTATTCAAAATCCTACACCTTCTGTCTGACCACAATTACATATGCAACCTAACCCCAATCAAAATAATAAGGCAGCCTAGAGCATGGATGCTCTAGTTACCCTCCAAAATTATCTTATTAATCCTATCAGACTTAATGAGGTTTAGCTTCAATCAGGGAAAGTAATCATATCTAAACATACCCCCATTATTACTGAAGAAATTGAATCACCTAGGAAGGATATGGACGATTCTGAGGCAGTTGTTACACATGTAACAAAGATACAACACCCACTATTACAGCTGTAACAACCATCTTAGGAGAGTATTTTTTCCTACAACCGCCAATTCGAGTAAGGTTGGTACATCTGTGATAGCTGACTCAGCTGTTAGCATTAAGAACCCCCCATACCCTCAACGATTAATTGGAACTGGGTTGGTCTCACAACCTAAATCTGAATTCCTCAAGGAGTTAAAAAAATTGTATGTACAGATTCTGCTGTTACAAGCTCTTAAAGAAGTTCCTATCTATGCTAAAACAGTGAGGGATCTATCTGTCAAAAGACCTGGAAGGAAACCTAAAGACCCTACTACTATCCATGTCATGGGGAAATTGTCTGATTTTATGATTGATCAGCCTTTGTTGACTAAATATAATGACCCAGGGAACCCTTCAGTGTCTGTCCATATTGACAATCATCCCATAACCAATAATTTGATTGATCTATGGGTAGCTATTAATGTCATGACTAAAGGCCTCTTCATCTCTCTAGGAATTGATGGACTTAGACCTACACCCACAGTGCTTGAATGAGGAGATAGGTCCCATGTCAAGCTTGAGGGAATGAATGAATATGTGGTTATCACTATGGCTTCCTAGAATTATTTGGCTGACTTTCTCATTTTACAATCCAAATCCAACCTGCGAGGTCATCCTTTAATCTTTGGAAGACCGTGGCTACCCACTGCAGACACATATATCAGGTGTAGGTCTGGATCTATGGTCATCTCAAATGGACAGGCCACTTAGAACCTGAACCTTTATCCCCTAGAAAAACCTCATATGGATTCGAGTAGTCCCTGGTGGGATGAATTTTCACCTGAATCTGATCTTCCCCTACCTATTCTCACACTTGGAAAAGCACAATACTTTAAGGATGAAACAAAGGACAATATCATTAATGGTTTTATTAGTAATTCACTACCTGTTGCCTCCATTAGTGATTTGGGAGAAGAATATGAGGAAGATGATTCAATTATTGAACATTTGAAAAAAAATCCACTTACTGTTAGCAGCCCCATTGAAATTGAACCTAGAAAATGTTTAAACATCAATCCTAACCTTATTGCTAAACAAAACAGATTGCTGATACAACTATTATAGAAATAAAAAAAGGCATTTGCATGGGAACATACAAATATGAAAGGAATCCATCTTGGCCTATGAACTCATCGCATTTACCTTAAAGAGGATTGAAAACCAGTTAGAAAACCTCTGCGCCAAATGAACCCCGCACTTAAGGAGATAGTGAAATAATAATTGCAAAAAATCCTTAATGCTAATTTCACCTACCCCATTTTTGACAGTTAGTGGGTGTCTCCACTTGTCATAGTTCTGAAGAAGAATGGAAAATGGAGAGTCTATGTTGACTATAGAAAACTTAATAAGGCCACTCAAAAGGACCATTTTCCTTTACTGTTCATTGATTAGGTCTTGGAAACTCTTTCTGGAAAAAAAATATTTTCATTTCTAGATGGGTTTAGTGGCTATAATCAAATACAGATTGCCCCAGAAGACTAAGACAACCTTTACTTTCCCATGGGGTATTTTTGCGTACAGAGTCCTTCCGTTTGGCCTCTGTAATGCACCAACAAAATTTCAAAGGGAAATATTGGGTATTTTTTCTAATCTTTTGAATGACTATCTTGAAATATTTAGAGATGATTTTAAACCCTACAAGGATGCCTTTGAGACAACATTAGCTAACTTGGAAAAAGTGCTGGAACATTGTGAAAAAAATAATGTTGCTATGAGCACAGAAAAATGCCACATGATGATGAGTGAGGGAATTGTTTTGGGACATTTCATTTCAACACATGGAATCAAGGTAGATCCTGCAAAAATTGAGGTAATCTCAAAAATCTTGACCCGTAAGACTTCGAAAGAGGTACATAGTTTTTTGGGACATGTAGGATACTATAGGAGATTTATAGAGAATTTTTTCAAAGATTGCATCTCCCCTATTTTCATTACTCATGAAAGATGCAGAATTTGTGTGGACAGCGAAGTGTGAGTAGGCCTTTTTAAATTTTAATAACTGTCTAATAGCAACACCTATTTTACGAGGACCAAATTGGGAATTGTTGTTTAATATTGCTACAGACGCATCTGACATGGATGTGGGTGTTGTTTTGGGGTAGCTGGAGGAGAATAAACCTTATGCCATTTATTGCATCAGCAAGAACTTAACTCCAGCAGAACTCAAATACACTGTTACTGAGAAGGAACTCCTAGTAGTAGTGCATTCTATCAACAAATTTTGGAACTACATCACCGGGTACCAAGTATTTGTACACATTGACCATGCTGCAATTCGATTTTTAATGAAAACACCTATTACTAATGGTAGAGATACATGATGGTTATTGTTGTTACAAGAATTTGATATTACTATTTTAGATAAACCCGGGAAAGATAATGTAATTGCTGATTTCCTTTCTAGATTAACTATAAGTGATGAATGCACTGCCACTGAGGATTCTTTTCCAGATGAATATGTTTTTTCCATCTCTACTCACTCACCATGGTATGAAAATATAGCCAATTACCTTGCTGCAGGAAAATTCCCACACCAGTTGTCTTCCAAGGAAAGAAGGAAGATTATACAACAGAGTGATACCTAATCCTAGATAGAAGGCAATCTCTATCACATCAGGCCAGATTTTCAGATTAGGTGATCTGTTACAGAAGATGAAGTATTTGTGATCTTGAAGGCTTGTCAAGAAGAACCTTGTGGAGGACACTTCGTAGACAAGAGAACAAGACATAAAGTACTCTCAATAGGGTACTACTAGCCAACTATATTCCAGGATGCCAAGAAATTTGTGAAAGGATGTGATAGATGTCAAAGGATGGGCTAGCCTCTGAAATCAGATGAGATGTTGTTACAACCTCAGATAGTAATAGAACCATTTGAGAAATGGGACCTAGAATTTGTGGTGCCAATTTATCATTCATCACAACAAAAATCACACATACTGGTCTGCACCGATTATGTCACAAAATGGGTCGAAGCAAAGGTACTAACTAGAGCAATAGAGTAGGTTGTTTCATACTTCCTATTTCAAGATATTTTTTTTTGCTTCGAGATACCCAGAGAGATAGTGATAGATGGGGGGCCTCAGTTCACATATCATTTGATCAAGAATTTGGTTGAAAAGTATGGAATTCATCACAGAATCAATACATCATATCACCCACAAACAAATGGTCAAGTAGAAAGCACCGATAAAGTTATTGAGGGAATCCTAGCAAAGACAATAGCAAGCCACTGAAGAATCTGGGCTGAGAAACTTCCAAAGGTACTATGGGCTTACAAGACAACATGAAGGAATACTACATGCTTCTCACCATATGAATTGATGTATCGTAAGAATCCATTATTCCCCATATAATTTGAAATAAAGAAATTAAGAACAACCTTGCAGGTCGATCTGGTTTTGAGTATAGCACAAACTCAAAGACTGAACCAACTCAATGAGTTGGAAGAGAAATGACTGGCTTCCATTCAATAGATAGAGATCATTCAGTAGCAAATATATAGATGGCATGATGGGTTTATTAAGAAGAAAAATTTCCAAAAAGGAGATTGGGCTCTTTTGTATGATTCAAGGTTCAAATATTTCAAAGGCAAGCTCTACACCAGATGGCTAGGTCCTTATGAAGTGGATACGGTCTTTGAAAATGGAACTGTAAAATTGGTCACCATTGATAGTGCTGAGACGCCATTACTAGTTAATAGGCACCGTCTAAGGTTATATCATCAACTCGCTTCAAAGGAATCATTTGTCAACATTGTTGTGGACTCTGATCTTCATGTTACAACAATAGGGGAACATTCTCCTGTGCAACCTTAAAAACTAAAATTCCAATAAGTGCAACAGTTGAAAACCACCTTTGTGGAAACTGTTACACGTATTTAAAAAAAAATTATATATATATATAATAACAAGATACAAATAAAAACAAAAATAAATCTAACTGCGAAATCCCTTTTCCGGGGCGCAGCCAAACAGTCAGTAACAATTGAAAACCACTCTTGTGGCGGCTGTTACACCCATGATTTTATTCTTGAAACATAATCTTCCCTTTCTGATCTATTTTATAGGATGATGGTATTCATGTAATTTCCTTTTATGTATCAATTTCTCCTGATTATTATGTTTTTTTGAGAATAATCTAAGGGTTGTCTTGGCTATTACACATGTAACAAATGACAGCCATGAATACTATTTTTTTTTAGAGTTTCATTCCATAAACAATAATAACCATGCCGACCAAACACAAAAACACGAGCGCTGCAAGCAGGATGCTGCCAAGTCAAAATATTCCTCAAAGTCACCTTAGGTATGTCATTAAAAAAGTAAACGTTGTCATTCATGATTCAGTGATTAATTGGCAGAAGTAATGAACTTCCTGTGACAGCTGTGGGTGACCTTCACCATTAATGTGGGGGAGGGGATATGTCTTGAAATCATTGCAAAAATCCGTAATCATAAACATCTATTAAATCCACATGCACCTAAATAATAAAATAATTTCCAATGATGACCAAATTTGGTTGGAAAAGAGCGTGTGTATGAAATCCCATTACTTTGCATAATAAGCCATTTATGAATATTAGTGTGTGGTACGATTCGGTAAATCCGTAAAATCCGACACCTCCCATCAACCTCTGTGACTGAAACCTTGCATCCTCATTATAAACTCGTCGATTGGGATAAGCAGAGACGCCAAGAAGCAACGAATTCAGAAACACAAAGATGTTACAGTGGGGTTGAATAGCAAAGAAGCGAATTCAGAAACGTAGTGAGATTATAGTGGGGCTGAACAATAAGAATTAAATTTAGAATCAAACAACATATATGGGTGGAGTAGCAGTCAGGCACGACCCGGATTCTATGGATGCCTTGTAGAATTGTCTAGAAGCCTACCATATATTCAGAGATGCTGGATGGATTGAGTTTTTCCAGAAGCTTGAAGGATCAGACGAGGTGGTGGCGATTGAATTTGATTAGAACTTGAACAATAATCAAACCTGAATAAGGGGCATGAAAGTGGAGGTGACTGAAGAGGTAATTTCCTGGGTAACTTCATTGCTAGTAGAGGTGTGAAGGTGGTTTAACAGAAAAATCAATGACCCCTCCTTGAAAGAAGACTTCCTAGTAGGAGAAGAAAAAATGGAGAAGAAAGGGAGAGGAATTGACATATTGTCACTTCCTCATCCTTGCGAAGATGTTGCCCTAGGTTTAATTAAATATATCACCTGTGAGGGAAGATCCACAATAGTGCTCAAATATCACTTTCCTCTTCTTAATCACCTTCGACACCAAAAAATAATTAATATTCCATTCTATTTGTTAGGGAATATCAAGTATATGGAGGCAATAGTAAAAATAGCAGCACACCAGGAGGCATGTGTGACTAATTACGAACTCATTAATATAATCGTGCTGGATGCCCTAGCCTAGCAAGAAAAAACTTGGGAAGAATTCAAGAGAAAGAGGCCAAGGACAAGCTGGGGTAAACAGACCACGACTTCAGGAGGAAGTCAGGCAAAGGTAGAAACCTAGACTCGACCTGCTGGAGTTAGAATTGAGAAAAATCCTATTGATGAACCAATTGGGAATAGAATACAAAAACAAAGAGTGAAAGTCAACATACCTGTAGAAACTTTACCTACGGCTGAAAAGCAGACGAAAGTAGAAGTTTTGGAAGAGGAAAGGAAACCCTCCTCATCAAGTAAGGACGAAACCAATGCCCTATTTTCAGAACTCGAAATTATAAGAAAGGAAAATTAAGAATTAAAGTGAAAATTATTTGAGGGGAAGGAAATCCTATTGTTTATATGCATGACGTGTTTTCAAGGTTTAACAGCAACACGATATAAGGTCCGTAGAGAAAATATCAGCCCAATGGAATTAGAAATAGAACGACAGGAGGTTGTTACACAAGAACCTGCTAATGATATTGCTATTACACAAGAACCAAAAGTTAGAGAAGAGTCTCCTATAATAATTGACCTAAAAGCCAACCCACAAGAACCTGTGGAGGCCAATTCTATTGTAGAAGAAACAACAATGAACACATATGCTACTCTAGGTGGAAAAAAAGGGGCTGACACACAAGAAACCACTGAGGAAGTTGTTGTTACACAACAACCAGCAGTAGAAGTGGAATAACCCCACGTAGCAGAGGATGGTACACCCATTGTTGATGTGGATATTTAATGCAGAAGAACACCGAGTCCCATCTCAAGATGGAGTTCTAATAAAATATTGTCAATTTCTTATTTACAAAAGTGGAAATAGGAAGCAATCTCCCTTCGGGAGGGAACAATTTCGTTAAAGGAACACTAGAGAGAAATAGACACTTTGCATGAAAGGTGGATGAAAGAAGAGTTGAAGAAAGGATGGGAGAATTATAAGAAAAAGGAAGCTTTGTAGAAACATGAGGAACAGTTGCTGCTGTTACAACAATAGGTTCAGGACCTCATCATAGATAAGCAAAAAAATCATGACCTTGCCCTCAACTTGCTGGGTTGCAGGAGGCCTTCTCCATCCTATCCTATATTTCAATGGGAATTTTACTTCCTGTTTCAGATGAAAGCCATTATGGAGGTGTTGAAGCCTCAAAAATCGCTGCTTCAAACATTGGGGGATAACCACCCGGTCGGGACCTTAGGACAACTCCTTTTCCATTTGGTGTGGTGGCTCCGACTGGATTGATAGGACCAGTTTACTAGTAATTTAAATGGGTTGGTAATGGAATGATTGGATGAAGGGAAAATGGGACTAAATGACTGAAATAAAACTATTTAAACTAACTTAAAACTGATAAGATAATTCTAAAACTAACCCGGGCATCAAATGTGAATACAAATTTAAATTGTTTCAATTAAACAATAACCATGAAAATGTATTATAACTTAATTGAAATATGCAGTAAAAAATAAAAATAGCTCTGTTTAAGAAATTAAACAAAGTTATAATAACATATTTCATTCATCATTATATATCGTTTGCATATACTGTAAAACATAAATATTTCTACACACTCAGAAATGATATGTATAAAGAAATATTGTAAAACGAATACACATAAACGATAGCAATTTAAAAGAGAATACCACATAACATAGGAAAACTAACAGTGAATAGATAGAAATACCATATCCATCTTGATACTTTCCAACGAAATCCGATATCCAAATCCAACAATTTCAAATGTAAAATCAACTCCAAGATACAGAAATGCAATTCTTAAAGGCAATTTCGCACAGAATCACCAGATGTGATCCTTTATAAAAAATATAAGAGCCAATGGAGTACATAAATGTAATCTCCAAGTCAAAATATTACAAATTCAGGACCCCTTTCTAAATGCATGAAAGGGGTTTAAATATGTACTTAACAAAACAAAATAACTAAAACTATTCCTGCAATATATCTAAATAAAAAATATAGAAACATAAATGCGATCTTGAGGTGAACAGATTCATTGATTATTTGTTGCGTTTGACGTGCCCAGATGGCAGATTTTGAGCATTTCCTTCACTTCTTCTGGATGACTAAGCTTTGACTGCAACTGCCCTGTATATGTGGCATCAGAGAATTCAAGAATGATGCAATCGATGGCATTTGAAAGAACTTTTATTTTTGTCTGCTGACTATGTAGCTTGATAAGGTAGGTCCACATTGTATCTCATGATATTCCTTGTAATTAGCCAATTTTCTGATTTTTATTGATTATCTCTTGTTTCCATCTGTAATCAGTTTCTTTTACCCTAGGTAATTGGCTAGGCGTATAATCTGAAATCAAATTGATTGCATACAGGTTATCATTCACCAGTTGTGTTACATTGTTCATCATACTTTTAGCTCTGGATGTAGCTCCTTCCGCTTTGATTAAACGATGTTCCCATTCTACAAAAATAATTTCCTTATGTCTCTCTATAATCTTGGGAAGATTTGCTTTTCTTCCCGATTCTGAGTCTTGCCATAAAAGAAATTCAGGAATATTTTCATCAGCTTCATCAAACTCAATTTTAAGACTGACTCCTTCATCTACTAAGGAAGATGTGATTTCACATAAGGATTCTGCTTTTGCAACCTTTAGACAAAATTCATTTAATTGATGAGATAATAACTTGTTTGTCTCCAGGGCTTCATTTTTGAATTGATCCAAATTAGGATAATTCTTAAACTTGTCTAATTTCAATTGAAACATCTTCTCTTGCTCAATCTTTGAAGTCTTCTCATTTTGCAGAAGAGCTTGTAATTTTGCTATTTCTTGATTTAGCTGTTGTTGTTTTTCTAAAGTCTGTTGGTCTATCTTTTTCTTTTCAACAACAAGATGCTCTTATAAATGTTTGGATTTGAGCTCTCCATCCTGCAATCACTGTTCTAACTGAATGATTTTCTGCTGATTCTCTGTAACTTGTTCTTCTAACCTGGCTATTTGCAAATCTTTTTGTTTCATTAATTGTGTGACTTCAGAGGCCTTGTCTATAGTAGCAGCACTATAGGCACCTGCATATTGGGATAATTTAGTGAGATCCTCAGATTGATTCACCTCAACATTTTTATAAACAATATTCATAAAATCCACTTGTGATGTTGAAAGTGCATCTTTATCAGTTCTCCTCCTTTTCATTTGTTTTCTCACAACAGCCCTATGCTTAGGACTGTAAAATATATCCAGAGGATGGATTTATTCTATCTTCAACATGATTTCACCTGTGGGATTTTCAGGAATAATTTCTATATCCTGGTATTTCAGATCGTTAACTTGGGGATTATTCTGTTGTCCTATTTGCTGGGAAAATTTTTCATATTGGCTCTGCAAATGAGGAGAAACTATAAGTTTAGTAGATTCAATTACATCTTTAGTAGCTTCCTGTCTTCCAAGTTGAGAATATGGATTATTGTTTATATCTCTTTTTGGTGCTTGTTTAGTAATCTTACTATCTGTGTCTCCTTTTTAAGTATGCACATTGGCATCAGTACCTGTGCTTTCTTTTCTTGGCTGGGCTAAAGGATGCTGTACATCAATTTTCACAGCTATTTCTTTCTTTTCAGTATCAAATTTGCTGCAAATATCTTCTTTTTGTAAATCAGGATTAATTCCTGTTACTTCTTTTCCAGATGTATTCTATGTTTCCTTCTGTTGCGATTCTTTCTCCTGTATAGGAACTCTCACCTGATCTAGAGGAACTTTGAGTAACCTCTGGCTTCTAAATAACAAAAATTATTCATTTCTTCGGCCTGAAATTTGGACTTGGCCAAATAAAAAACTTGGGACAATTTATCTACAGAAACAAATAAATCATCAAACATATCTGGTTCATGTTCGAACCGAGCAATTGAAACAGAAGTAGTAAAATCATATGCCAGCTTCCTAGGATCATATTGCCTCCCTAGGATTGTTGAAAGCTTGAGATTGGTTAGCTTACCAACTTCTTTTTCAGCATGAACAAAATTATTGAAAGCATAGTCACCACATTTAGAAGGAAAAGTAGGCGACATAAGCTTCTTGCTGTTCTTCAAAGTTCTAGACATGCCTTCTACTGTCAGTTGATAAGAAATTTTCTGTGCTAACAATTTGTCTGGAACATACAAGGGAAGAATGTGTGGTTCTACAATACTTCCGAAAGCTCTGATATATGTGAACTTTTCCTCTCCGAACCAATCTCCAATTGAGGACAAATCAATTTTAGCTTTGTCGGAAAGCCTAGGAGGGAATCAGCCAAAAATAGTTTGATAAATTGGAATAAGAAAACCATGACAGACTCTATAAACATGGATTTTGAAATTCTCCTTCCATAAGGACTTGTGATATATATGAATTGGAACAGGATATTTAGGGGTCCACTTCCATCCTAATATGGGGAATTCAGAATTGAAACAAAGGGCATCTAAGATATAAGCACAAAAATAAAAAGGAGTGGTATTTCTTGAATTTCTGTCTTTCCTATACTCAAGAATTCTATTGGCTATCTTATCAGAAAGAATGACATCCCAATCCATTATCTCGGAACTAACAGCATAATGTATTAATGGCACCATTTGTATGGAAAACCTAGCTGAGTTATCATTCCCAAATAATATGCACATCATTGTTGTGGCATAACAGTATGGAGGCAAAAGAGACTCCACAGAGTACATACCTGATGCCTCGTGTCTATGCTTTTCAGGAACCTTTCTCCATTCTTTAATTGGTTTTGACTGATTTTCATGATTCGCAGCAAATTCCTTGATGAAATATTTGCTATAAATTTTCTATGGGTCTGGAAGATGGTACATTGCTTTAATGTCTTCTAGTTTGAATGACCTGAATATTTCTCCAGAAGCTGAAACAAAGGTTCTATATTTGATAGCCACATTATCAATTACCCATCGAATAACATCATAATATGGAAAAATGTTTGCCCGAGCTACAACTCGGTGCAGAAATGAATTTGCTAATGCACCAAGAAGATTCTCAGAATCAGAGTTTGAGTCGTTTTCATCAGGCACTGTTGCCTTGGCTTCAAAAACTTTAGGGTTTTCCTTTTCAAGCAAGTTATAGAAATTTTCCCATGTCATCTTACCAAGTCCCTGGCATGAGGTATCTGTAACCAACTTAAGCTTTGCTGGTTTCTCTTTAGGCGGCATGGTAAACATAGGAGCTTTTGCAGCGATGGCGGATTTTGATTTCCTGCATCTTTTCGACATTTCACTATCGGGAAATGTTTCCCTCATTCAACGAATGAAAGAATTTGAGGTTCTATTTTTCTGCAACAAGGAAAAGCTTTCATCCGAGGTGAAAACACAATAATGAAAATAGCTATACAAAAGGATTTATTCGCTGATTTTCATTTATTATCTTCGTGGTTAAAACTTAAATGTCCTCTAGGGAGTCACATCCACGCATTCAAAACAAAACAAATCGTTATAACTTGTTTTATTTTCAATTAACGGTAATGTACAATCAGAGATCAACATATTTTGAAATAAGTGTAAAATATTACCTTTTAAATGCTTGGGTTGCTATAATTAAATAATATATGAATATTAAGATGTATTAGCATCATGAGTCTTTAAAGGTAAATAAAATAATGTAATATGATTTATGCTGAATTCCGATTGTGAAGATCGCATCGGGGATTTTCAAATGGAATGAAGCATTAAAGAGTTTCTCCGATAATCCGATTGCAATGAGGTGGGGTCCACCGCATCGGAATCTTTCAATCAAATGAATATAACGTTTTAATTCTTCGAAATGTGATTGCGATGAATCGCATCGCATCGGAAGTATGCAAAACAAACGTAACACTTTAAATCTTATCCGAAATGCGATTGTGATTGAGTTCCATCCCATCGGAGTTTTACAAAGTGAAAATAGAACTTAAATATTTGTCCGATTTTTTGATTTGCGATTACTATACACATCAAATATTGTTAAATATAAATACTTTATATAATATTTTGATATGATTAAAATATTTGTGTCTCATCGGATCAGAAAGTTTTTAAAGGTTGTATTTGTTTATACATACTTTGTAAATAAAAATATGCAATATGTCCTTTTATCAATGAATCTTTTATTTCTAATAAAAATGATCAGATTTTTACTAAATCTTTTATTTCTGTCTAGAAAGAAAGATAAAAATGGGGACCTATTTCTAAATGAATTTTATCCTAAAAAATTAGAAATGGGGAGGGTTTTTGTACAATACAACAAGAGGATAGACCTTATTTATGTTCTTCACTCATACATTTCTATATGTTTTCCGTGCCTCCGATTTTGATGAGAAAAGCTTGTTGTGTGAGTTATTCTTACACAATATTATTTGTGAACATGTGAGTATGCAGATGGTTGTGACAGTATTATCCTATATCGGATATCTTGAATTAAGAGATTTTATGTCCTTCATGAAGAATCAGATTGAATGACATCTAGCCATTAAATCTATGGAGACTAATGAGAACAAGACGAGATTATGGGTTCAGGAAGAACCAAGACGAGTTGTCGAGTTGAGACAAGAATTCAGGAGAATGTCGAGTACCCCTGGGATTAAAGAACCGACTACCACTTATGGAAGAATAATTTTGAACTTCTGCCTCAGTCATTTCTCAATGATGAAGAGTCGAGCTTTGATAGGGTGCTTAAAACACACAGAAGCCAGCAGTGCTGAGCTATTGAAGGAGGATCCATTCTCATTCTAGAATTTCGAGGTGGATATTACACATGTAACAGCTTATGTACATATTGTAAAATCCCTTGGTGCTTTGTGGTTGGGATTGAGATTCAAGTTTCCTTTGATCTGGCTGCCAATTGAGGATTACCAGATGAATTGTGAATTGAGTAAGTATGATTCAGAATCCTGGGTACGACAGTTGATGGCCAATCAAGGATACAGGTCTGTAGACAAAGATATAGCTAGTGCTTATGATCTCACTGACCTGCACCAGAGATATTCCCATGAGAGATGATTTTGCATGAGGACATACAAGTATTTCAGTTGTGGGGAGATGTTGGGTGCCAGTTTTGTACACTTTTCCTACCTTTATTTTCCCTATTTTTCATCCTAACTATAACCAATGGGAGTATCTTTGCCTCTTTCTCCTACGTTTCTACCCTAACTTGTGATGTTTTGTAATATTCCTAAATTATCATGCAGGTAATATGAATATTAATTTTTCTTTTGATATCTCGTTAAATGAATAAATGGGAATGGAGGCTCATAAGTTGCTTAAGTAGGCATAAAATCCCTCATAATATGAAAAGGGATCATGTTAATGACTAGATCAAACATCCTCATGTGTGAACAGGGTCTAAAATGTGTGGAAAAATTCAAGTTTGACCAAGTCAACAACATTATTATATGAGGAGTGGATCATAAATAAAGACAACTCAATGTGAATGAAGATCAATCTAGCTAATCAAAATGAAGACACCTTGGGTGTGAAAAGAGACAATGCATGAAGATCAAGTCAAGGTTGACTAAATCAAAGAGTGTTGTAAAAATATGAGTAGGAGCAATGGAGACAATGTAATTCTGGTGGAGGAGCCTTTGCATGGAAGCAACCTCATAATTGGGTGGGACCCTTGGTGAGGAAGCTCATCAACTATATAATGGAGGGAATGGCAGCCATATGGGGCATGATTAAATATTATATTTTGTATGTGGTCTGTTTAGACTTCTTGAATTCTTTGGATATTTAGCTAAGTTTGTTGCACTGTTTAGTGCAAGGTTTTTCTCATGCGGGAATTCCCCACTCTTGCTTGGAGATTTTGTTTAAGAAATCTGAGGAGAGTATTTTGTGCTTTATTTCCACCATCAGGAACTAGGACAAGAATTCACCTACAGCTACAATGCATTCCCTTGGAGAAACTGCATTATTTTGAGGGTGTTGTAGTGGGACGGGTTAAAACCCCACTTTTATGAGCTAGTTTCCCAGGAGGAAGATCAGCCTTTTTCCCAGCGACCTAGTAGGAGAGTCTACAACCATTTCTTTTCATTTTCAGCCATTTTTATGTAGAGCTTTGGCTAGACAACGTGATTCAGCCATATATCTGCAGCAAATATTTCATGTATATCATGGTTGTGAGGAAACCCTTGCCGGGTCATCTTGGATCTATGTAAAAGAGACTAGATCTCTGTTTTTATGCCTCATTGATTAATATAATAAAAAATCTGATTTGCCTCTATATTTTTTAGTATAAACCCTCAATAAATTGCGTTGTCACTTTCTGCAGTATTTCTATGTTGCAGTAGTCTTGAGGTTGCAGTATTTTTCGGCTGTCCATCCTGCTCTATGCTTTGATGTCTCTTTGCATGGAGGCATTCCACTAGGGAGACCCCCTGATTGGAAGAAAAATAAAGTTTTCTCTCAGCTATGTGTAGCATGGACATATTTTTCCAAGGAAGGAGACTTGGGAGAGGTTAGCACAACGCAAATAATATTTTATGGGTTGAAAGGAGAGGTAAGAAATTTTTTGAAATGGAAATTGCTATCTCCCACTCAACTATTTGCGTGGGAAAGGGAGGATTCATAGATCTATGATTACATGAGCATGATATCTTTGGAGCAACCAATGATATTTACACACATAAGAAATATTTCTGAACATGACAAGAGGATATCAAAACTCTTGCATGCATGGGCCAAATTGAGGAAGTTTTGGAAGGAAAAAAAATTCCAAGGGGAGGTTGACTTCCATCTACTTCAATCTTGTCTTGAGCAAGATCAGCTGCAAGAGAGGCTGCAACAAAAGAAAGTTGATAGTAATCCAACATGTGACTTTGGCATCAAGCATATCAAAGAGGAGAGCCATGTTATGACAGGGGTTGCATTTCAGATTTCTATAGCACTTTCATTGTTGGGGAGCTTAGATCCATATTGGGAGTCCCAACTATTGATGGAATATTCCAAGGATCTCTGCGCATCTAAGGTTCTTGATGGGAAAGTGATGGATGGGAGGTATAAGGTAGTTGATGAAGTCATCTATTTCCATGATCATATCTACTTGACTAAAGACTCCAAGCTCAAGTATAAACTACTTAATGCAACCTATGAAATCTTTCTTTCTAAACCCACTGAATTTATTAAAGCATAATGTACCATCCTGGAGGGATTCATGTGGGAATATTTTAAAGAGGAGATGCACTCTCATATGAGGAAGTGCATAGATCATTTGTTGGTTGAGGAGGAACATAGCTTTTGGGAAGAGTTATCATTGCCACCTCCTTATTCATTGGGTGTGAGAGGGAGCTCTTCCTTGAGCTACCTCACTGATTTGAATCAAGTGTCTGGTAAGACTTGTATTTCTAGACATCATGATGTATCTACTATATGCTTGTATTTTCTTAACACTAATGTACAGGGCTTTTCTCCAAGAGGGGGCACTTTTTCTTATGGGCTTCATGGGCTACTTGGGGCCATGAGCAATGGAGATGTTGACCATTCCCTAAAATATTTTGGGGAGATGTTGTATTATTCATGGTGTGCTTCATTAACACCAACCATCATACACCTTCTCCAAGCATACAAGAAGGATGGGACAACAAAAAAGTGGTGGAAGGAACACTTGTTATATCATATTCTATGGCAGTTAGGAGTAAAACTACATTGGTTGCACATGAGGGACCATTGTCCTTCTCCTTTATTACATATGGCAACTATCATGACTCTAATTATGATTCCATATGCTGAAAATGTTCTTATATTTGTTGGGAACATGGTTGGGAGGAAAACAAATAGGTTGGATGTGTCCTTGGGGGAAGAAATTTCCCACACTTTTTGCACTACATGCTTCAAGGGGAGCATGGGAAATGATATGGCCACTATAGTATATCACTCATCTCTCCATGAGGTGGACCATATGATTGTTTGGAGCACTTGGGACATACCTCTCATGAGCATGTGGGAGGAGCCTTTCTATGAACTACCAAGCTGGGAGGTGATTCATTTCATCTGGATGATAGCATGGAGATGGGAGCCTTTAATTGGTAATGAAGTTCCTCATGATTGTCATCACTTCTATATTAAGGAGGCCATTAATAAGCAAGAAGGTTTACACATAGACCTTCCATTCTTTCATGATGAGAGGCATTTGGTTTATCAACAAAAGGGCAACTTACACATTTGGAAAGAACCATTGGGAGACAGAATTGTTGTAGAATATTCAACGCAATGGTGGAGACCATTGGATGTGGAGGCCCCAAGAGGAGGAGGGGAGATTTTGCAGCACCCTTGTAGTTGCTTGAGGACAAGAAACCTTTGGGAGGGGAAGACTGCAATATTCCTAAATTAGCATGCAGCTAATAGGAATATTAATTTTGATTTTGATATCTTGTTAAATGAATAAATGGGAAAGGAGGCTCATAAGTTTCTTAAGTAGGCATAAAATCCCTCATAATGTGAAAAGGGATCATGTTAATGACTAGATCAAACATCCTCATGTGTGAACAAGGCTTAAAATGTGTGGAAAAAGTCAAGTTTGACCAAGTCAACAACATTATTATATAAGGACTAGATCATAAATAAAGACAACTCAATGTGAATGAAGATCAATCTAGCTAGTCAAAATGAAGACACCTTGGGTGCAAAAAGAGACAATGCATGAAGATCAAGTCAAGGTTGACTAAATCAAACAATGGTGTAAAAATATGAGTAGGACTAATGGAGACAACGTAATTTTGGTGGAGGAGCCTTTGCATGGAAGCAACCTCATAATTGGGTGGGACCCTTGGTGAGGAAGCTCATCAACTATATAATGGAGGGAATGCCAGCTATATGGGGCATGATTAAAGATTGTATTTTGTATGTGGTATGTTTAGACTTCTTGCATTCTTTGGCTGTTTAGCTAAGTTTGTTGTACTGTTTAGTGCATGGGTTTTCTCATGCAGGAATTCCCCACTCTTGCTTGGAGATCTTGTTTAAGAAATCTGAGGAGAGTATTTTGTGCTTTATTTCCACTATCAGGAACTAGGCCAAGAATTCACCTATAGCTACAGAGTAGTCCCTTGGAGAAAATGCATTATTTTCAGGTGTTGCAGTGGGAGGGGTTAAAACCCCACTTTTATGAGCTATTTTCCCAGGAGGAGGATCAAATTTTTTTTCAAAGAGGTAGTAGGAGAGTCTACAAGCATTTCTTTGGATGTTCAACCATTTTTATGCAGAGCTTTAGCTATACAATGTGATTCAGCCATAGATCTGCAACAAATATTTCATGTATATCATGTTTGTCAAGAAACCCTTGCAGGGTCATCTTGGATCTATGTAAAAGAGACTATATCTCTGTTTTTATGCCTCATTCATTAATATAATAACAGATCTGATTTTTCTCTATATTTCTAAGTATAAACCATCAATAAAATGCGTTGTCACTTTCTGTGTTGCGGTAGTCTTGGGGCTGCAGTGTTTTTGGGTTGTTCTGAGCATAGGAGGTCTGTTTAGCTATGCAAAAGTGATTTGTTTCTAATTTAATCTTGTATATGGTTGATATAATGTCAAATATAAAGGATCCATGGGATGTTATTGTTTTTTATTACAAAAATTTCTGGAAAATGCATTTTTCATGCACGTATTGTTGATTTTCCCATTTGGGAATATTACATGTTTCACCTTGTTTTTATTACTCTGCCAATTCACCAATAATTATGATATATCGTACCTCTTTATGACTAATTGATGGTGAATTTTTAGAGAATATCGATGGTCTTTGTGTTTTATTTTCAGATGGCATTTATAGCACCAAAGATCCCAAGCACAAAATTCACAGGAGTAGTTAAAAGGTTGTTGTTACAACAAAGCGATGCTGTTACACCTTGCTGTTATAGACCCGCCAAAAAACTGCTCTTATACAAAGCTGTTATAGACCTAATGGTGAACTACTGATACAGATGTACCATTGACTAATATCGTCAACACTTGTTGCTGATCTGTCCTCTGGTTGTTACATTACAGCTATGATTTTATTACAATAGTTGGAGAAGTTGTTTAGCATTGTATTTTTGTGATAACAGCCTAAGGGAAGTTTTGATTGTAATATTTTATTTTATAGTCAGAACTTTATTAGGAAGTGGTTATAACTTTATGTGTTCTATTTCGATCAACATGACAATCATAAGATTCTCATGATTGATCTATCCCTTGATTTTTCTGATGTAACCGCTATATATTTCTTGGCTCTAGAGGTTGAAAGTTTAGTGGAGAACAACGTTATTTTGGCTCTGTAATTGTGTTAAGATTAATACAGATTATCCCGTTATTTCTATTAGATGCATTATTCAATTTAGTTTCTGTTAAGTTCTTCTTCTACCTGCACCCTGCTAGGGAGGAAGGGCCCTCCTTCTTAACAAGGATTGCAATGATTAAAGTAGTTGCGTGTATGTAATTATATTTCAGTTTATGCATCAATAGAGTGTTGTTGCTACTGTTTAGTTGTGAATATATCCCCTTCAATTTCAATACTTTGTATGATGTTACACATATGATATTAGAGACGCCAGCTGGTTACTTCTTGTGTGGCATGCTATAACAGATTAATTGAAGTGTGATTCTAGTCTTGTAGATCCTTTTAATTATGCATGAGTGATTTACTGCCAACAATTACTTCAGCAACGATTTCTTTTCTTTGAAATTGGTTCTGGTTGGTGTATCGGCATAGACAGTGCAACTGTCACTGGAATAAACATATGTCTCTATATTGATAATTAATGTGTGTTTTTTAGTCATTTCACAGTGATTTATATAGTCCAACACTGTTATCACTGGAAAATCGGACAAGAAAAGATGACATTATTAAATGTCAGGCAGAAGGATTTACACGGCTAAGGCACATTAGAGAATATAAATAATTTAAAATTCTCTAAGGTTTAAGAGAAAAATAAAATTGTGCACTAAATAAACCAGAAAAATGTGCCGTTGCGTGCACTTTTCTTTGATAAGGGTACCTTTCTGCGGATTTTCTTCAAAAAGCCGCGCGGACCTGTGAGTGGTGAAAGTCACTTTCCAGGACCACAAGGCACACTCCAAGAAATTGATCCCACACTTGAGGCCACCTAAGGACAGCCTCCCAAGCCTCCTTAGGACCTCAAGGGAGCACACAATGGAATAAAGTGGCACACAATGGAATCATCCTCCTCTCTTTGGTCACTATCCATCAATGTACCAAGAGAGGGAAGGAGGGTTTGAATTCTCCTATAAAATGCCATCAAGAGATGAACAAAGGGAGAACTCATTGTTATGTTGGTCAAAATTGCCCCAAAAAATCTAGCAGTGTGTGATCTTGAGAAAATATAGAGGGGATTCAGTTGGTGGCCACCCAAAAACTCCAATCCTTCGGAGTAGAGAGAGAGGGAGTTTTCACCAAGGTAGCTCAAAAGTAAAGACATCCTTGCATCAGGTCTTAGAACTCCCTAGTTCTAAGGGCCCCTTAGCAAGTGGGTAAACGTTTCATCCTTTTTTCCTACCAACACTCAATAAGAGGAGACGTAAGTGCCAACGTTTGGATTATTGATGTTTTTTGACTCTATTTAGGGCTTTTGTATTATGTGTTTAGTTTAATTTTGTTTTGTTTCAAAATATGCATGCTATTTCACTCTTTAGTATGTTTTATTTCTTAGCATGTTCACTAACTTCCTTGACTCCCTTGATTTTCTTCTTGTGACCAGGAACTTAAGAGGAAAAAACCACTCCTCTTAAGTAGGTGCGATTTGGTACACTCGTGCATCAAATCCACCTACACACTAGGGTTTATCCATAATAAAATTTGAACATGTTGCCTATATCTAAGCTACTGAGAAGAAAAGAATCCTGCAATTGGGTTCATCTCTTTCACGTGTATGACTTCACTAGAGTTTTTTTAGTTAGTTTTGTAACTTGGTATTGTTTCTTTGACTAACTAGTTTTAAGTTTTTTCTCTCCCATATTGGTTTTAAACATATCTAGTCTCATCTAATTGCATCTCGTAGGGTGTTTGCAGAGTGAGTTTCTAAAGTTTTATGACATACCTCTTCCCTTGGAGTTGTTTTGTACAAGTTCTCATAGTTAGTTTAAATGACTATGCTAACTGCAACCACAACATGTTGCAGTGGTAACAACAGGTCACTGTAACATTTTGAAAAATTTCCCTAAAACAACATCCTCATCGTCATCACCATATTTAGAAATTAAAAAACCCATCATCTCAGGTAAAATTCATTTCAATGCATTTATTGGCCTGTTATGGTGTAAGAAGAAACTCTTGTTTTGCAAGATTCTTAGGACATGGGGATTTATCTCCTACACTACCTAGTAGGAGACAGAGTAAGGACTTGCATTATAGTGGTAAGAGCTACAAAGACTATTGTGGGAGAAGAGGAAGAAACAGATCAAGAGAAAACTGGAAAATACATGGTGGTTATTTCATATGAAAAAATATGACAAATCTAAGACCATTAAGTTGTGGGTTTCTACTAGCATAAAAATATGGGGAGGCCCCAATGCATTCTACCAATATAAAAATCAGTGGAGAAGGAAAAATGCCATTTTTATACCACGAGACAGATGTTATGCCAAATGAAAAAAAGTAGATGAATATTGGCCTCAGAATTATCAATAAGAGATGCCTATCGACATAAAAATAAGTGGAGAAGGACAAATATCATTTCTAAAGACTAGACGAAGGTTGGACTGACTATTTTCAAGAAGACATACCTATCATCATAATTAAAAATATTAAAATGTTATGCTATAATGAGTTGTCCAAACTTATTTAATTTGATAAAACCTTCTTTATTTTTATTTTATTTTATTTTTGGAGATATTTTTCTAATTGTTAACTAAATCAATTTTGTAATTGATAAAACAGTTATACTATGGGGAAAATAAAAAAGACAAATGAAGACATAGAGAGTGTTTGAATTTCATGAATTTCATAATCGTATAATGATGAAAACTCTTTGAAATTAGTGAATACAATATTATTTTGATTTTATCTTTTGGTTAAATTGCAGTATGTATCATATCTTTTTTTTTGTGTGAACTAGGTATTTCATATTATTTTTTTATTTTGATGGAATGAGTGTATGTAGCAGTAGGTTCTCTTAAATGAAATTGTGGACTTACCTATGTTTCTTAATGAATCAAATCGTACCTGCAATTAATTTAAGAACCTTAATGGGTGCTCTACCCTTTTCAAAAATCCATTTACATTAATTGTTTCTTGTTCTACTAACCATTTCATTCTCAAGGTTCTAGCTTAAATTACATTTGCCATAAGTTTTAAAATCATGTTTGCTAAATTTTACTCTAGCCATGTTATAAGTCTTGAGGTCAGAAACCTTCAAGGACCTAGCCAATCTAACTCTAAATAATGGGTATTTGAATTATAAAAATTCATTACATTCTTCATAATCTCACTCTGACTAGTCATTAAAAAAAAAAAAAATCATCATATTTTGATAAACGTCTTGGGCACTGCCCCCTATAGCCAGGGGTTGTCTACAGGGAACAACACATGGGATAATTCCAGGGGATGGTTCGTGGATATACACAACATAGGAAAAATTCTAGGCACAACCCAACATCAAGTCTAAGTCCACCTATATGAAGGCCTGAGCCGCCTACCCAAAATACTCCCGTAATGGATAACTTTATTGAAAACTAGATGAAAAAAGTGACATTGACCCACACACTAGTGCAATGTGGCACTATTGTTGAGATAGGAGCTACTAGTGATTGATGTTGCAGGAGTGGTTGGACAATTAGAATATACAACATAGTTTGACCAACAGAGGCAACAAAAATACTCACATGAGCCTCAAATATGTTCTAAATATGGATAGACTTGGTACAAGAAGATGGAGTGCAATAGGCAATAGAGTTTTATGAAGGAGGTCATTATCATGACCATATTTACATTCTCTCTCTCTCTCTCTCTCTCTATATATATATATATTTATATGAATTTTACTATGTATATTATTTATATATTGAATTTTATGTTGTTTTTAGTTGCTACACCCTGATAGCACTCATCCAACCCCTACATATGTATCAATACCAATTTTATTCATTGATTCTACGATATATGTTGCTTGCTCATTTTACATACCACATACTTAGATATTATGAATTTAAACTATCCCTCCTTCTAAAAAAAATCATATTTTTTTTCCCATACTATAGAATCATTTAGTTTAGTTATAATTGTAGAATTCATTTAATGTTTTTATATATTGATGACATAAGGTGAGGAGCCAGGCCCACCTGGGACAAACATATCACCCCCTTTCAAGGTATCATGTGTCAATTTAAATTTTGTTTAAATGGTCATTTAATTATCTTATTTTCTTAACTAATTATATATTATAAATGTGTATATAGATTCCTTATTTTCTTAATTTCCACTCTATTCCCTACATATCATCCACTATTCCACCATTGGTTATCTGTAAATATCATCAAATTGCTCCAATTTTTTGTATCCATCTTAGCTACAATAGGGATTTTCCATCATTACTACAATTCTTGGGTGTTCATTATCATCTACCTCCACCACCTTTTCCATCCCATACACCACAGAGGTTTCATATATAAACCATTTGGTAGCCCCCCATATTTTTAGTACCTTTGTTCCATCCTTAGTGGATTCTCCACATATCCCCTATGAAATCCCCTAAACATCAATCCATGACGATAATTTAGTGGATTCATAGTATATTTTTCTTCTAAGAAAGTTATGTAATTGAATATTCCACCCACTAGTGAATATCCATCATCGAGAGAGAGATTTATGGTGAGGTAATTCATTGATGATTCTTGTTTATGATGAAACAAATTAATTCTTGACATTTTTTTTAAATTTTATTATTTGACTCTTGCAACTATTTCAAGGTATTATAACAAAGAGGTTAGGGGGATAGAGGAGAAATAAACCCTAAAAAATGATTTTCTCATTTGTGGTGAGTTTTATGGGCTTGAATTATAACGGGTTAGTTTGTAAGTGTGATAATTTATTGTGGAAAAAAAATGTTTCTTTTTGTAGTCCCTAGAGAGACAAATCATAACCAAAATAAAAATAAAAATTTAAGCTACTTCTTCTAGAAAGAGGAGAAAGATCAACTTTTGAGATGAAAATGATGGTGGTGACGGTGGAAGTGGTCAATGGGTGACAAATGCGATTAATTTTATATATAACATCATATGTCCTACATTCATGTTTGAGCATAAGATGTTAATTATATATTAGAGTCATTTTATATATAGGTCACCATATGACATATTTCCATGTACCAAATTTTTTAGTGAAATGTTGACGAGAATATGATAAATAACATATTTTTATGTGAAATTTTGATGAGAAGAAGGATAGATAATCCAATTATATCTATTGTAGAATATAATTTTCAGGAAGAGATTGTGATGGAAGGTGTTGCACAGTATGTTGTCTCATTCCTTAGTTATTATCCTAAGTGTCACATTTTGTGTCGCTCATGCCACAAACATCACAAAGAAGAAATTTTTTTCAAAACTTATTCATCTTGGGTAACATGCTTAAACTATCCCTGGAGACCTAAAAGAGAAATTCCTTGAAGCCTTTCTTCAAACATTTATAAAAAACCCTACTTTGAAAGCCTAGCATGGTTCTCCCCTAAATAACCTTGCACTTGTAACCCTGTATCTAACTTGTGAAAAGCACTAGTAGTGCAAGAATTTAGTAGTAAAGTCGCATGGGTCCTCTTCATGAAAGTTATCCAAAAATGGAGGAGAAGATTCTTCCACTAGAGCTCTCGAGAGAGAAATTTTGGTACTTGTTGGTTGTGGATATGGTCGAATTATCCCATTTTGAACCTTTTTTCTTATCACCAAATATTTTCCCCTTTGAGATAAGGACTTTCCCCCTCATTTTTGGATCCATAACCTCTCCAACTCTGTTATAAAAGAGTTCCATGCTTGTGAGTCTTAGTTGGTCATTGTTGGTTTCCATTATTCTACTTGATTGCGACTATATGTTGTTGATTTAATGAGAAAGGAGAAGAGAACGAAGAGCTTGGATTGGACTTGGATTTCCATTTTGAGGGAAACCTCCAACATTGAGGAAATAGTTGTAAGCTTCCCTTTGTTTACTTAATAATACAAAGTGTGTTTTGCTTCCTATGAACTTGTTAATATTAACTTGTTTATTACAATACTCCTTGATCTGTCATATGGTTTACTTTGAAATATATATATTCTATGTCTCTTTCGTGTGTTGTCGTATGATATTTCTTGCAGGTATTCGAACATGTAAGGTATAGCGAGGAATGAGACTGAAAGTGAAAGGATCAGAATAAACATCGAGAAAGTGATTGCATAGGAGTGAGGTAGGCCATCTCCCACTCTCATGTTATTTCAATGTTAAACTAGGAAATCTTGCATTCTTTGTCACAATTGTTACTAGACCCACTCATTGGGCTAGAGGGGTCACTTGTATACATAGAAGGGATTTCCTGGTTAACAAAATGGAAACTCTGTTGGATATCCTATAGCCTTTCTAGCTCTCCTTTTTCATTTGGTATTATTTCTAATTTTTGCCAACCATTCAGTAATCGATGATTGTGACTTCTTTTGACTCTATAATATAAGTAGTTTATAGTTTGGGGTATAAGGTATAGGTTTCTGCTTAATATTTTCTTCCTTTCAATAAGCATTTCTCGCTCAGCGTGTGTCTTTCCAAAGATAGTCATGCTACAATAACATATATTTCTAGGTACAATCATGCTAAAAAACTCTATATTCCACTAACTACCCGTGTTGGTCCAGTTTCATGGACCATAATGGGTTTTTCTATGCAAAGTAGCATTGCAAGCATCAGTTTTTGGGTCTAGAGTAGCATTGAAGACCCTGTCAGCACAGGTTTTTCTATGCAAAGTAGCATCGATCCTTAAATTTGAGAATTTTTAGGGTTTCTGCTAAAAGTACTAGTCTGTCCTAATCTCCGAAGTCATCCTCCTGCTCTTTGTGCATCAATTTTTTTCTTTTTGGTGTTGGATTCTTTGTGGTGTGAAAAATTCCATCCCATAGTTGCAATAGTGAAAGAGAATTTTGGTTGAGTCTTTGATTCTTTGAGTCAATTAAAATTGCTGTTAGTTTCGTGTATGTATGGAAGGAATACTGATTCACTGTGGATTGAGAATATTAGTTATTTTGGAACCATCAAAGAAATTTATTTTGCATTCATTTAATCTAAAATCGTAAAGTGCCTTAGATCGCATTGCATTGAAAATTTATTTTGAGATTAATCATTGAACATAGATTGCATTGTTTAGAGAATGAAAACTAAAAAG
Organism: Pinus albicaulis; assembly: GCA_034641835.2. Classification (NCBI taxonomy): domain Eukaryota; kingdom Viridiplantae; phylum Streptophyta; class Pinopsida; order Pinales; family Pinaceae; genus Pinus; species Pinus albicaulis. The sequence continues at coordinate 925,605,219 of CM076576.1, forward strand.
TGCATTGGGTACATTCTCATTCATGAAAAGAAAAAGGAAATTGTGCATAGATTACGATTGCATAGTTTTATAAATAAATTTTGCATAGTTTACATATTTTAATGTTTTGAATTGAATTGGGATAGTGAAAGTGAGCTAGTTAGGAAAGATTTGTTTGTTGCATTATTGTTTGTTGTATCACTATTCGGAACTATTCCCTCAACTAGATAACCTTCAATGAATTGAAAGAATTGTATTATCTTGTTAGTTGCATTATAGGTATTCAGGTGACATTGTTTTGAGCCTTGAAATTGAAACTTTAATCAAGATAAACTTAAAATTTACACCAATAAACCTAAGGATAATTTGAAATTAATGCAAACATTTCAAGTCCTAGGCTAGAGACTTGTTTCAGTGTCATAAAACGTAAGGGTTGTCGCTAAATGTCTGCATTTCATCCTGGGGGTGATATCTCGTTCCACATACGGAAGTATATAGGACTATTCTCCAGTACTCTCAGGTATATCAAAGGTGCTCCACACATTAAAATAAGAACGCTCTCATCAAACGGTTATGCATCAGACAATATTACTACATACTTGCACTCACACGTACCATCACATATATTTTGGGAGTCCCCACTAGGTTTCTATCTTGCCATAGGTAACCATGTCGACTGCCTTGTAAACTTGATAGAATGAACACATCATTCAGGGAGATTAGCTGTCGTACTTCTTGGTTCGCCAAGAGGTATTATGCGATTCATGGTTTCTTGGTAATCCTTTATGCCTAGCTTACCCCTTTTTGATTTTTTTTTTTTATTCTCTAAAATTTATTTCCCACATAATAACATCTTACCCATGCACAACTCCTTAGTAGATCTTAGGTTGATACTAATGTAAATAGTTCCTGAGTTTACCAATCAAGGAAACCCCTTAGGTGGGAATCATGGTCCTTTTCCTTTTTTTGGAAATTTAGGTGCTCCCTATATCGAAACATTGTCCCTCCTGGGATTAACCATTAGTTTTCCAATTTGGTTATTTCCAACCCCCATGGTTGAAAATTTCCAAGCTTCTTCTTAAACAAGTTCACCTATGCTTGAACAATGTCAATTCATTTTGATCCTAAAGTTGATCCCTCGCCTTATTCGCCTGTTTCTTTGCCCCATTCTTCCTCTTCACCTGGTGAAAATCTATCTAGTAACCAAGAAGCTAAGAAGAAGAAAAAGTGGACAAATAAGAAGAAGAAAAATAAGCAAGGGGGAAACCAAGCAACCATTTCTACCCATGAAAATGATGTTGAAAAATATTTCAATTAGCCCCGCAAAGTCAAATTCCCTTGCAAGTTATGTAAGGGTGAAAACCTACTTTGAGATTTTCCTGGTATTCCCAAGATATTAGAAGTGTGGTCTACCGACTCAAATTGACCTTTTTCATTGGCCTCTAGAGATCATGTTGGTGACAAACCCTTAGCTAGTGATAATAGGGCCCATGGGAAAAAGGGTAAAGTCAAATTTCCCTGTAAGTTATGTGAAGGGAATCATCCCATTCACCTTTTCCGTTATATAGATGAAGCCCCCAAAGTTTTGGAAAAACTTACACCTTCTCAGCCCTGCCTTCTTGCTGGCTACTGGAAGCCTTCCTCTGATCCTCCTCTAGTTGATCAAGTGATTGATCAAAATTAATCTCTAGTAAATCCCAGTCTCTCCAAAAGTGAACCCCATCATTTCATTCCCTACCAACCATTGGTTGAGGAAATGGTTGACCTGATTCCACCTTCATTTTATTAGGTCTTTCATGTAGAGAGTGAACTTCATACCACTTAATTTATTTTTGTTTCCTCAGGTTCCCATTAATTGGAAGAAAATCCTCCCGTTCCCATGGTACAAGAGGGAGATACTCTTGTTCCCGTAACATTAGAGGGAATTTCTCTCATTCCCATGAAACCCCCTCCAACTGGTTTAGTCACTTATTTTGATTGGAGTCGAATGGCAGTATATCGTCTTCCTTCTTACCTACCCTTTGAGATCACAATACAGGCTTATAATGTGATCATACTTAGCACAATAATAGATGAAGGTACATATTTTAGTATTTTGTCCTCAATTACTTGGAAAGCTTTAGGTTGTCCGCAGCTTGCGCCTGTTACCTAGAATATGTTGGCTTTTTAACAAGGGAACTAGTCAACCGTTAAGGATCCTTCCCAAGTTTCCTATTAATTTGGGAGGAAAGATTGTCTATATAGATGTGATGGTTGTCCAAGGCCCTTTATACTTTAAATTAATCCTTGAGCATGACTATAATTATTTTATGGGAGCTCTTGTGTCTTCTCTCTTTTGTGTGATGTTTTTCCCACATGATGGAAGAATTGTGACCATTGATAAACTTTCATTCATTGGTCCTAATCTGACTCCCAATCAACCATAATCCCTAAGTGGTCCTTACATGCAAGTGGTATCTTCCCCGCCATAGGTTAATTATGTGGCAACGTGCTCCATGCCTACATCCACTAATGATATAGTTGGTGATATAGTGCATCATGTACTTGGGGCATTGGACTCTGACTTCCAGAGTGTTGTTATCCCATATGATGAGATCCTATTTGAAGCCATGACCTCTTATAAGCTATGATAAGGTCTTCGAATAGATTTTTTTTTCTTGTGTCAAGCTCCTTAAAAAATGAAACATGGTCTTCAGAGCAGAGTTCCTTTTCTTGTGTCAATCTTCTTAAAAAATGAAACAAGTTCTTCAGAGCATAGTTCCTTTTCTTGTGACAAGATCCTTAAAACATGAAATAAGGTCTATGAAGAAAATTTCCTTTTATTGTGTCAAGCTTGTTAAAAAATGAAACAATATTTCATGGCGATAGTTCTTTTACTATGTCAACCTTGTTAAAAAAAGAAACGAGTTCTTATGAGGATAGTTATTTTACTATGACAACCTCATTAAAAAATGAAACAGGTCCTCATGAGGATAGTTCTTTTACTATTTCAACTTCATTTAAAAATGAAATAGGTACCTATGAGCATAGTGTTTTTACTTTTTCATGCTCATCAAAAAATGAAACAAATCACCTTCCACATCGAGTCTTTTATTAGATCTCGTAAAATCCTAGTCGAGTCTTTCACTTGGTCTCGTAAATCAGCCTTCATTCCACCCACCTATTAGTAACCAATAGTCTACTTAGGTGAATGAAAATAATCTGGCGGGTCATGTACCTCTAATTGCGTCATTATTTTTGGGGCATGGAAACTTATTCCAAGCATGTTTTGTCTCTATTTCAAGCTTGTGTAAAAATGAAACCAATTTTAAGCATAGTTTACCATTTCAAGCTTGTGTAAAAATGAAACCATCTTCAAAGGTTCTCAAGCATAGTTTCCCATGTCTCAATCTTGTGTAAAAATGAAACCATTATCATTCTACCTCTTGTGATTGCCATTTTTATCAGCCTGGTTTTCCATATGAGCCTTGGTTTTCTCTTTCCATCGTCACCCTATGCTTGGTTGATCATATTTTTTCACTTGGTTGTTTTACCCTTGCCTGGGGAACCACTGATGATTGGTCTTGTTAGCCAGCCTCTTGACATATACATGTTTTTAGCAGTTCCATAATGACCAGAAGCATTTGTTACCATTTATACCACTAATTCCTCCAAGCGGAGTCAAATTTAAACTCTTTTATGACTCTTCAAAAATGAAAATATTCTTGGGCACTTGCCCTTTTGAGCTCGTTAAAATAAATGAATGACATTGTCTCAGTATACGTTTACCCCTTTTTTGGGTCAAGCTTGAATAATTATGAAAAAGAAATACCTTAGTCAAACATGAATAATTAGTTCTGTTAGATATTGTTTTCTACCATTTTGGGTTCGAGGGACTATTGAAAAAAAGGGACCTTTTGGAGTTTTCTTTTCCATTACTTTTTAAAACTCCATAAACATGAAAAATATGTTGAGTTACCGCTCCTCCAGACTCGTAAAATTTAAACAACAAAAGACTTGTCACCATGACGAGACCGAGTTACTCCATCCTAGGACTCGCTAAACTTACTAGGATGGATTCATCCGAAGGATGAACTTATACGCTAAGCATATGGTATACTATTCAATATTGCTATAAAAAATAAATATGTTTTCACTAGAAATAGCAGAGGAAAATGGAAGTAAAGAATGTTTTGTATTTTTTACTAAAGGCAACATGTCGCTCTTGAACATGACACTTATTTGCATTTATTGTCAGGTTGGGGATATCCTTCATTCATCATTTTCTTTCCTGGGTTTGGGAAATCCATTTGCCTCTCATTTGATCATCATTCGCTATCACCATGACCTTTGATCCCATTTTGAGTCCAATGTTGCCACACTCTGGAGTCGTGTCAATGATATATTCAAGAGAAGCCTTATATGCAAAATTGAAACATCGTCCACTTATTTAATAATCTCTCCAATAATCCTAAATCACTTCTATTATCTTGAGAAATCCTTTGTTTCACGTCGATGATGTGGGAATCATTATGGCCCACCTTCGACAGATCACTTCTTATCAACTTCAACTCATTATCCAAGAAGGTGGTCTAGAAACTCATTTTTAGTACCTTAGAGCTAGCATGCCTCATTGGAAACTTATTCACATTCGATGATAAGCTCACAAAATTGGCCTTCGATCGAATGATTTTGAATTTTTTTGACTTCAGCTCATTCATTCACACATCTATATTGTGATGTCCTATCATGAGGCCCATCATCATAACTAGTGATTCCTCTCGCACCTGTTAACGGTTTACCTCATCGATCGGTAATCAAGTGGTTTCTGCCATGTTCAACATCAACACATATATTCACATGGTTAGATCCTTATAATGGGTAGATCGAGATATAGACAAAGACCCTGGGTCACATATGCTATTATCCAGACTCTGTGGATTTATTGAGTATTCATGATTGTATACATGATCCTTTCTATGCAGATAGTTGTGACCATACCATGGATCCATTTCCATGACCCCTTTTAGACAGATGGCTAAGTCCATACCATGGATTCATGTATTATTTGATGCCTATTCAGAGATATGTTATTAGGCATGTTTATATCATATATTTCATATATTGTATTATGTTTTATTGGTAGGTATCCTAATGGTGGTTTTCCAAAGTCCTCGCCATGGATGATAAAGTGATTCAACCATCACTTTTGGTTCTTCTTTTATGCTTTAGGGGGCATCTGTTACATAGCATTTTGTCACATTCCTCGGTTGTTATCCTAAGTGCCATATTTTGTGTTTCTCATGCCACAAACATCACAAAGTGACAAAATATGTGAAAACTTATTCATCTTCGATAACATGTTTAAACTATCCTTGAAGACCTAAAAGAGAAATTCCTTGAACCCTTTATGCAAAAGTTTGTATAAAACCCTAATTTTCAAGCCCAACGTGGTTCTCCCATAAACCGCCTCGCACTTGTAACCCTATCTCTAACTTGTGAAAAGCACTGGAAGTGCGGAAATTCAGCAGTAAAGCTGCGCTAGTCCTCTTTAGGCAGGTTCTCCAAAAATGGAGCAGAACCTTCATTCTCTAGAACTGTAAAGAACTTAATTATGGTACTTTTTGGCTGAGGATATGGTCAAATTCTACCTTTTTAAACCTTTGATCTTATCTCCAACTATTTTCCCCTTTTAGGTAAGGACTTTCCCGTCATTTGTGGATCCATATCCTCTACAGCTCTATTATAAAAGAGTGTCATTCTAGTGAGTCTTGGTTGGTTGATGTTGGTTGCCATTATTCTACCTGATTACGCCCATATACTGTCGATTTGACAAGAAATGAGAAGAAGTCAAAGAGCTTGGATTGGACTTTGATTTCCCTTCTGAGGGAGGCCTCCAACATCAAGGAACCAGTTGTAAGCTTCCCTTTGTGTACTTAATAATAAAAAGTGTGTTTAGCTTTCTATAAACTTGTTAATATTAATTTTTTTATTATAATACTCATTGATCTGTCATATGGTTTACTTTGAAATATATCTATGCTATGTCTCTTTCGTTTGTTTTCATATGATCTTTCTTGCGGGTATTTGAATGCAAAAGGTATAGTGATGAAAAATCCTAGAATAAAAAGGATCAACATCAACAAAGAGAAAGCGATTACATAGGAGTGAGGTAGGCCATCTCCCTCTCTCATGTTATTTCGATGTTAAACTAGGAAAGCTTGCATTCTTTGTTACGACTGTTACTAGACCCATTCATTGGGCTAGAGGGATCGCTTCTATTCGTAGAAGGGATTGTGTGGTTAACAGAAGGAAACCGTGAAGCAACTGTAATATGTGAACACCAGGATAATTAAGAACAAGAGGTTGTCTAGAGAGACAAAAAGGGGTTTTCATGTAAGAAACTTAAAACTGATGTTCGGAACAATGTGAGTAAAAAATATTATAATCAAGTTGTGGAAGAGAAAATATTTGTGGATTTGAGAAAAGAAAAGTAGAAACAAGTACAGTAGGAACAATTTCATTCATATGAGGTAAAAAATGAGATAATGGACATACATATTTGGACAAAAGGAAGGAAAGACAAAGTAATAAGAAGATAAATTTATTTCAAGTTTTCCTAGCAGTTATCTACATAATAGTAATTTTGATGGATGAAGATGGGATTTATAATCCTAATGAACAAATTATTTTCTTTTACATGTTTGCTTCATGTAGAAGTGTAATCAAAGAATACAAGAATATATTTAAGGTGAAAACTGAAGTGACAACTAACGAAAAAGCTTCAACTATGAAAAATAAGTTTTTATGTTTTGTAATGATCAATTTCAATAAGAAATCATGTTTCCATATTAAAACATTAAAGTGTAAATGAAAAGCAAATAATTTCTACATCCGACAAATAGACCTTGGGATATAGGAGGAAAATATTTAAAAAATGCATTCTATTTTGTAAATTCACTTGAATTTATTTCATAATTTTAAGTGAATGTGACAACAATGGAGACATTTTTTATTATCTAGAGAAATCAACAATTCGATCAGGCTCATACTCATGTGACATAAGTTCAATTTTGACTGCTACCATTATAAATCATACTCATAAATATCAGTTATGAATTTATGGATAAGAGTCCATGAATAAATTTTTTTCTCTAGGACTATGATGCAAGAGCAGCATTTAAATTTTCATTTCCCTATTTGTAATAGGATCTAGAATTCTCTAAGATAATATAAGTAAGGATAATATGTTTTCTTTTATATATCATGTAGTGTAACAAATATATTGAATAAGTATATATTTGTAGGAATTTATTGCTTTTAGGGAGTAGAGATATTAAAGGGATTGGGTTTCAGATTTTCTAGAAATGAGAATACTTATCATTCTCTCATGGTTCAAGAAATTCTATATAAATATGATTATTGTGGATTGAATGGGATTGTAGAAATGCATAATAAATTTTATAATGTTCTATAAGTGTATAGTTTGCATCATAATATTTCCTTCATACACACCAATTGGTATATTGTCCTTAAACGTATTAAGCCAAGGAATGTTACCATGAACAAGGTGGTCATAATGGGATCCCACAACACAATGAGGGTACTTGTGTAGTTCCTTAGCACACCTCCCCTTCGTTAGTGATTTTTGTGCTTAATTCAACAAATGAATTCTCAACCCACAATAGGGAATTCATGAGTCTAAGTAGGCTGTTGCATCATAGAATTTTTTTTCCACCTTCTATTAGAGTCATAACTTTAGAACCCTCATGTGTATTTATTTTCTTTCAATGATTTTTTTTTTCTATAATTCCACATGCATGCTTCTCCATATTTTACACACAACACAACAACCACTCAGTACTCTCTATCCCTCCTTTCCCCCAACAACTTCTTGAAATCAGAATGTTTGGGTCAATTCATGAGCCTCTAGAGCGTTTAGGTCACCCATACCTCTCGAGAATTTATGTACCACTCTCATTCTCTCTCATACCTTGAATTTATTATTTATATACAATACTATCAATGGTGATAATAAGAAATATAAATTGCATTTCTCTCACACTTGGGGCTATGTGTAGGATTCTCTCTTCTTCAGCTTTTAGAAATACATTACAATAAAATGTATTACATCAAGTAAATTTTTGGTAATATATCCATGTTGGAAAATTCCAGCAATACAAGACATAGTTATAATGATCCACAAATTTCCATGGATATTCTATTGGATAGTTCATCACAAAAAGTGTGATAACATTAAGCCTAAAATCCAAAATCTATGCTAGGAGGGTTTATTTCTCCTTACATTTTTGGATATCTTAGTTACTATTTATTATTTATGCACACAAATTATAATTATGTAAAAAATAGAGAACAATGAAATTAAAACTCGGAAATAAAAAATTAACATAAGCCATATCTTTGGAAACCATTTTGGGAGAAAACTTGGCTAGAAGCTGAGGTTCCTAGACTCTCTTTCTTTGAATGTAAAATGGATGCAAGTAAAAAGAAATGAGGTATGCGGATTATGGGCTATGATAGTTGTTATCACCAAAATAGGACCCTGATAGGCTGCTCATCAAGTCAATCTCAATGTAACTCTTTCAAACCAATATTTTAGCTGAGGCTTGGCCTCCTCGGCCTGAGAGGGCTCTCTCAAGGGTTAATGATATGGGATATAGATAGATGGCTAACTCTATTATTTGTGTTTTGGTTCAGGTTAAGAAGATGAATGCTTGCTACCATTGGGCTATGGAGTTAGTGATAGGGATAAATATGACAAAGGCTTTCCTTGTGGAAGCTGAGACTTGTATATACTTCAATGAAAGAGTGACACAATCAGGAAAATCCCAATAACTTGAGGTTCAAAGGAAGTCATAGCATGTGGTACATTAATTATGAGTAATGATACATCAAGGTGTTGAAAGCAAAACCACTGAAAGGAATTTCGACATAGCTAAATACTTAAAGGAAGTCAGAGCATGATCAGTCATGAATTCTGAGTAATAAACACTTAAACTATGGAAGAAAAACATTTCAAATGATAGGACATAAACTCATTGAAATGCACTAAGAATCTTAGGTGAAAGGAAATTGGTATTGTTACCGTATATATCAGTATATCTAAAGCTTTACAAAGTGGTATTCTTAGATAACATTTTCCAACCTGTAGGTTGAAGCTAACATCAACATGTATACATTGGGCATTATGGATTCAAAGTAGTCTTCAAAAAAAAATCATAATCAACTTAAAATGGAAGTCAAGGCACTTGGAGTTTAGGTTTATAAGTGAAACAATAACACAATGAATAAACACAGTCTACAAGCATGTGAAGGAATTTAGAGCATTATCCAATGAATTCTAAGTAACACATGCTCATACCACTGCAAATAGGTAATAGAAAAATGCCATATAAATATCAAACACATAAACCCCTTGTAAATCTTGAGTAGTAAAACCAATCTCTGTATTAAGTTGAAACAACACACGGTCTGCTTACAATATGCACCAGTTTTGCCAAAAAGTTTCCAACCCCTATAGAATTTGACCTCTTGATCCTTTATAGATGATTTACAACATAGGATAAGCTTATCCTCCACTAGACACCTCGAATTCCTACCTATGACACCTATCCTAACCATATAACATGGTATTTATTACATAATATAACTGCAAACCCAAAACAAAGTCCTATTACAAATAGGACTAAAAATCTTTAAAATCTATTCGAAAAAACCTTATCTAGATTAAATTACATCATTTTCCAAGTGTATTCAACACATGTTCGAATTTGGACTATAGGATTTAACTCTTCATAACCATATTTCTGTCATCCACCAAAACAGGAAACAGTCTCCTATTTTCTAGGCATAGGGTCCTTTGAACTCTTGAGACATTCTGGCCATCATAAATGCATAATTTCGAAGTCCTTTTGCTGTTAGAAACTGAAGTAACACCTTCCAAAATCCTCCCTAAGCTCTAGCTATCCAAAACCATCTCAAACTCTCCAAAATTCATATGAAAAAGTGCAAAAATACATATTCAGCAGTTCCATAGCGTGCTACGAAACCGATGTGTAAGCTTATTTCAAAATAGTCTTCAGAAATTTTTTAATTTGAGGATATTTATACTTCACAAGGATTGAAATTATTTCAAAACATATAACTTATCCTCAAAAACATGATCTTCATCAACATTTGTCTTCATCTTAATGAAAAACTAACTTATAGATTTGACCATTTTTCTGCACTGTTTTTATTTGAAAAATAGGTGTTGAGACAGAGCTTTTATCTCCTCCTCCAATATGTATTTTGAGAAACTAGAGGATTTTGGATACCAATATCTCTTTTACAAAAAAATCTCTTGGGTTTTTGAAATACCTCTCCTAATTCCCAGAAACTGTCTTTGAACAACATGTGTAAAACGAGAAAATTCTGATTTCTAAAAATATGGCTTCAAAGAAAGCCTTGTATCTCCCAACTGGTAACACTTGTGAGGAAAGCGAGGGAGGTTTTGTAGCTGGAGATTTTATGAAGAGAAAAATCTTTTAGAATTCTCAAAGACTTTTTCTTATGGCTAGGAACTGATCATGAAGTGAACTACTAAAACCAGAAAGCAGAGTTTTTCTCTTAATGACTTTCAACAGTTTCGCAGTGCAAGTTGAGTCATCAATATCTCCCACCTCATAATGAATTTGAAGAAACTGAGAGAATTTTTTGTATTTAAGTATGTTAGGAAGAAAACTCTCTTTCACCTTTCAAAAATGAGTTTTCTGTTGCTCAGGAACCCCTTTGGAAGTTGACTACTAAAAGCAGAAAAACAGAGTTTTTGCTTCATAGTGCACTACGAAAAGAGCCTGTTTTCGTAGCACAAATCACCATTTTTGAACTAGCTACACTTTGAAAACACAGATTCCTATATGATTGCAAAAATTTGACCCTAAAATTAATGGAATGACTTCTAAATGGATGATGGGACTTTTTAAGCATGAAATGAGACTTAAAAGACCTTATTTGGAAATGAAAAATGACATCTTAAGACCTTTAACCTATCACTTACCCTTTTTTAAGAATGAAATGACTCAAGACCTATTTGGCACCATGAATAAAACATGGTAAACTTTCATATTTTATTGATCATGGAGTGAGCCTATGACCTTTAAAACTTGTATAACTATGACCTACCCTTTACCAAGACTTAAAATGACTTTTAGACCTCCTTGAAATCATGACCAAAAGAAGAGTTGACACAATGATATTTTGAGAATTTTTGGGTGATAACAGTGGCTCCACTTGGGATAGTGTGCCCCTGTGGTACACTAAGAACTGGTAGCTCTAGTGCTGCTATCCATCCTTTAGATTAAAATTCTGAAATTTTGCCAAGCTTCTCCTCAAGCTTTAATGATTTCTGGAAGAAGGACTCAAACTCCACCTACTAAAAAAAATGCTTTGCTCAACCTACCTTGAGCTTATTTGCACATTTCTACCTACCATATCAGCCGCAATCTCCATTTGTAGCTCAAGGAACATGAAACTTCCAATGAATCTAGTCATTGATATGATTTGACACTTGAATCTCTTGATTGTGCTTGAAGCAAAAATAAACATAATACCGAAGTATTCGAGGCAACGTGAGATGTAACTGATCTTCAAGGTAAAAATATAACTGGAAACCTGAGTAGTAAGTCTTTTCCATGTAGTCAGTTATAGAACCATAGAAGAAATAATCTGTTTGGAGCTTCTCATGACATTCTGCAACTGTGGACCACATATACATGCTTTGATCAACCAGATAAGACATCAGTTGTGTGCTCTCAAACTGCATTTCAAACTGATTTTCAAAAATAGTGCATTCTTCCTCAATCTCAAAGGAGAAAGGTAGAAACACTCTCTCTTTGTGTTCTTCCATGAAAATCTTTTGAAAAGGATGATCATGATCATGAAGACTATATGATTGAATTCGACCTTGTAAATATTCAATGTCTTTCTCAACGTTCTTAGAAACTTCATCCAAACATTTAATCTTATCTTTTGTTTTGCACTCAAATGATTTTAGATAGAAAGATAAGAATAAAGAAAAATTTTCATCTATTTCTTCATTAATATGATCATTATTCCATTGTTTGAAACCTTGAATTGAAGGAGAGTTTGCCACCAACTCTGTTCTGTCTCTCCATTCCTCCAAAAACATAAGCCAAAAGTCTGTAAATGACTTAATTGATCTGACAGGAAAAATTTTAATCCACTATTTACATTTCCCTTGAAATGAATCATAGAACAACATAATGCAAACATCTTCATGTTTGACTCTAAGAAGCTCAGTAAAATCACAAAAATCTAATATATGCTTCAAAGTCAAACTCAAGTCTTCTCCATTGAATTTTGGACCATTCCTTAAAAAATATGTATCCTTGGGAAAATGATTTCGGAAAACATGAATTCCTGAAAAATTTATACATGCATACCTTGAAACAAGAATGGCAGCATCTGAGTTCTTTATAAGTCTAGTGGAATCACCAAGAATATATGAATTTTGAATTCTTCAACAATGGAGTCGCCAAGGTAGTTTTGTAGCCTCGAAAATATTTCTGAGCTCCTGCTACCTTCAAGAGTTCAGCTTCATGATTTTTCGGGAGATGTATATCTTCAGACTCCCGACAAACGCACCAAAATGTTATCACCAAAATAGGACCCTGATAGGCTGCTCATCAATTCAATCTCATTGTAACTCTTTCAAACCAATATTTTAGCTGAGGCTTAGCATCCTCAGCCTGAGAGGGCTCTCTCAAGGGTTAATGATATGGGATATAGATAGATGGCTAACTCTATTATTTGTGTTTTGGTTCAGGTTGAGAAGATGAATGCTTGCTACCATTGGGCTATGGAGTTAGTGATAGGGATAAATATGACAAAGGCTTTCTTTGTGGAAGCTAAGGCTTGTATATACTTCAATGAAAGAGTGAAAAAATCAGGAAAATCCCAATAACTTGAGGTTCAAGGGAAGTCAGAGCATGTGGTACATGAATTATGAGTAATGATACATTAAGGTATTGAAAGAAAAACCACTGAGAGGGATTTCACCATAGCTAAATAATTAAAGGAAGTCAGAGCATGATCAGTCATGAATTCTGAGTAATAAACACTTAAAATATGGAAGAAAAAAATTTCAAATGGTAGTACATAAAATAATTGAAATACACTAAGAATCTCAGGTGAAAGGAAAGTGGTATTGTTACTCTATATATCAGTCAATCCAAAGCTTTACAAAGTGGTATGCTTAGATAACATTTTCCAACCTGTAGGTTGAAGCTAACATCAGCATGTATACATTGGGAATTATGGAGTCAAAGTAGTCTTCCACAAAACATCATAATCAACTAAACATGGAAGTCAAGGCACTTAGAGTTTAGGTTTATAAGTGAAACAGTAACACAGTGAATAAACATAGTCTACAAGCATGTGAAGGAAGTTAGAGAATTATCCAATGAATTCTAAGTAACACATTCTCATACCACTGCAAATAGGTAATTGAAAAAGGCCATAGAAATATCAAACACATAAACACCTTTTGAATCTTGAGTAGTAAAACCAATCTCTGTATTAAGTTGAAACAACACACAGTCTACTTACAATATGCACCAGTTTTGCCAAAAAGTCTCCAACCCCTGTAGAATTCGACCTCTTGATCCTTTATAGATGATTTACAACATAGGATAAACTTATCCTCCACTATAAACCTCTAATTCCTACCTATGACACCTATCCTAACCATATAACATGGTATTTATTACATAAGACAACTGTAAACCCAAAACAGAGTCCTATTACAAATAGGACTAAAAATCCTTAAACTCTATTCAAAACAAACTTATCTAGATTAAATTACATCATTTTCCAAGTGTATTCAACACATGGTCAAATTTGGACTATAGGCTTTAACTCTTCATAACCATCTTTCTATCCTCCACCAAAACAGGAATCAGTCTCCTATTTTCTAGGCATAGGGTCCTTTGAACTCTTGAGACATTCTGGCACTAGAAAATTTGGCGCAATTTCCGACGGCCAAATCATCGCTATTCTGACACACAGTCGTCGCAAGAGCGACAGTTTTAGGTCGGGAAAAACGTGGTTTTTCATGCAGTCGCAATTCCGACGCATTTACAAAGTGTCACACTACTGACACCTTTTCCGTCGCTTCCAAACACGCGTTGCTCTTCCGATGTTTCCCAAACCAACGTTTGTAAAGTGTCGCCATTCCGACGAAATGTCGTTCGACATTTTGAATGTCACTCTTCCGACGTCTTTATACTGTCACTCTTCCGATGTGTCTAAATTGTCGCATTTCCAATGTCTTTATACTGTCGCTCTTACGACATTTCTATAACTTTCGCAATATCGACGGTCGTCACAAGACCGAAGAAAATGGAAATCGTTCAAAACATCAGAAGAGCGATGCTTACAAGGCGTCGGTATACCGACGGCGGTTTCAATTTAAAAAAAAAAATGAAACTTTAAAACAGGACAGTAAATCTCCAATGTTTGTTATCACAATAAGAAATCAATGATCAGTGATCACGTCAAGTTTTCCTCGTAGCGTGACGGGTCTAATAAATTTTATTGTAAAGGTTGCTGGCTAGTGACAACTGCAGCATTGAAGGAAATGCATTAAAGAAAATTAATGAGGCTGCGAACTCCAAGCCAACTGGCAACAACCCTGATAATTTTCCTTGCCAACTGGCAACAACCTTGATAATTTTCCTTACCAACTTCCAAGTTGTGACTCGGGCTTCAGACTCCAAAGCTAAGAATTTTCTTTTCATCGTGTTGGAGAAGAGAACTGCAACCTGCAGTAAAAGAGAAATTCCTCAGTCTCACTTCTCAGGACTCGGAGTCATTCCTTGCTAACACGGTATGTGGAAATTTTGATAAGATAACTTTCTTCACCCTCGTTTTTACTAAATTTATTCTTTTGAAAAGGGCCTGGTTCCATTTCAGAAATTTTCAACTTTCGACTTCTAGAATTTGTACATATGATTTATGGACTGAGGTTTTGTTATTAATGAGGAGATAGTGTCTTGGTTCTATCTGTATAAAATAATTGCCTCTTTTTTTTCTTCATGTTCAAGGTTTTTTATTGTATCAAACCCTATCTATATTTTAAGCATGCCTATAAATTAATATATTCCAGGAATGTACACAATTCCAAGCTTCATCTACAACATATTGTATCAACTATATTTTAACAAGTGAGCTGCATGCCCATATAGTGTTACAGATTACAGGGCTTCATTTGGAGAATAAATGATAAGCCTGGCAACACTAAATCCAATTAATTCCCCTCATCCCTTAAAAGACACCTCTAAATATAACTAGAAATTTCAAATAGTTAGTAAAGGAAAAGTACAAAGATATAACAGATATGTGTTGAGCCAAAAACCTGTGCATTCACAACAAAACTAGGATGGATAAAACTTAAAAACAATTATGGACTTTGACAAAAAATCGTCTTATGCATACAAAATGAAAGAAGCATTGGCATACTACTATGTTTACAAATATAAGGACAGGCAGAGTGAGTCTCCGGGCAACACAGTTTCATGTGGAGACCCTAGATCCTTGTACCCACAATATCTAGTGACTTAAAAAATGATTGCCAAAACAATGCCTTTGCTATGCATGTAAGAACACCACCTATATAATGAGGGAGATGTAATATTGTCTGAGAAGCAGATTTATACAGAGTGGTCCAAGATTGTGTATTTATGGAAGATACAACTAATTTTGGCATGAAACATGTATCCAAGATTTCAATGTGGCCTTATTTTAGAGCCCATTGATGATTTACTATGAAACCTAAACTTTCAAAACAAACACATTGAAATCACGGGATCTCCATCACGAATATCATAAATATTAAATGTCTTTTGGGCACTGGCAGTAGATACCATAAGAGGCCCACATGGCCTGTACCACCAATGTTGATTCTCTGGCACAA
Organism: Pinus albicaulis; assembly: GCA_034641835.2. Classification (NCBI taxonomy): domain Eukaryota; kingdom Viridiplantae; phylum Streptophyta; class Pinopsida; order Pinales; family Pinaceae; genus Pinus; species Pinus albicaulis. Next base: position 925,621,171 of record CM076576.1, read on the forward strand.
CATTTGCAAAGCCAAAATTTCTCCCCGAGACATCCCTCTCTGCCAAAACTGGAGAGATGGTACTGGATGTTGAAGTGAAGGCCTCTGATTCAGTATGGAATGCCATAATTTCTTTATTATAAAAGTCCCATGAACAAAAACTTGAGTCCAATGTACAACTTGTAGATGCTGCCACAACATATTTACCAGAGTGACCATCTAAACCAGCTGCTCTGATCAACCAACAATCACCCCACATGTTTGGGGTAAGCCCATATGGAGCTTTATATTCAGCCTTCTCCTGGAGATTGGAAAAAAACAATACTGAGTATTACTAATACATCAACTTCCCTTTATGTTAAGGGAAAATTTAAAGAGTGCATAAATATTCTTGAAATCCCAATCATAGTTTCTAGAAAATTTCAACAGTCTTTGAAATGAACTACATCCTATTTAAACTACATCAAATATTTAGGCAAATCATTTTTTTTAATAGAAATTGGTGAATTTTATTTCAAATATAGAAATTTAAACCATGAGAATAATCTAACCCCTAGGATTTTCCCTATTTCTAATAGGAAATCCCAAAATGTATAAATTATAACACCCATAAACCCCAAAATTAAGTACAATAATTAAAACCTCCACACCTCTGAATTTGCTATATCGTGAAAAGAGCAGCATCCATCATCATGGGAAAGCAAAACCGATTCTCCTTCTGATACAAACCAGCCTGCAGGAGATGTCTTATGGCTAAGTTGATTCAATTGATCACAGGAAACCTCTTCAGTTTCTTCAATATTGCCAAAATGCTCTGGCTTGCTTTCCTGATCATCATCAAAGTCCATATTTTCATCACATTGAATTAGGTGGGGTTCATTACGATCAGGTCCAGTGCCTATTACAGAGCCTCTGAAATCCAATCCAATATTGGAACTACCATACCCATTCCCATTAGAGATTGTAAATCCTGCTTCTGGCTTTAATTCGGTAAGTTCAAGAGCACTAGAACTGGATTCAGTTGATTTAGACTTGGTATAGTTGTCCTCTAATTTGTATTCTGATACAAGCCTATACTTGTGCTTCAACGCAGACAGAAATTCTGCAGCAATGGGATCTTCATCTATGGGGCTTATGGATCTGCCCTCAAAAGCATCCCGAATATCTGATTCATTTTCATTCAACTGATCATGCAAATCCACCCTCATCTTCAGCACAACAAGCTGAATTGAAGGCTAGTTTTTCAGCAATTTATGGTGGGGGTAAAGCCTGTCTTCCAGATCTTGACTATTTAAGTGTTTAATTGGTTTTTTCAGAGACCTAACCATAGAATCAAATGAATCCTGTGAATCCTGTGAAATAATAAACAATAGTAAGGCCATTATTTATTGGTTTGAAATAATAAACAACATGCAACAAACCCGCATAATTAGTAAATTATTTAAAGACAATGTTGGCAATATGTTTCCTGTATCCTATTATATGATTGTCCTTGATGGCAAGCTCTGTATTTAATGGAGAATCGATATAAATAAGGACGAATTAATTCATGTGTGAACATATGTATGCATCCTGATGAAGGACAATTGACATCTGTAAGAAACCCTATGCTCTGTATGTTGATCGAGGAACCGATGTTAATATGGTTGACAGTGTATCCAAATTGGTAGACAATGGAGTTATATATATTTTTTAAATATATGATGGAAGGGTCTACGCTATTAGTAAGGAGCTGACTGGCTTTCATGGAGAAAGGAACGAGGAGCGAGAGAAAACTAGTTATAACGCGAAAGAACTAAAATAGAGTATTTGGCATTGAACTTTCGGTGGAACACGGACTAACCCTTTGGAACCCTTTGGAATCATGAACGGAACCTGGAAGGAAAGAGGTGGAACATAACAAACGGAAGCGCGATGGAAACCTGCGTGGAAGAGCGGAACCGTGACCGAGAAAATAGTAAAGGTGGTTTGTGGTTTCTATCGCACCACCTTCGACGGGCAAGCAATTTTCAAGAGGTTGGGAGCGATTCCATAGAACGCACAACACGCGTCCTTGTACGACTCCACAAAACCGCTTGTCACTGCGCGCCATCACGCGTTATTACTCGACCCAGGATGCCCAGCAATATTGATAAGCACTGTTGATCTGGGAAGGGGTCATCAGACGGTGTTCATTTGCTATAGATGCACGAAAGTTACCCAAGGTATGGCGCGCCATCGCGCGTTATCATATGTGCATCATCAACGAACGATATCCATTGGATCACCTGATGCCGAGCGATGTGTTCTCCGCCGTCGGATGGAAACGATCGTAAGCGATGGGCCCCAATTTTTTAAATTATATTGATTGGGCCGTCGATTATGTATGTGGGGCCGAAACCAAAGGTCTATTTAAAAGCCTTTTGATAAAACCGCTGGTTATTACTATAAATTTCTATTATATATTTAATTGCCAAAGGTTGTGAATAATATTTATTTATCAAATTCCACGAATTTGATAAATAAAAGAAAGAAAACCATCAGCGGCACGTTATTGGTACTTTACCTTGGCTATAGTATTATTTGGTGGAGATAGAGATTACCTTTGGGACAATTCAAGCATGGAAGAAAAAATATTGGGATTTCAATTTGGATTGGTTCGAATTTTAATAATACCATTATAAATTGAATGGTTTTGACCCATGCTTTCAATAAAGGCGAAAACTATATAAGGTGATGAGAATCATAGTACAAGGTGTGCATGCAGAGGCATTGTAAATAAAAATATCTTTATGAGATCTGCATGATCAAACTCTGTTGTCTGATAACGTTGAATCCATGATGCACCTATGGAGTTGATCGAGGAAATGAAAAATCTCTAGGAAGATCAACAAAGAAATAATAAAGATCTGATGCAAGTTTGATGAAGAAATTGAAGAAATTCGGTGGATCTGAGGGTTGAAGTCTTCTACATAGAAGTGGAAGCTTTCTGCCAGTTCAAGCTGGTGTTAAATCAGGGGGTTGAAGCTCCCTTCCAGGAGAGGCTGGAGAATGAGAGAAGGTTGAAGCCCTTTGCAGGTTGGTGCCTGCGTGCTGGTATGAGTCTGCGCCAGCACAAAATTGTAAGATGTTTTCTTTATAATAAATATTGAAGACTGAGACGACAGCGGCAGTGGTTTTCTCCCAAATTGGGTTTCCACCTTAAATACTGGTGTTCATATGTGTTCCTTTTGTGTAATGGCTGATTCTGTTATTTATTTTCACATGTTTACTAAAAGAATGATGCAATAATCTAAGTAAAGAATTAACAACATAATAAGATCTTCGGTGAAAAGTTTTCAGTCAGCCCTAAATAATGATTCACCCCCCTCTCAGTATTTTTCCCAACAGCCAATAATTCCTACATATTAAAATATAAAGTTATAACATACCAGCTCATACTCGAACATAACATATGTATCAATATTCTTCTTCTGTATCTTCTTCATATTCAGCCAACTGATCGACATCTATATCAATATCTGATTCAGAAATGGTGTTGAAATGATCGACCATGTCATCATCATCATCAATTATGTCATTTTTAATAATATCCTCATCGACATCATCATCAATAATTGTTGCCTCATCTCCTGTGCCTGGTTCATCTTCTAAGATATCTTCTTCGTCTGTCAATGCATCTTCCTGCCCATCTGCCACTGCATCATCTTCTTCTTGATCAATATCATCTTCTTCCTCTACAATATACTCTACTGGCCTTCCTCTTGGATCATATCTAATAGAAAATGACCATTCGTTGTCACCTAGAACCTCTGAGTAAAAGACTTGTTCTCATTGGCTTGGAAAAACATAGCGATCTTTTCCTACTTCAAACTGCGATGTTTTAACCATTGGAAATCCATTGTCATGTTGAATAAGTGTTCTATCATCATCACGTACATTCATTCATAGCCTATACCATTTGACGTCGAACAAAACTATTTTGAAGGAATTAAAGTCACACTCAACTATATCATCTAAGAACCCATAATATCTATTTTCAGATTCTCGAGGATGTCTGTCACTCCTGGAGGAAACATTAGTGACCTGAAATACTGCAGTTATCCCACTATCAGAAGTTTTCCTGTTATCATCCAACTGTTTAACGCGAAATTGACGACCATTGCACCACATAGCCTTGTGGTGTTTCAACTGCAATATGCCAAACATGAAAAATATGCATTCTCAATTAATAATTAAACATATAATTTACACAGCATGAAAATTAACTGAAAAATCAAACTTCTTGTCACATTATAAATATAGTATAAAATAAGTAATGAATAAAATAGGTGAATTAATTACTTACCTTTCTATCCTTCAAACCATATGCTAAATCGATTTCCCTATCCGTAACGTTCCCATCTCCACTATGATACGATTCTCTAATCAATTCAGACAGTAGTTGCAATGATAACCTACCGTCGTTACATGCTTTACATGTTTCAATCCATTCACTCATCCACTCAAGATTGTTTGCAATGTATAAAAGTAGTGCCTCATAATCTTGAGCACCTGAATAAAAAAAAAATAATTCACCAATATTAATAAATATTGCTTATAACCATGGTAAATTATATTAATTAATAAACTATGAAAGAATAATACCTAAATGAATATAATGATCATATACATGATGTAAAAAAATGAAACATTATATGTATTATACATAATAAATATTTTACCTCTCACTTTCTTCATTCTACCTTTTCCCAACAGGTGCTCCTCTTCAAATTTTTTGATGGAGTTCACATCCCAAATGCAATTCACCGCCTTCATGGCTGGCGCAGCTAATTTAGGAAGATAATGAATAATATACACCATGGATTGATATACCACATATCCCTCCACCATAGAACCCTCAGGTCGTGCTCTTTATTTAACCAAAACCTTCAAGGATTTCAGGTGCCTCTCGACCATCCACATTGACCTTGTGTGTACTGGTCCACACATTTCAATATCCTCAACTTGGTGTATCAAGTAGTGTTCTTGTGCATTGAAAAATGTTGGAGGTAGATACTTTTGAATTTCACACATTAGCCGAGGAATTTGTCTCTTCCAATACTTTATTTCATCTTGATGGATTTCTTTCAATGACAACCATCTGCAAATCATTACGCAAGGTTATTTCAATGAAACATATTATATATTTCATTACAAGTAAATTAATACATCATTTCATCAAGTACGAAAAGAAATTGTAGCAATTAGATTTTGCGTATAAATCAAAACTACTTACCTCATGTATTTACTAAGACCATATATAACTTGTTTGACATTGTTTTCGAAGTCGTTTGGGAGAGATACAGGTAGAACATACTATAACAATAAAAATGAATCGTTATTGGTTTCCAAATTAAACAGAAAAAAGGAAAATTTAAAATATGTATTCAAGCAATAACAAACAAAAACGTATACCAAAAAAATTACCTTAACAAAGTTATGCCAATCATGTGTTTTCACCCCACTGAAGTCACCTTTCTTCATTAAGATATTATTTATGTTTGAAGCAAAACCTGTTGGAAATTTAATTCTTCTAACGACCTCTTTTACATCATTTCTTTGTTGTTCTGTTAATAACCATGGAATATTATTATAATTTCGACCTCCATTGTTATTTGATCCATCGATCACACTTTTCATTGCATGATTTGATTTCTCAATGTCAGCACAAATTTTGTCAATTTTATCTCTATCATGTGCACCATCTATGGTTCGCCATAACATTTCTGTCACATTCTTCCCGACATGCATTATATCAAATAAATGAGCTATTTTTAGGTCCTCATAGTAGGGCAACCTCGCGAATTGAGAAGGACAACATTTCATTCCAGGTGGAAGTACAATATTAGTACCTTCACGGCGACGATGACCATGATATCAAAGAATAAAATAAATTAGAACAATATTAATTATAAAATACAATAAAATAAATTCATTAGTTAAAAAAAAAATTCCAAACATTACATAAACAAATAATATATATATATACACACAAATTACATACCAGCTGCTTGACGATTATTAATTCTGTTATATTCCAACATCCACAACTGAGGTGTCATTCTTCGTGGTTTTAATCTAGTTTCTTCTTTATCATTGAAAAGATGTTTTTCAGTAGTACGATACTTATGGTTCCTAGGGAGGAAGTGCCTAAACTCATCAAACACCATATTTTTTAAGTCTGGTGAATGATGATACTTCATCTTAGGAACACAAATTGGACATGCAAATCTACCCTTTGTTTGAAGACCTGCAATAGATGGATCAATAAAAATTAATATACTATGAGATCATTTTTAAAACATGCAATATGGTATATCTAATTTAGATAATTATGTATTATATTAAAGTGCAATGAAATATTACATACCACAAACATGTGGTAGTCCTGGCGCATCATGAATTGTCCATACAAGCATTCCACGACATTGAAATCTCTTCTACTTGATTGGTTTAGTGATGTCATACATAGTGATGCCATGCCATAAATGTATTAGCTCATCGATAAGAGGCTCAATATATACATTCATATCTTTGACCTGGTACTTACCTAATTGTTCAAAATTACGGTACATAATAATTACTCCCATGATATATGTATATATAAGTAAGTAAATAAATAAAATATATATTTATGCAAACAACGAGAGAAATGAAAATGTTGCATTCAAAGAAATAATGTATCAAATACCTGGAATAATCATAGTCAACATTATGTGCTCCCTCTTTATTGACATCCAAGGAGGAATGTTATTGTTGATAATGAAAATAGGCCACACTGAGTAAGTAGATCTAAGCTCTCCGAATGGATTAACACCATCAGCTACCAATGAAAGCCTGACATTACGAGGTTCATTTTTAAAATCTACATATTTTTCCTCGATTTCTCTAAATGCAGAACCATCTGCAGGCATTCGAAGAACACCATCTCCACTTCTATTCTTTGAATGGTAATCCATAAAATATGCTATGATGTTACACCTGAACATTCACTGTAAACGTGGAATTATGGGAATATGACGAAGAACCTTTTGAGGCACCTTTTTGGTTAGTTGATCTGTTCGATATCTACTGGTACCACATTTCGGACATTATGTTTTCAACGCATGTTCTCCGTAATATATAATATGATCTTTAGGACATGCATCTATAGTGTTATATTCCATTCCAAAGTGTTTCATAATAGCACGTAGATCTCGATATGTTCGAGGTAAATTATTTGGCGATGGTAACAAATATTCACCCAACAATCTACAACAAAAACAAAAAGTAGTGTCTTGTAAAGATTATTAATCATATATATATATATATATATATATATATATATATATATATATATATATATATATATATATATATATATATATATATATATATATATATATATATATATATATATATAATAGTTATTAAAACCGGAACCGGTGACCGGATCGGTGGAGCTAATGAACCGGGTTTCGAACCGGAACCGGTCTAACTGGTAGCGATCAGATCTCAATGAACCGGTTTAAAAAAAAATACATTAAATAATTATTTTTTAATAAAATGAAAAATAAATAAATAAATAAAAACTATTTTTAATATTTGCAACCATGATTCCAAGCCAATAGAGACAAAATATGAAAAGTTTGCTCATTTATATACCATGCAAAGGTGAATATATCAAAATGGTAGCAAATGCAATACATATCATCGAAAAATACATAAGCAAACTTGTTGAAGTAATGTATCAGGTTTCTCTTATATTATTCATTGTGTTTTATTGCTGAGTTAATATTATAATATACAATTTGTCCCTGCTCAGATCTGTTGTCAATTCATTGTATCAGCCTTAAAGACAATTCTGGGTTCAGTATATATATATATATATATCAGACCAGCATTTTGAAGATCTTGTATTCTTCATTATCTATGTTTGCTTGCCAATAAATTTCTAGAAAAACATCTACAACACTTAGAGGTATTGAATTTGTTTATGAAACCCACTATTAGTGCTATTTGTAACAAGTTGAGAGAGCATTACAACTTCAGCAGTCTGCTCACAATGTGTTTGACGAAATTTATCACTGAAAAGATTCATTAAAACCCAGAAAACTCAGTGGCCAGTTTAGTGCATTTCCAAGCGGGAATTTTCTAGTGGTCAATTTATTATTGCCAGTCACATTTTCATTAGGTTTTATGTTGTTGTCCCTTGAGTGGTGTCAGACCATTTGCATCAGTCTTGATGCCATGATCAAATTTCTTGTATGTTGTGTGAAAGGTTTTGTATTTATGCTGCTGCTATGTGTGAGCAGAGAGAGAGGGTCTGACAGTTCCTAGCTGAGTGTGAAATAAGGTTGCTGCTGATTGTTTTGAGAACAAAAATTGTCATCAAGTACACTTGATGAGTTGCATGCTGCCAGGGATTTTATGCTAGCCAGCCTTGTATTTATCAGTCATCATGTGTATTTTTGCTACTATAAGGTGTTGAGTATGAGTTATTAGACAAGTTTGTTGCTAGTATAATAGAGGAATTTGCAGCTCATGGAGGAGACACTGAGGAATTTGCAACTCATGGAGGAGCACCTAACTGGCCGGTTAAGTACGGAACTAGCCAGTTTATGCATAAACCGGCCGGTTCCTTACTTAATCGGCCGGTTAGATCCGGTTAACCGGCCAAAATAGGTGAGAATAGGCTATTGACCGGGTTGCAAGGCCAGTTCCAACCGGCAGCCGTCTTGACCGGCCGGTTTTGATAACAATGATATATATATATATAAGTTATTATTTTACACATTTATTCCAACTAAAAAAAGGGAAAATAATCAACATTTACATATATGTGATCATATATACATATTGCATACCTTAGGAGTTGTGTCATACATCTGTTCGACAAATTATTCATAACCTTTAAGTTCACCAGCAACAATGTAGCAGAGAGAAGAGTTTCATTTGAGTGTTCAAAAATTCGTTCACTTGACCTTTCAATCAGAGGTACATCATAAATACCATCACTGCTATCTCCACCATCATCATCTGACTCATCATACAAGTCTTGGAGCATTTTATTTGTCCCATCATTAATGTGAACTGTCTCATTACTGTCATCATGATCTACCTCCATGGGATCATTAAAGTTACCTTCATCATTCGCTTCATGTTCTTCACCTTGTACAACATCATTTCCAATACTAATATTTGCTGTAATATTCTCTTGTACTGGTGCAACATCATCTAATCTACTACTATTTTTTTGTGGAAGCTGGTTGATCATCTGCAAAAATTTGGGGGGCAACTGTGCCTTTATGAAAATTACAAACATTAATAATTAAACATTAGTGCGCATATAAAAAATATTAAAATAATATAAAATTTTACGATATAATCAAAATGAAGATAGATAATTAATTACCACAGGATGATAGTCATTCGATCCACCATCAATGTGCCCATATTTCCTACAATGCACTGTTGCTGTTGCTATTAAAACTCTAACATTATTTCTCATACAACATTTTTTACAAGGGCAATAAACTCTGCCATCACCCCTTTCACCCTTTTGAATTTTTTTTCGAGCTCCAATGTTTTCTTCCATTGATGCAAATTATCCTATAAAGAAAACAATAAATCTCTCTCAATGGTGTAGAAAACCCAAGACTTGTTGAACTCAATGGGAGCTCAATATATAAGCAAAAGAAAATAAAAGTGGGAATTTTACAAATTTTGAGCTTTTTACAAATTGTGGACTTTTTACAAAATTGTGGGCTTTTTACAAATTGTGGGATTTTTTTATTCTTAATGCATTTTCTGTAGAATACTAAACATATTTGTCCAAAATTTCAGATGAAAACTGTAGTCTCTACTACGTTTGGAAAATTGGAGGTTTATAAAAGATAAACTGCGAACAGAATTGTACCACTATGATAAGAAGCTGTCAGAAGCATTCCTTCTTCTTCACAAACATGGAACTACCTTAAGAATGCTTATGGTTGATATAAATATTAGAGCATGGCAGTTAAATGTAGTAGTTATGCTAAAATACTGAATAACAGCTTGAGAGTTCTCTTCAGATACTGCACGAATGCACCAAATTAAGGCTGTACCATTACTAAAGATAAATGGCCAAAAATAGTCAATTTTGATATCGTGAAGTTATGTCTTTCTCGGTAGCAAACTGGGGATAGGATGGAAAATATGAGAGAACTAAGTTCCAAGGACTAAAAACCAAGGCCAACATAGTTCTGCCTTGAATCAGAGACAAAACAAAGCTGCCCAAAAAAGTGTTTGAGAGCACCCATTGAAGCTCCTATATATAGCAGAGTCAACATTTTCCTATTGAACAAGTTTTTATAGTCAAAGCCACAGCAAGATCAGATAGCCACGATCCTAAATGAGAACCAGAGCCAAAGCTAAGACAGATCCACGTTTAGCAGAACAAGACAGCCATAGCAAAGGATTTGACCACAGAACCAGATCATGAGAGATAGAAAGATTCTTGCTTCCACTATGGAAATGTAGAAACTGTACAAGGGCTTTGCTTCCAGTAGATTTCATTGTGATAGTAATTTATATGGTGTTGTAAGCTCTCATTATTAGAAATTAGAATCTTAAAGCCATTCTGGAATTCTTTTAACCTGGAGAGGGTTTTCTCTGGTTATAAATCCTCATGTTCAAATTCCATTGTGGATTGGTTGTGTTTGATATTATGTTTTTACTGTCCACAGTTGAATTTTCGCACAGAAAATTATCAGTCTAAAGTGGAGCAATTTTGTGATGTTTCTTTTGCTTCCTATTGTGAAGTATTTCGCTCAGAACTCTACTCGTTGTAATAGAGGTCTTGGGCATAGAACAGGGGACTTTGGTTTTTTGGAATCAAACTTCAGGTTAAGATGCTCATCTGAAGAATGGCACAGTGAGCCTTAGCATGGACTTGGGAGTACCAATTTGAAGTGCAGGTAGGGCATTATACAATAGACCAGTTATATTTCTGGACCCTAATACAAAAGTTTCTTCTTCTTTCAAAACGTGTTTCTCCTTTTCTGTAACCAATGTGGGTCCCGTTCTTGTTTCAATTGGGGATGGATGAGCATTTTTTATTGCACCAGATGATCACACTCTGGGTAGCCTTGGAGGCTATTTGGGGGTGATGAGTCCAATAGGTCTCAATGAACTGTTGCCCTCGCTGGGGAATACTATTGCAGTGGAATTTGATACTATTTTGGATGTTTAATTCCACGATCCTAATGGAAACCAGTACCTTCAGCTCCAATACCTGTTCACAAAAGAGGGTGTCATATTCATTCATGCGTGCAGAGAGGGTGAATTGCAGGCATTGCAACAGGAGGTTTTTTTGTTGTTGCATTGGCCACTAGATTTTTTTTCTGGTTCTGTTACAAGCATAGAGTATTGAAAAGGACAGACAAATTTAGTTCAGATATTGTGAAATTGCCTCGGAAATTCACCTACAAAGAGCTCAGCAATGCTACGAAAGAATTTTTTTGAATGTGATTGATAATCGATAATTGCAAGCAATGGTAATCCCCTTGTGAAACCCAAATTTCTGAGCATTTTCTAAAACCTGATGATGGAGTCATTGTAATGAACAAGCGCCTAGGTCCATATTACGTCAAAATCTACCAAGCACCAAGATCTATAAAAAAAAATCCACAGTATCTGCGAACTAAGAAGAAGAGGCAGAAATGTATTCTGCTTACCTGTTCGAATAGTGGTTGGGGTTTACCACGGCAAAAATTTGACAGGGCCCATGTAGCATTTCGTATCATTTAAATTCTGGCAGTATCATTCAACTGGGCAAGCACCTGCCTTGGAGCTCCATGACTGAGGGCAAGATCCCTAACTGATGCAGAGTCTCCAGCAATATTTCCCAAAGCCCAAACAGCCTTACATGAACACCAGTTGAACTCAAAGTTGGGTAGTAGTTTTTTAAATCAAATTCCAAAATTACAGATGTATAAAGATAGTTGGGAAGAATAATTTTATGCCTCTAAAATGAACGTGCTACGTGTTCTCGAACATTATCATTCCCAGAGGTAAGAAGTTCCACAAATATAGGCAGTGCCCCGTAATCAATCACAACCTTTGTATTCTCAGAGGCTCCAAAAAAACCCAAATAGGGTCAACCCTACTACAGGAGGAAGGGCCTGCAGTAAGAACTTACCATTTTGCAAGAACTGAGGGTGAATGCTATTCTGCAAGAGATGAGGGAGAATGCTAAGGGCGAATGCTGTTCTGCAAGAGCTGAGGGCGAATGCACGTGTGATATCAGATGTTAATGTAGTTTTTTAAAAAATCATTTTTATGTAGCGCGCATTTGAATTTTAGCATTTCAAATCATTTTTATTTACATTTAATTTTTGCATTTCTAATACAAGTGACAAACAAATTTCTACAAGAGGTTGAAATTTTTACTAGATAGCCATGAAAGACTAATTAAAATGGCTTAAAATGCAAGTGGAACTTCAAAATAAATGTAATTGAAGGTTCTCTCCACTAAATTTTTGCAAAAATGCTTACATTATTTAAGTTATCTAGGATATTTTTTTGTATTACACAATCAAAATTAAATAATGAAATAGTTGGGTAGTCTTATTGTTTCAAAGTAGGACACAATTTTCAAATGGTGTTGAAGTTTCATGTGATGATTAACTGACAATATTCTCCTTTCCTATCCTTGAAAAACTATACAAGGTTCCCTGTTGCCACATGAAACCCTAACTCATGTAGCAGCATAGGACCAATCCTCCATTTTGCCCGTCATAAGGCATTTTGCACATATTTGATGACTAGAATTTGCGGATTCCCATTTTCCATGAGGTGCTAGGAAGGATAGAAGACTTAATTTTGACGTTTGAGATTTTTTCAAAAACGTTCTTACGCCCTTTAATTTCCACTTACCAATAATTTTGCAACACTAGTCCTCTTCGCAATTGCAAGGTTGTACTCAAAAAGTAGGGAAAGTTACTTTTTTGGCTCACTCAATGATCCAAGTGGATACTGGTGGCCACCCACCTATTCCACTTGGGGCCCCACCATTGTCTCTTTCATTTTTTCAGTTTCGGCACAACTTACTATTTTTAGCAGTTTTTCGGGTCCTGAACTTCCGGAGCTGTTTTGAGGCCCTAAACGACGTTTTTTGGGCATCACGCCTCCAACGAATATCATTATGTATCATTCTGTTCCGGAATTATATTTGTGGCGAAAGTTGTAGTCCTTGGATAGATATTTCTAATGATGTATCATGTGCGTCAAATAGAGATAGTATGCCAAAGTTACATCCCTGGGAAGTTCAAACACCAATTTACCCAAACGGGGCCCATAGTTTTGGTGCTTCATCTCCTAGGGTTAGATTTTTCGATGTTTAGGGTTATCCATTGTTTCTCAATAATAAATAAGCCCTCGAGCCTCATTGTAACTCAGTTCAGAGGCCTGTAGCCGCCTCATCTCTCCTCAGAGATAGCTACCAGCGCCCTAGCTAGTTTTATTTCCATTCTGTCTATAAGCAAATTTCAGTTCTTTGATATTAATAAAATGAAGTGTTGTTTCCACTGCATCTCTGTATTTATGGTTATGTGTTTATTCTGTTGCGTTCCTGCATAAATCCGGATCAGTGGTATCAAAGCAGTCTTCTTTTTCTCGATCCTTCTTTGCATGTCCCCAACGAGGTCGGGGTATAAGGAGTTAGGGCTCAATCTGGTGGAACCTTTGCAAGATCAGCCTTGCAAACCCTGACGGACGCCCATGGGGGACAAAAAGAAAGATGAGGGAGCAAGAGATCCTATCAAAATATTGCTCAAGGAGGCCCTCGAAAAACAAAGGAACGCGATGATGGATAACTTTGCCCAAATCCTTCAACGGCTGCCCACCGGTGGCGCATCTGCATCCAGCAGCCACTCTGGAGGTGTGACTCCTTTTAAGGTACAAGTAAACTTTGAAATTCCCATATTTGAGGGTCAAATAGATGCAGATGTCGTAGATATATGGTTGAATCTATTAGAAGGATATTTCTCGGTTCATGACTTTTCCGATAGGGAGAAGATTATTTTTGCACTCCTCAAAGCTGCCCCCCATGTCAAGGACTGGTGGGAAAGCCACTCTGATAAAAAGGACGAGACATAACCCTCCTTGTTCTCGGTCATACCCACTTGGAATTATTTCTGAGACACTGTCAAGGAACAATACTATCCCGTGGGGAGCTATGAGGACAAGTACATACAATGGACCACGCTACTGCAACAAAGGGATCAACATGTGCATGAGCTGACGAATCTGTTCCATACCCTGCGCACCAAGTTGGGTATCAAAGATTCAGAGAAACTTCTGGTTCTAAAGTATCGTAGTTTTCTACATAGATACATTCAGGAGGTAATGGAGTTCCTCGACATATCCTCGCTTGGTACGACATACCGGTATGCTGCCAAGATTGAGCAGAAATTCAAACAAAAGAAGCGAGACTTTGGATCTACGAATCAAAAGCAAGGGAAAGGTGCTCCCAAACCATAGAACAAAGGACAGAGACAAGGCACGGTGACTCAAGACAACCTGTCAAAGCCACAAGCAAAGAACAACATCGCAAAACCAAAGAAGGACACGGGAAAGTGGTGTGAGTTCCATAAGAGCTCCACTCACAACACAAGTGAGTGTCGGGCCAAGCAGTCGCTGGTGGCTGAGATGCAGGCTTCTGAGTCAGATGCATGCTCTGACTCTGAATCAGAACCTGACAAGGGGAATGACAAAGGGAAATAGATTATTGATGCGGAGCCCAATTCCACTGCTGCCACTACAAAAATCCAGAAGGAGGAACATCTCTTCCACTCCCAGATGTGGGTAAAGGGCTCCTCGGTACAGTTCACTGTTGACAATGGGAGCCAAAAGAACCTCATTTAGGCAGATGCCATGAAGCGGTTGGGCTTTCCGACCACATCTCACCCACATCCATACACCATCGGGTGGCTTCACCAAGGACAAGATCTCCGCGTCAGCCAGCAGTGCCACCTTCAGTGCCACCTTCCCTATAGCATCAAGCCCTTCACGGATGAGGTATTATGCAACGTTTTTCCTATTGATGTTTATAATGTATTATTAGGACAACCATACTTGTGGAAATTTGATGCGGTGCATGAGTCTCGGCCTTGTGCTGTCATTGTTACTTTGGGAAATAAGTTTTACATGATACCAGAGGTACCACCTCCTGCTACTATCTCTTTGGTTACTGCAAAACAATGTAGTAAGCTCATTTCCCAAACCAGGAAATTCGTTTTCCTGATGATCCACCCCTAGGGCAAGAAGAAGACTATGACCACGACCTCCAGAAAAGGCTCCTATGCAAGACAACAACAAATGGATAAGGTTGTGGAGGAGTACGGGGACATTTTCACCTCACCCACATGGGTTCCTCTACACTGTCAAGTCAAGCACCCGATTGATCTAACCCCAGGTGCGCCGCTACCGAACGGACCGATCTATCGGTGCTCTTTTCTGGAAAACAATGAAATAAAGAGGCAGATTCAGGAGCTGCTGCAGAAGGGTCACATCCAACCAAGTTCATCGCCCTGTGGGAGTCCGATAATTTATTATTTTGAAATCATAGTTCTAAATTATCTCTTATTCTGTGAGTAATGTAATCTATTAATTGTAAGTAGATTCATTATAAAAATTCAAACTGATTTTAGCATGAATGATGACAATTTATATATTAATTGGTTTTTAAGAGTATTTGTATTACGTATGAGCACTGGAAAGATAAATCAGGACTTCATTTTCTGTTTTCCTTATTTTATTGGGCTGAACTAGAGAAAATTGAATATGAATAGTGAGTTAATTGTAAGATCAATGGGCCAAGGCCATACATCAACATTGACCACAATGGGGAAGTATAAAAGCATGGATATTCATGCAAGTATAGTTATTAATGTAAGATCAAAGTTAACTCTTAGCTTCACTAAAGAAATAGAAGGCAAAGATATAGCATCAACTGAAATTCACATGAAAAAGTAGATGAAAAATGTACAATCATCCAATGGAGAGGTAATCTATAATTATCCAGTAAGACTCTTGGCTATGCCTTGAGACTAAACTAATTCTTAATATTTTTGAATAATCATCCATTGGAATTTAGTAGGAAAACCATAGTAAATCATTGTCCAATGGCCATGCAAAAATATAAAAAAAAAAATATTTGTTGGTTGTTTTTCAATAGGTGGACCATGATGGGACCACTGAGAAGGTGGGGGTTTTTTTTTAATCATGGAAGTGAGGTTTAGTAGATTGATAGTCAAGTTACCTTTCCCTATAAATTTTCTCGATCAAGTTATTCATTCATTGAACTTTGATTCATTCCTACTGTTTTGATACACAATCCAATCCATTTGAGTCTTGAGTCTTCATTGAGAATGGCATTCATAGGTTGTCAAGAAAGAGGTTATCATGCACATGCACTCTTCTTTTCTTGGTATCTTTGTAACTATGTTCAGCTCGAGTTCTATATTTTTAAATTATCATAATAGTTCGTGATTATTAGGCTTTTATTTTGTCTTTTAAGAATTTTAATTTAATTATTATTAATCATTAAATTAATATATATATATATATATATATAGTTATTATAGTTATTAAACTTTCAATAGAATTATTAAACTTTCAATGGTACATCAACTTTCATAGATGAGAACCCGGATGCGGGTGAAGTTGGTAGTGTTTAACGTGATGGGATGGGGGTGTGGCATAAGGGGAAGCCACTGGCCCACCCGCAAGAGTGTTGTCATTTAGTTCTTAATGTCGACTAATCGGCGTTTAATGCCTTTACTCCTGGTGCTCGAATAAACCATAGTCCTGCTCCTCGATACACACTCGCATGCCGCGACATGGCTCAGCCTCCAATTCATACTTATGGTGTTTTATTGCAATCGATTCACAATTGCATGGTAGAATGGGTTGTTATTATAGAGCGTCCCTCTGGTCTAAACAGAATTCCCCGCCTGTGAATCTGTGGTGCGCTCCAGGAGCAGGGCTTTCTAATGTTCGCACTGTAATTGGTAAGAGGAGCTGTCTCAATTATTGTTTGGATTTTGGAGAAAATCTCCACTTCTCCCACGCTGGTTCCTGCAAGCTTGCTTCTGTCGCCCTTTTGCCCCTCTCGCCTCAGTCTTCTGTCCATCTTTTACCTCCTTGCCCTGCTGTCTCGAGTGCGACTATGTTGTGCCTCAGGCAGAGAATGCGCTGCCGAAGAGGCTCCACGAGGCGCTAAATTCGACGCTCTCCCTCCACCTCTGGCACCTCCTCTGTGCCTATCTCCCACTCTGACAGTCAACCTAGAGGGCGTCTTCTCCGCTTGGGCCGTCGCCATGCTTCCCCCACTCCTTCCGCTCCTCCTGCTCAAACCCACACCGTGCATTTTTCCTTTAACAACACTCTCAATTGACCCAGGGTGACTTCCTCAATTACGGTCGTCTTTCGTGAAGAGCCTCAGGAAATTGTTCCCAGTTCTCGCCCGGCGGAATGCAGCCTCTTGGCGGCTCAGGATTTGGTGCAGTTTGTTGGGCTGAAGCACCCTGATAGTGCGAACGTGCAGGGTCAGATGGGCAAGGCCACACAGGACTTGGCGAACAAGGAAGCGGTGGGTCAACCTAATGAGAGGTAGGACACAGTGCAAGTGAGCGAGGCGCAGATTACTCCTCCTCCTCTCGGGAAGGTGATCCATTCTATTGCTGACCTGTATAATGCTGACGGGGAACCAGATGAACTCTGGTGCATATTTGTCTACGAACCTCCTGATGAATAGTTCCTCCTCTTCACTCTGGTTTTTTGCTCTATTTCTGCCCATTCTCATGGGCGTGTTCATGTGTTTCCTGCTGTCTCTGAAAATGCATCTATTTTTTTGCTTCGATATGGTTTACAGTACTACAATTCTCTGGTTCCCCTGCGCGGGATTTTTCAAATGAACTATTTCAGACTGGTTTCCCTCTTGCAGGGAAGTCTTCAAACTATGGTTTTTTGTTTCAAATGCCACAGCACTCGGAAATGATCAGGCTTCGGCCTGCTATACTGTACTCCTTTTGTTAATAGAATTACTTTTACTTAGAAAAAAAAAACTTTCATACATGAGAAAATAGATATTGAGAAATGGTACATCATGGCCTGATTAATTTCGCTTAGCAATTTGAAATGGTATAACATTGAGTCAACAGTAATCATCAATTTCTACACACAGAGACTAATTTCTCTGGAAGCCTGAGATTTCTTTGGCTTGTTATTCTTATAACTACATAGACATAATTAATAGAGAGATTGAGGACAGAAAAAAATCTAGCACTTGGTCTCCACTACTCAACATGATTTTGTGAGAAATAATACATAGATTGATTTCTCTGAGTTCCTTAGCATTCTTCGGCTCATTTTTTTAATCACAACAACAATAAAAAATGCACTGAGGATTTTTTCTTAGTCCGATTATGCAATTTTTATAAGAAAAATTATGCAATATTAATAATAAACATAAATTTATTGCAATTTAGGGAAAGCTCGTTCATGTTTTTTTCTTTATATTGGAAGGTTACTTGATTTTTGAAGTAATTTTTAGTAGATCATAGCATATATTGAGGAAATATTAGTTTGAAAAGAATCAATTATTTCTCTTGAAACTTTAGGTATTAAAATTCCATGACACAGATATATCACACTCCAAAATCCAAAGAAAATGGAAGAGCGTTCAATTTTTTTAATCAAACTTTTATTGGTGGAGGGTTAATTTATTACGAGAACATCATTAATGAAGTGAAAAATTTTAAACGTAACGTTTATTGACTAGAAAAATATGACCAAAACGTCAAAAAAAATTGTGTGACGGGTAAAGAGAAATCCAAATTCCAACCCTGCCTGCCACTTGTTGGTGAGTGGAGGTTATTCACTTTTCATTTACAGCTTACCAGGTTACTCATGTTACCAATATTTTCACATGGCTCACTTTTAGGTGACTACTTATTGTAATTCTTATTTATAAATAACAATTGGTAGATAATTGTATATATTATTTGAAATCTATAACAAATCCAAGCAACAAAATTACAACAAATAGAAAATTATGCAAAAAATTCACCAGGGCACTACTAATGTGTGGATACCCTATCATTTCTTAGATCCTCATAACTTACCAACACCTACTATATTGGTATACACATAATATGGCGTTTACCTGAAGTATTTAATATGTATCTAGAAGTAAATAAGTTGTATGACAATTGTTATGGCAGATATAAGATGTGTATTATAGTTTATATTTCAATTTTTCTTAGGTAGCATGCATGTGCGGTCCATATAGTGACTACAATTACCAAATATATTTCAGTGAAGATGTGAAGATGATCTCTCATTAGGTCCTAATTAAATAAAGAATCATTAATTAGCTTTCCAAATGAATAAAATATGTTAACAAAATAGTAAAAACTAGGAAAACAAATCATGCTTTAAAAAAATATGGCACAATGAGTCACACTCTGAGATTTATTTAATTACTCATCAAGTGTCGCAACAACATATATATGATCACCATTACCATAGAAATGGGACATGTGACCATCATTTTGGTTTCGCCAATGACATTCCACATCATGAGCATTGTTTAGGGTTGATTGTGGTGATTTTTTTTAAACAAATCATTTATACATTTTATGGAAATTATAGACACAATTTATAATCACATTACAAGATCATGATGTATGGATATTCCTTATCATTTCTTAGATACTCACAAATTACCAACACCTAATAGATTGATATACACATCATATAGAATTTACCCCTAGAATGCCACATGTATCCTAAAACAAATTAGTTGTATGGCAATTGTTATGGTGCATATATGATGTGTATTACAGTTTATCTTATAATTATGTTGAAGTAGCATACAAAAATTTACATAATGATATGAGAACCACTCTCTAGAGTATACATCGATTTTGTACACATGGATTTTCAGTTGCTTTTTAAGATATATCATTGGTGATGCTCACATGATTATATAATGGACCATTAAGTTGAACTATGAAATTATTCCTCACAACACACACATATTGATGAATTAATAATTTTTCTCATATAATTTTTTTAATCTGTTTTGAAAAAAAAAAAAATTATATATAATTATTTCTAAGAAGAACAAGAGAGAGTTATTTACCATATCTTCGTAAAACATATAATAGCGACGTTTGGAGGCAATTGTGACGTTTGGAGGCAGCCATCTAGCGACGCTTTGGGGCATAGTGTCGCAATTGCGACACTTTTTCTAAGTGTTGGTATTGCGACACTTTTCTCTAAATGTCGGTATAGCGACGGTTTCCCAAGATCAATGGCCCAAAGTGAACCCGATAACTTACCTTTTCCCCGCACCTTTCCTTTTGATCGTGGCCGTTCGCTCGTTGAATCCAGATCCGACAATGCTAATACATTTCCGCGCTCATAAAGTAATCGTTTGATGTTTTGGCAAATCCACGCGAAATGGGTGGTTTTTCCAAACCACCCGCGGTTACGTGTTGCCACCACGTTGTATCGCGTTCGAAAAGCTAGTTTCCGCTTACCACCATTTACGCTCGCGAATACCACTGGAGGTATTCCCTAAACCTCACCCGTTTAACCAGAGTTTAATGTCATTTAACTATGGTTATACCATCGTTTAATACATTAAAATTATATTTTTCATTCAAATTTTCACCTTTTCGCTTTAAACCTGTAAAACATTGCAGAACAGTTTTTCCTCAAAATCACGCCATTTGAACCCTGAGAAACTTTGCAGAGCCATTTTCAACCTACCAGTACCATTTTTTGATGCCCATTGCCCTGAATTTCCATTACAAAGTACTACATTGTCCTCTGCGAAGCCATTTTCAAAAAATTGAAGACTGAGCAGCTCTGCAACGTCTTCAACCGAATTCCACTGGTTCTCTAGGTAATTTTCTTCGAAGTTGCCCTCTGAGATTTCAAAATTCCTGTCTATTTCAAATAATTACCAAAGTTACTGCAAAAAGGTGTCCATTTTTCAGGGGAAACTCTGTCAAAATTTCCCTGGAATCCCTAATTGCCCTTTCTCGCAGTTTTTTCCATACCCTAGTCCGTTTTTCTGTTGAAATCGATTTTAATACACGTTCTGAGCTTTAAATTCCTTGCATTTCCTAGAAATCTTTCTCAGAAACCCCATTTTCAGTGGAAATTCGCCAAGAAACCCCTGTTTTTCGTAAAGGAACTTAGCAAACCGTTTAAGCTTGCTTCGTTCATTATTAAAAATGACCAAGAAACAGGTAACCCCCAAGAATGGAGGCCCAAAATCTCAAAATAATTCTTCTGCAAAGATTCCTCAACCTATGTCCTTCAAAATCGACAAACCAACTCCTGTACTCACGGCTGATTCTACAGAAGTGGTCAGACCAGTCCACCCTCTAGTCATTTCTCTAGAGAACAACCCTTTAGTTGATCTGGACTATAGAATACTAGACCCTAATGTAGAATTTAACCTGCTTGATGTCTATAATTGGTGCTATGGAAAATCAGTGGAAAAGGGTGACAAAGATATTCCAATTTGGGAATCCAATCTGCCTAGATATATTGTCCATCTCACTCATTTTGTTCCTGACTTTATCAGATTATGTCAAGCCTATTATATGCCAGAACAAAGATGTATTGTAAACAAAGAAAAAGATACCCTGTTTTACATCACTGAAGAGTCGATAAATTCCATGTTGCAAATGAATCATGACCCCAATTCTGCTTCCCTATCAATAGAAAATTTAACCCAACTATATCTTGACTTGGATTTCAATGCTAGATTCAAAATATACCAGACTTTTTGTCCAAATCAAGTTGATATTCCTACGTTAAATCCTCCTTTTAACACCTTTTATTTCCTAGATGAGACTAGACAGATTGTCTCAATTCTCTCCTTCATACTAAGATACACCAGTGATGAAGTCACTGATGTGGCTATCCTAGGTTTTCTATCAACTCTAAGCCCTGGTCAGTCACCATCCATTCCGTTCAATTTTTCTAGATTTATTGTTGAAAGTATGCATTATCAGTTATCCAGATTATCAGAAGAAGTAGTTTTCAGATACTCCTCTTATCTACTCCACCTCTTCCTATATTATCAAACAGATAAGTTTCCAATTGAATGTAAGAAAATGGATGCAGAAGGAAAAGTTCTATCAGTAGTATTTTGGTCATCTATATTAAGGAAATGGAATAGAAAGTATAGTTTTACAGATTTCAATGACTCATTTATAGCCCCTTCTATGTATCTCTTGGAAAAAGAGGAGATCCCTAGGATCAATGATGAGACAAGAAGAATTCTGTAGTTATTAGAGAGCTACAAAACTGGAGATTGGTATTTATATAAAAATCATATAGAATTCAGAGTGTATGGCTCATCCCTGGCCCCATATAAGTTACCCAGATTTGTTACTACAAGAATATTTTCTTTAGAATATCTGAGACAACTATTTAATGTAGATGAAATCCACTTCATAGCTTTCAATAAAAATACCCAATTTAAGATGAAAAATCAAATTGGGCCATTCATTGTGAATAGCAGAGAAGATGCCAATGAGATAAATGTCAAACTTAAAGAGTATAAGTTCCCATGTAGTTTCACATGGAAGTATGACCCACAAGGTATTTTGAGTGCAATAAGGGTAAAATGTAAGTTGCCTGTTTACTTGCATGATCCTAAGCCCCATATTGAAAAATGTAAATAAAATTGAATGGGAGCCAAACGCCCTATCTGATGATGATTCACAGGCAGTACAGGTAATACAGGTAGACAGTGGCAAAGGCAAACAGATTGAATAGACAGTACAGGTGGCTTCTACAACCAAAGATACTGATAATGTACATAAAAGAGACAGAGAAGGAGATATTTTCATAGCTGAGACTATTGAGGACATAAAATTCAGAACTCCTTATAGTAAAAGAAGCAAGTCAACAAAAGAATAAAATGATAAGGCTGTAAATATTGATATAAATGATGAAGCAACAAGAATAGTCACTCAAACATTAAAAGAGCTTCAAAATGTAAAAATTGGAACACAACAAAAAGATACAGTCATGAAGGAAAACCAGGCTACTGTTGATTTGCCTCCTTCTTCTCAGGAAACTGACAATACAGAGTCAGAGATTCAGATCAGATTCAGAGAGATTAAAGAGAAGAATGAAGAGCTCAAGAATCAAGCTCATTCTAGATTTCTTAAGGAAAAGCCTGGAAACAAAGACAGGCTTCTTTCAGCATTTTATTATTCATCCAATAAATTGGTAATGTAATTCTTGAAGCCTACAGTGGCTGAGCCAAAATCAGTGGCAGATTATTCCAAAACAGATCTTGAACTGGATGCAGATGCCATTCATGAATTAGATCAAATTGAATTTCATAGGAGCAATACTGAAATGCTATATTCCAAAATTTTCAGTAAAACTATGAAATCAATTAGGCTTGAGAAAACAGTGCTCAACCTCCAAAATCAAATGAGGTTGGATAAAGCCTCACTGTATGCTAATAATTTAAGAATAAAAGCACTAGAAGATATAGTGATTGAAGCAGGGGGTGACCCAACCAACATTGAAGGGGAAAAAGTCTTAATTAAACAGAAAAATGAGGATATAGCTACTCTTAGAAAGAGTTGAAGTTGCCTTAGAGTGAAAACTCTCAAGCAAAAGAAATTCTACAGCAAAAAACACAGAATGATGATTTAAAGCAGCTTGTACATCAAATGACAGGTCAGATAAAAACAATGGAAATTCAAATAGAAGCTCTAATGAAAGAGAATGAAGAACTAAGAAAAGCACAACCAATTGTCATTCCTACAATGATCCCCACTGTAAACACTGCTATACCATCTACTTTGGCAAAACACTTGGCATCGAACGGAGTACTGCCAACTGCAGTGCCAATTACTTCTCTAATCTCTGCCTCCTCTTCTTCATCCTCACAGAGGCGCACACCACAAGACCAAGATAAAGAGATTCTTAGTTTGAGAGGCACTATTAAAAATTTAGAAAAATCCAAAAATGATGCCTTGACTACTTCTAGAGGACATGAGCAAAGGTCTGATCAACTACAAGAACAGGTAAAGATTCTTCAAGCACAAGTAAATCTTACATATCAAGTGGCCTTTCTAAAAAATCATTTATGGACCAAAATTATTGATGGCATCCATTCTCAATGGCCTTCAATTTGGATAATTTATGAACAGAGGGAGTTACTTCAAGTTGCTAGTGCAGAGATTAACAAGACTAAGAGGGAAATTGACAAAAAACCAGCCCAAGAAATCCAACTCATAGCTTTTTTAAATAGTAAAACCAGGGAAGAGTTGGAAGAATTGAAAATTGTTGATAGAATTTTCAGAAACCATTCTTCAAATAAAAAAGGTCCTGAACAAAAGAATCATAATGAGTAATCTAGAGGACCGATGTAAAGACATGAATTTATCCATCTCAAGATTTTTAGCCAAATACAAAACATTGTCAGAAGCAGGTTTGCCTAATATTCACGCATTGAATGAAAAGTTAATGCCTCAGAAATATTATGATCTAAAAATCAAAAATCATGCAAAAGAGCAAGCCAGACAACAACTGCCTCAAGGATCACCAACATGCAAAATACTTTTTCAGTATTTTGAAAATCTGTTCTTTTTATATAATGAGATCAGGCATATGTTCACTATCAAGCCTAACTTTTCCAAGTATACAGAGGCAGATGAAAGCTACAGAAAATTGAAGACTATGAAGATCCCCTCTACAGAAAAGTGGCAAGAATTCACAGATCTGTTGTGAATTTAATGAATAAAAAACAGGAAATTCACTTGGAAATTCATTTTTTACTGTTACCTCAAATGGTAAAAATACAGGGTTAAAGTGCACAACAAAAATCAGTTCAAATTAGAATAATCAGTTATATTTTTGCTTGTAAAAAGGTAACAGCTTGCAAACTGTTTTGCAGCTGTCCCTCTTTTTAAGTTTTCTTTCCTAATTTTGATTAAAACATTATCTCAATTCCTGAGATATTTTGTAAACATTTTTTTGTATAAATACTTCACAATTTGAAGTATTCAGTGTGAATAAAATTTCTCAAGACAACTATAGTTCGTCCTCTCTACTTGGCATTTTAATGTTTTCTACTTTGTTCGTGCTCTCTACTTGGCCATTGGCCTGTGGGTGATATGGAGTTGTAATCTTGTGCTGAATGTGGTAGTTTTGTAATGTTTCAGCTAATTTATTACCTACAAATTGTGGTCCTCCATCTGTGATTATGTCCCTTGGGAGACCATAGCGCACAAAGATTTGGAAAAGAAACTGTACTACAGAGTCCTATGTAGCTTTTTAAAGTGCCTCTGCTTCGACCCACTTAGTGACATATTCGGTTGCAACTAGGATGTATGTTTTTTGGTTTGAGGGAGGACTAATAGCGCCAACAAAATCAAGTGCCCAGCGTTCAAATGGTTCAATCACTAGTTGAGGGTTCAAAGGCATTTCATCAGACTGCCCAGGGCGTCCTGCCCTTTGGCAGCTATCACAGGCCTGCAAATTTTTTTTGGCATCCTTAAAGATGGTAGGCCAGTAATAGCCTGTTCGTAAAACCTTATGGGCAGTTCTACGGTTCCCAGTTAGATCCCCTTCTTCAATCTTTTTATCGATAGCTTAAGGATTCTTAAGTGCCCTTTTGCTCAAATTCCATCCACTCCATCAAATCAAGCCTATACATAGCCTTAGAAGGTCACCTATCTTTCCCTTAGCACATTTGCATCTCTGAGCCTTATTTCTTAGTTCTGCTTGCCTAGAGAGTTGAATCCATTGCCCAATATTCTGGTAGATCCTTCTGGTTTACCTTGAAATCTCTTTATTCCCACCAATCTTTTAAAATCAAACCCAAATACACAATCATAGCTAGCCTAATATCTGTTACTAAAACAAAGCTAAATCATACGGAGAGATCCCTCTCTAGAGTTCAAGAAGGCTAGATCTTGAATTCCCAAAGAGGTTCTTGGTTACCCCTGGTGTTGTTAACTACAAAAATCACTATCCCACAACCTAAGAATTCTAGGGTGATAACAGGCCTTGGGGGTATTATGATCGTTGGAGGAAACTCCCACAGCTAGAAGAGTTGACAGAGAAAATTGGATCGAGTACAAAGGTGTGGCAGGTGGGTTTTACCTTGTACCAATTGTTATGGTGCATATATGATGTGTATTACAATTTATCTTATAATTTTGTTGAAGTAGCATACAACAATTTACATAGTGATATGAGAACCACTCTCTAGAGTATACATCGATTTTGTACACATGGCTTTTCAATTTCTTTTTAAGATATATCATTGGTGATGGTCACATGATTATATAATGAACCATTAAGTTGAAATATGAAATTATTCATCACAACACACACACACACATATTGATGAATTAATAATTTTTCTCATATAATTTTTTTAATCTATTTTGAAAAAAAAATTATATATAATTATTTCTAAGAAGAACAAGAGAGAATTCCTTACCATATCTTCGTAAAACATATAATAGCAAGAAAATTAATCTATTGAAATTTCATTTCCAAACATATTCATGGAGTAAAATGAAGATTAAAAGGAGATATTCACGGATTTACCTATAACATCACCTCATAATTAAGAATGTAAATGTACAATATTGATGATACATAGGTTAGGAGAAAATTAATCTATTGAAATTTCATTTCCAAACATATTCATGGAGTAAAATGAGGATTAAAAAGAGATATTTATGAATTTACTTATAACATCACCTCATAAAAGTGTAAATGTCCAATATTGATAAAATTTATTTATATATAATAAATAATAAACCTTTATCTCACATGTATCATATAATCTTATAAACAAACAATTGCACCGGGGGTGCAATCCTCAAAACTTTTAAACTGTCTAATGTATATGTACCTATTTAAAGTATTCGGGGCCCACATTAAAAATGCCCAAAGTGAAATATTTGTGCATATGTAAATAACTATTGGGCGGTGAAACAAACTTATAACAAAATATTAATAAAACTATATCATACGTTCGGACTTCAAAAAAAATAAAGCCGATTTCAATCACAAATTTGGGTTCCAAAATAGCTTGCTGATGTCACCCTAATTTGTGACGCGAAAACTTCATAGAATACACCATATAAAAATTCGGGTCCATTTTTTGGCTTTTCGTACGGAGGAAAAATATGACGCGAAAATCAAATTAATTCCGCCCTATAATGTTTCGGGTCCGGAATTCCACAATGCAGACGGGCCAAAAAATAATGCGATCGAATCGCCTGCTTCCACGTGGATGGCTGATTTGGTCTATGGTCTGTGGGACCACGTTATTCTAAATTAAAATCTTCCGTGTTTACTATTAAATTGCTCTGTTTCCAAAACAATACATCGCTCTGTTTTTAAGTGTGCAGGGACTGTGATTTCAAAACCAAAATTGACTGTTCATCAGTTTTAGAAAGCAACTGTTTGACAGAGCCATTCAAACAGATTTAGAAAGCGGCCAGAGGACAGGGTAGTTGAAATTAATATTTCAACATCCCTCATCCACTGAGAATACCCTCCTTGGTGCCTTCTTCGCCGGACTACGATGTGTTCATCAACAGTCGTGAACCCGATGTCCGTTTTTTCGCTAGGCATCTTCACAACAGTCTTGTTTCTAGAGGATTGCGATTCTTTCTCAAAAGCATAGAATTGCAGGCTGGACAATCCATACCTTCACAAATCAAAGACGCAATTAAAGGAGCCTCTCTCATTATTACTATTTTCTCTCCAAATTATGCGCAATCGCAAAGGTGCCTCCATTAACTACTCCTCGCGCTGCTCTGTAAGATGACCATTTTTGCAAAGGCCATATAACCGTCGTTTATTGCATATAAGTGTCGTTATACCGACAATGGCCAGAGCGTCACTATTGCGACGGATCCCTCTAAACGTCATAATTGCGACACTTAGACATTGTGTCGCAAACAAAGCATCGCTATTGCGACGGATGCCTCCAAATGTCACAATTGTGACATTTAGACATTGTGTTACCATTGCGACATTTGGAAGCATCCGTCGCAATAGCGACGCCTTGGGGCATAGTGTCGCAATTGCGACGTCTTCCTTCAAACGTCGCAATTACGACACTTTGTCTAAGTGTCGGTATTGCGACACATTTCTCTAGACGTCAATATAGCGACGATTTCGAGCGGGATTGAAAAAATTTGGGGAAATTTCCGACATTTTCTCAAAAGCGTCGGAACCAAGTGTCAGAATTTCCGCCAAATGTAGTAGTGTGGGAATCATAAATGCATAATTTCGAATTCCTTTTTCTGTTATAAACTGAAGTAACACCTTCCAAAATCCTCCTAATCTCCAGCTGTCCAAAACCATCTCAAACTCTCCAAAATTCATATGAAAAAATGGAAAAAGACATATTCAACAGTTTCGTAGCGCGCTACGAAACTGCTGTGTAAGCTTATTTCAAAACAGTCTTCAGAATTTTTTTAAGTTGAGGATATTTATAATTCACAAGGACTGATATTATTTCAAAACATATAACTTATCCTAAAAAACATGATCTTCATCAACATTTGTCTTCAACTTAATGAAAAACTGACTTATAGATTTGACCATTTTTCTGCGCTGTTTTTATCTGAAAAATAGGTGTGAGATAGAGATTTTATCTCCTCATCCAAAATGTATTTTTAGAAACTGAATGAGACTTTTAGAGACAATTTTGTCTTGAACAAAAAACTCTCTTGGTTTTTTGAAATACCTCTCCTACTGGCCAGAAACTGTCTTTGAACAACATGTGTAAAACTGGAAAATTTTGATTTCTGAAAATATGGCTTCAAAGAAAGCCTTGTATCTCGCAACTGGTAACACTTGTGAGGAAAGTGAGGGAATTTATTGTAGCTGGATATTTTATGAAGAGAAACCTCTTTCATAATTCCCAAAGACGTTTTCTTGTGGCCAAGAACTGATCATGAAGTGAACTACTAAAACCAGAAAGCAGAGTTTTTCTCTCAATGACTTTCAGCAGTTTCGTAGCGCAAGTGGAGTCATCAATTTATCCCACCTCATAATTAATTTGAAGAGATGGAGAGAGGTTTATGTATTTAAGTATTTTAGGAAGAGAAGCCTCTTTCAGGTTTCAAAAATGAGTTTTCAGTTGCTCAATAACCCCTTTGGAAGTTGACTACTAAAAGCAGAAAAACATAGTTTTTGCTTTGTAGTGCGCTACGAAAAGAGCTTGTTTTCGTAGCGCAAATCACCATTTTTGAACTTGCTGCGATACAAAAACGCAGATTCTTGTATGATTGCAAAAATTTAACCTTAAACTTAATCGAATGACTTCTAAATGGATGATGGGACTTTTTAAGCATGAAATGACACTTAAAAGACCTTATTTGGAAATGAAAAATGACATCTTAAGACCTTTAACCTATCACTTACCCTTTTTTAAGAATGAAATGACTCAAGACCTATTTGGCACCATGAATAAAACAAGGTAAACTTTCATAGTTTATTGATCATGGAGTGAACCTATGACCTTTAAAACTTCTAGAACTATGACCTACCCTTTACCAAGACTTAAAATGACTTTTAGACCTCCTTGAAATCATGACCAAAAGCAGAGTTGACACAATGATGTTTTGAGAATTTTTGGGTGATAACAATAGTGACAAAAAAACCTCCGTTTTATCTCTCCCTATCCCTCTTGGCTACTCTACTCATATATGTGCAAAAAAATTCCGTGAAATAGAATGGAATACATTTTCCTTCTAATGGCCTAGTTATCACACAACCCGGTAGCCTCCTACTCGTTAGGCTTGACTCCCTCAACTCCTAAATAGAATTACAATATGGGCCCCCGTATAGTATTCTTCATAATTATCATGTGTCTATCCTCTTTTCCATAAACAATTTGGGCTAATGTGGTATCCTCTTGAATTATGGGGGTTAAATTAGGAAGGTCAACTTTCAAGTGGCATAATATTTGCATATGAACTATAATTAAGGAGATTATTGCACTGTTGGAAAGGCATATGGCGTCAAAAATAAAAATATGTTTTGGTTCTTGAGCATCATATTTTTACCCCAAAAAATTCCATTTGATACCTCAAACTTCTTCTAGAAGGTTTCAGACCCTAGTTTTCCAAACTGGGTCCCACTGGAAAAACTATCTTAGCATTAGAATAAATTCCATCCTAAAAGTTACCATGAAATTTTCATGTAATTCTCATGTCATAATATGTAAACCAATCAAAATACTTTAAATGTAAAAAAATATACATGTAAATATTTTGGAGGGAAAAGAAGAAAACTATTTTTTTAATTGTATTTTTATCTTATCTCCTTATAATTTTACTCAAATTTCAAGTATTGACATTCATTGGATGTATAATTAAACTACAAATGAAATGAGTACCCATTATTCATACTTCTAAGACGACCTAAATTTATAAAAAATTTAATATACATTAAAAAACATGTTGAACAAGATTCTTTAATGTATTTTCATTTTTTTTTATCAATGTGGGTCTTCTCAAGAGTATGCACAATGTGTACTCATTGGATGTGGAATTTAATTCTTCTACATCCAATGAGTGTTTACACTTGAAATTTCAGTAAAACTATAAGGAGATAAGCTAAAAA
Source organism: Pinus albicaulis (assembly GCA_034641835.2). Taxonomy (NCBI): domain Eukaryota; kingdom Viridiplantae; phylum Streptophyta; class Pinopsida; order Pinales; family Pinaceae; genus Pinus; species Pinus albicaulis. The sequence goes on from CM076576.1 coordinate 925,651,852, forward strand.
TACAATAAAAAAATGTTTTTCATATTTTCCCTCATAAATTCATCTCGTATTTTATTATTTTTCCTTAGACTGTCACTTCTAGGCTGAAATTTTCTCTAATTGAGTTGATTGCTCCACTTTTTCACTCTGAAGGCATTGAGATGGATTAAAAATAATATAATGATCTAATATGGATGACAACTTCCCATTTTTGGGGACTTTTAGTCCTAGAAGTGTAAGCAAAATGAGGTGAGGAAATTTTTCCTCTACCTTCTCTTGTACTATTTAGCCTTGCCTATAAAGTGTCATTTCAATCTGTTTGCAAAATTTCACGTTTCCCTTGTCTTGTAGTTCTAGGCCTCTTTTGTAACATTGTATCCCCTATCAATTCTACCTAATCATTAAGTTCCAAATCCAATATATACAATAAGATCTATTCTTATTCCCTATCTAACATGGAAGGCTCATAGAGTTTTACATTCTCTACATTCATCACTAAGTAAATGTGCATGTATGGGGATAGAATGAGTCTATAGGAATTATATACAACATTTTATATTATCTCAAAGTGACCAGAATGCAAAACCTTCATTTTCTTACTAGGAACTTGTAGCCCTTCCTTGTTCAATTGTAACTATACTTTGTCTCCCACCTTGGATGAATTCTTCATTTTGTGATGATCATTCCCGACCTTGTATTTTTCGTATGAATTTTGTAGTGTCTCTTGTATTTGTATGTGGATTTTACTAATCTTCTCAACATATTTTTCTTCCCTTAAATAATCTCCTGAAATATCCTCCCTCACTTCTCCTTGATGCCTATATGTAATATCCAAAAGTGAAGGTGGAAAATATCCAAAAAAAGTTTCAAATAGGGACTTACCAATAGAAGTGTGGACTACTATGTTATATGAGTGTTGTATATGTACTATATTTTCATCCCAATTATTTGAATACTTTTGATTGTAACCCATCAAAATAATTTGTAAAATTCTATTTTCCTATTTGTTTTTGGATAGAATTGTGTAGGCCTCTTCAACTTCTTGCCCATCTTCTCCCACAATGTAGTCCAAAATGCACAGAGAAATATTATGTTCATGTGTGAAATGGTTCTTCTAAATATCCCAATGAGCACCCAAATCTATCCAAATAATAAGTTCACTAATTATTTCCACCATATGGTATTTTAAATGGAATCATAACTCAAATATTGTTGAGCTTGTCAACTACCACAAAAAGGTAGCCATGTCCCTCCTTGGTTGTTGGTAAACCTCCCACAAATTCCATGGAAATTCTTTCCCAAGGAAATGTTGGTACAGGTAAGGGATGATATAAACCTTGTTTCATGTTACTAAATGTGTTGGTACAACAAGGCATTAATATTATTATGGAGCTAACTACCAATTCTAGCATCTTGGACCAATATACATACCACTGCGAGTTGGCCAACTTTTTCCCTACACCAAAGTTCCCTACAAACTTGGAGGTGTGAGAATCTCAAATCAGTTTTTTTTCACCATTAGGAATACATAAATTATCCAACCTATAGAGTAACTCATCTTGGAGATCATAGTCAATTGTATTGTTATCATGATGCACATGAATATTTCTCTGTAACAATTAAAACACCTCCTTTAAGTCCTCATCCTCTAAATATACCTCTCCATATGAATCATTTTTGAATGGATCCATGTCCATTATAGTTACCAGAGCTATGATATTTGATGTGGGTAGAATAAAATCATGTCTACCAACTTGTTTGTGCTACCCTTATTATACTTTATCACTAAATTAAACTACTGTAGAAACCTCATCCACTTGTAGTGCCTGTTCTCTTGTAGTTTTCTCTAGGCATACAGGTACTATAGTGACTGGTGATCTGTCTAGATCATTGTCTCTTTGATCAGATAATGTTTCATCTTATTCAAAATTTGCACCAAGGATTAGAGCTCCTTGTCATAGGTAGGGTATTTTTGAATCTCCCCATGAAATACATTAAATTGGTAGCATATAGGCCTTCCTCCCTACATTAATACTGCTCCCATAACATATTCACACACATCTATCTCCATTTCGAAGGGATATTACAAGTTAGTAATACTAGAAAAAATGCTTGAATGATATTCTTCTTTAACTCCTCAAAGGCCCTATGTTGATCCTTTCCTCACTAGAAAATATTATGAGTCACTATTATGGTGTCTAGTGGTGTTGCTACCCTTGAAAATTAGGCTATGAATTTCCTCAGATCTATGTTATCCCAATGAAACTCCTAACCTTAGAAACATTAGTAGGAATCAACCACTGCATGATGGCCTCCATCTTGGAAGGATCTATCTTCATCTCTCATCCACTTATCACATACCCTATATACACCAAATAATGTCGAGAAAAATCACATTTCTTGATATTTTCTAGTAGCTAATGCTTATTTAATGTCTCTAGTACCCACATCAAATGTGAGATGTGCTCCTCCCAGGTAGCATTGTATACCATTATATCATCCAAAAATATAATAAAAATTGAATCTATAAAAGGGAACAATATATCATTCATTTACCTCATAGATATATTTGGTGCATTAAAAAATCCAAATGACATGACTAACCACTAATACAAACCTTTCCTAGTTTTGAAGGTGGTCTTATAGGTATCCTCTTATTTGAATTGAACCTGGTGATATGTAGACTTTAGGTCCAATTTGTTGAATTATTTGGATTGTTTCAACTAATCCAAAAAATTATTTATCTTAGGTATGGGGTACCTATTCTTGAGCTTAATTTTGTTTAACACCTTATAATAAATGCACATCTGTCAAGTCCCATTCTTCCTTGGCACAATGATGATGGGTGACCCATATGGAGAGATTATTGGTCAAATCACAACTTTCTCCAATAATTGTTGCAATGTTTTCTTCACCCCATTTTCTTATATAATAGACTACCTATACAACCTAATGTCTGGCAATGGGGAGTTCGAAAATAGTTAGATCTCATGCTTCACTTCCTGCTTTGGAATTAGCCCTTTAGGCTCTTCCAACACATCTTTGTATCACTGTAGAAACTCTTCTAATTACTATTTATTTTTCATATTACACCCTTTTAGGGATGAATTTTCTCTTATTGTGCCTTTTGAAGACTGATTTTCCCTTAAAAATAGAGAAACCTACTCCTTGCTATAACTGATCAATTCATTGGCTTGGTTATCACTTAACATTGAAATTTTGGAGTTTCCCTTGTGTGCATTAATGGTGAATTATTTTCCATCCTTTATGAGGTAGTACTAGTTAGCTCTTTGCATGAGGATTGAATCTTACATGTACATATAGGGACTTCCAAAACCCACTCCAGATGTATCAAGGGGAACTCCGTCTAGTTCTACTTCACCAATGAAATTAGAACTGATAGCAAATCACGTTTTGCACTATTTTGTTACCTTTATATCTGCGTCCTTATTTACCCATCCCAATGGACATGGGATTAGATGATCACAAACTTCCAATCTAAATTTGTTGACCAAATTTTCTGCAATGAGATTTTCCTGTGATCCTGAGTCAAATAGAGCATCAATATTTGTCTTCTTGACCTGTATCTTTATATGGAAGAGTATGTTTATTTTTCTCTCTTCTTGTTGTTGAAGGCTACTCAAATTCACATCTTTATGCAATGATGTATAGTCTATCTTCTCATCCACATCTAATTTTCTTTCTGCATGGTTGCTCAAATCAGTGGCCATGAGATTCTTCTTCTTTGCATATTTCTTTTTTTTGTTTAGGTTAAGCTTTAGATATAATTTTTAACACATCTCCTCTATATGATAGTCAATGTTATAGTAGTCACAATGGTTTTTGGTACCATTACACTGGTGTGTTGTGGCTACCTCCTTTTATCTTTTCCCCATCTCCATTTCTTCTCCCCCTCCTTCAAATCATCCTAGTGCTCCATTTGCTTCCACCCACTTGATTACCCTTTCTTCTGGCCCATGTTCTCCACATACTGTGCCTATATACAAGTCTCATCCATTGATCTAGGTTTTAATTGCATACCTTTTTTATGTAGATGACTATATAGACCCCTCGTATACTTTAGGAATATGTATGAGTTATTTGGGGAGATACCTAGCATTATGGACATCTTCCTAAACTCTGTGGTGACTCTGGTAAAATCTACCCCTATGTTTTTATGGAGTATTTCCATCAGATCAATTGGTCCTCTACATACTTGATAGGGTAAAATTGTGACTTTATGAGGGTTTTGAAATCCTCTCACTTAATGACTAGAGGATATCCCTGTAATCTCAAAGTCTTCGTGTGGATTTCCCACTAACTTAGGGCATGGCCCTCTAATTTCTTCTAAGAAAATGAAATATTATTTTCTTCCTCTATATGAAAAACACTAAGTAAGCTTCTAATTGTTGCAACCAATAATTGATCTTTAGAGTGTTAATATCATATTGATACAATTTGATGTCAACCTTCACTTCCATTTTGAACTCAGTTTTGTGAATGGTTCACAATACAAAAAATGGGTTGATTTTTTTCTGATTCCTTCTTTGACTCCTCTATTTCTTCCCAATCTCTTTATTTCCCCTTTTACTAGACCTTTACATTAGAACCCCCATATTCTATGAATAGGCTAAGATTATTGGTTAGGGTTTCCATGAGGAGTCTCACATTATGGTTTATATTTGCAACTTGTGCTTCTAGCTACATAAACCTCTTCTTTATGGGATCATGAGGGTTATTCATAGATTCATGAACCATGATTTGGGTTTTTATGACTTACGACTTAAATGAGTTGGATCCCCTACAATTACTCGTAATATGTCCAAAAAAAAAATTCTCTTATACCAATATGATCCATAAATTGTTGTGGATTCCATTGGAGTGTTCATCACAATAGATCGAATCAAATTAAGCTTAAAATTTAAATTATACACTACGAGGATTTATTTCTCCTTAGATTTATGAAATTGTTATTTTTTGTCTATTGTTTATGCATGAAAATTTTCATTATGCAAAAAAAAAATAACGGAATAAAAACTCACAAATCAGAAATTAAGACAAATATATCTTGGAAACCCTTTCGAGAGAAAACACAACTAGAAGATGAGGATGCTTTGTCAGCGCACCACCCTCCCGAGCTTGGTTGATATTCAGCAGTGAGGGCTATTATACCACCACACCGTTGACTTTGGACCAATGCCAAAAGGGCAGTGTGCTTAAAATTTTCAGGTGCATCGCCTTAGATGCGCTGAATATTTTCTAGTGCACCACCTCTGGTGCACAACAATAAAAGACACACTGGGACCGGTGCATGCTTGTTTTTTGTGGCGCACCAAATGATTTTTTTTTCCAAAATAATTTATATATGTATATTCATAAATACATGTCTCATTTAATAAAAAAATTGTATTTAATATTTCAATCATTCAGAGAGGTGAAAGGAGAGAAGAGAGGGAACAACAACAATAATAGGTGGACTAGTATAACATGGTTCACCTGTGGGAGGCACGAGAGAGGGAGAGAGATCCGAACCCTCGCCCTATTACAATAGCTACCTAGTGGCTCCTAAGGCAGGTAGGTCTCCTGAAGTCCTATGAGGAGGCTACTTCCATAAAAGGCCATGGTTTGTTTTTGCGACATCTTATCCAAAGGTAGAATGCCCACCTACAGGCTTTCCAGGTTGGTCCTAACCAGTGGTATGCGCCCAATGAGGAGGACATATATTTCATTACAGGGCTATCGAGGAGAGGGGTGGATTTTCCCTTGTTCCCAGAAGTTCCAGTTGGCTATGTAGTAGGGAGTCAATTGGTGTACTCCTAGAGATACATTAGCGCAGATATATTGTCTCCTTTAGATTTTTCAGGTCTCCAAAGGTCAGTTATGTATTGCTACATTTGGTAGTGAGGAGGTGAAGTGCCTCTTACTTCTTATTTCGACCATTTCACACAACACCAGTGACGAGCAATGCATTATTTTCCCGCTTCTATATTATGTTAATTCTTTAGTACATGATCCACGACTTTTCAAGTGGTCTACCATTTTTTTGTGGCAGTTCTGTACAGCCTTAGATAGATTTCATGCTCATGCACAAGGGAGGGTCAAATTCCCTTTTGCTTCAGAGCTATTTTGTTTATTTTTTGAGAGGTTTCCAGAGACGAGGCCTACTTTTGTTCGGCATCCTAGTAGGCCAATGCTAGATGCACAGATGCACATGTGGGGAGAGATGATGCCCAAGAGGGGCGAGACTGAGTTTTCCGCAAGGATATCGCATGATGCACTGGAGTTGCTAGCTAGTGTTGAAGAGCATCCCTTCATTATGGTATCATGTCCTTATGTTGGTTTGGATTGGCGAGGGTGTGACAACATCCTCTTCACAGATGATGAGCCATTGGATGATAGAGGTAATATTACTGTTTTATTCAAATTTATTCTAACATGTCCTTTAACTTGTTTTTATTAAATTGTTTAATTAAATTGTCTAATTATTGTTGTGTACATGTATATATTTTGCAGAAATTGGGTCTTTTGATGGAAATGACATGCTCGCGCCACCAAATGATCCAAGTGTGGATCCTGATGACGATCAGGATATGGAAGATGCCAAGGATCATGAGGCCAGTGCAGACATACTTGCTCCTACTGGTGCACTAGTATTTCCTTTTGCTAGGCGCAGTAGGCTTGATAGTATAATGAGGGTGGATTTGGGTGATCAACATTGTACTTTTTTGTTGAGGCGGGAGTCAGGCCCGCTACTCTGAAAGACACACAGACCTATGGTAGGCTGGTACATATGTGGAGAGGCATGATGCGTGACATGTACAACCTGATGCGGCATTTCGTAGGAGCTACGACCTTAGTTACGCAGTTGAGGAGGGCCCTTGCATGTTATAGGCGTAGCCGAGACGTAACACATGATCGACAGTCCGCGAGCAATGACACATCATGTGATTATCATGATCACTAGAGTGATCATCGTTCACCACGCACTGCGATAGATGAGAAACCTGCAACATCGACCATCAGTCATCATGGAGAGCATGCTAGACCATCGGCCACATCGAGTCAGCAACCTGTAGCATCCAGTAGTACTCATGATCATGAGCACGCTGGACCATCGACCATGTCAAGTCATCACGATGAGCAGCCGACAGTTGATCCTGATCAGCATGAGGCACCAGTAAAAGATCAACAGGCACGTGATGATCATCATGTATGTGAGCTTCATGTCGAGGCTGCATCATTGACTGAGCAGGCCTCGACTAGTATTTCTATTGATGATGTACCACCAGCTGATATATGACATTTATATTACAGTTGTATATTTTTGACATTATATATATATATATATATATATACATATATATATATATATATATATATATATATATATATATATATATATATATATATATATATATATATATATATATATATCGTCCATGTATTTTATGTTCATGTTGCAGTTGTACTTAATTTACATGTTGGTGATCGTCATGATGTGTATATTATAAGGTCATGTTAGATATGCTCATTTAATGTGCAACTTACAGATGGATGTGTATGTGATATCTATTATTTGACATGAGATGTATATTAGATGATCATGATCACGATGATGTTAGCGAATTTGAATGTTTTTTTAGTTGAATATGATGTTTGTACAATGGTTATCATGATCGTGTTGTTTATTAATTAATTTAATATTAAATTATCACGATAATTATTAAATATTATGTCGTTATTGTAATTGAAATTTTAATTTTAATTGTATGTAAAATTGTAAAATTGGATTTGTATTTGTAATTGTAATTTTAATTGTAATTGTGTGTAAAATATTTGTAACATTTTAATTGTAATTGTAATGTTTAATATATTGTGAAATGATTGTAATTGTAATTGTATAATATATGACAAATTGTAAAATTGTAATTGTATTTGTAGTTGTAATTTTAATTGTAATTGTATATATGGAAAATTGTAAAATTGTAATTGTAATGGTATATATATAAATTTGTAAAATTGTAATTGTAATAGTAACTTTTATGTAAAATTCTAATAATGTAATTGTATTTGTATGTAAAATTATAAAATTGTAATTGTAATTGTACATGAAATTGTAAAATTGAAATTGTAACTCTAATTCTAATTCTAATTGTAGGTAGAATATTTGTAAAATTTTAATTGTATTACTGTGAAATGATTGTAATTGTAAAATTGTAATTCTAATTGTAGTTGTATGTAAAATACTAAAATTGTAATTCCAATTTTAATTGTAATTGTATGTGAAATTGTAAAATTGTAATTGTAATTCTAATTATAATTGTAATGTTAATTGTAATTGTATGTAAAATATTTGTAAACTTTTAATTGGATTAATGTGAAAATTTTAATTGTATTAATGTGAAATGATTTTATTAAAATTTTTAAGTTTATAAATTTGTAAAATTTTAAATAATTGTAAAATAATAAATCTAGAATAATAGGAATTTTTGTAACATAATAAAGTTTAGAAAATAATGAAAATAAATTCATGTACTTTATAATTATCATCATTTTATTATGTTCTTACATACAAAAAAAAAACAACTTTATACAGTACGCCATTGTTTTTTAGATCAACATAATTGCAAATTATCAAGTGAAATATTGATTTTAACATTAACACATTGCAAATTACCAATTAATTCAAAATAAATATTATAATGTTTCAAAAAACCCATCTTAAAAAGAATAAATATTGATGAAATAACACATGTACCATATCACTCTCGGTTCTCATGATCACCCTCATTATCTTCCATCTCGCATGGCATGATCACATTATTGTTCTAAAAAATATGTTTTGACCTAGGGTCATGTCTCAATACGAACCACCAATTGATATCCAACACATCTAGGTTAAAAAACACCTGGTTGTAGTGTTTGGGGAAAACATAGGGCTCCTTAGCTTCATCACACATCTTTCTAGAGTTGATACATATCAACCGACTATCGTGATCTTCCTTTACATTATTCTGATCAAAGGTATCCCACCTCTTGCACCTAAAAATAACACATTGAAAAGAAGAGAAATCCACTTCAATGATCTCTTGTGTCTTTCTGACGTAATCTAACATCCCTCGTACTAGGTTTTGATCACGGTGGCTAGATTGAATAGATTGATCAAACTTGACTTCCACTCTACAGTCTTGTGTGTTGTGTCCATCATCGGCATTTTCTGCGTGCAAATGGTGTGCATATGGCCACATAGATGGGAACAAATGCACCTATCAAAAAGTCAAAAATTCATAGTGTCATGTGTCTTATAATAACCCAATAGTTAAAATATGAAATATGGATGTAATTACATTTGAAAAGTGCATTATTAAGTTTCAAATGTACACATAAATTAAATAGATTATTACTGAGTTGCTCCACCCAATCCCCATATTTAGCGCATCTTCTTTAGCACGCGGGTAACGACCAGTTGCACCATATTTCTCTCTGACTTAGTCAGCAACCCAGTTGTTAGGGTATATTTTTGGCATATTTTCTTTTAAATGGTCGGGACAAGGGACAATTATGCCATTCAACCGTCTGAATTCTTTCCTGTCACTATCCCATTTCATCCTCTTTTGTTCGTACAATGTGACCAATGGTTGTGTCGCTTTGGAATTGTAAAGAACGAATTTATTGATTGCTTCTATTTCTGCATTCGCTGATGAAATCAAACTGACATTATATAGTACATAGAGATCAAAATATACATGATATTGAAGTTCAACATGAATATTTACTTTGTGTAAATTTTAAAATTTGTAAGTCGCTTACTCTTTATTAAGCATTTTTTTTCCACTCATTTCGAGCAACTCCCCTACTCTTTTGTCTTCATACCTTTCATCTTCCCAAATCACTGCACCTGGTCTATTGGCGATATACTTGATGTACTCACTGGAATAATAGAAAGACTCATACGATATGTACCCATCTACCATAGACCCGTCAGGATTTGTCCTTTGTCGAACAAAACCTTTCAATTTCTTCATGTACCTCTCTAAGAGGAACATCCAACGACAAGAAACCACCCCAACTAATTCAACCTCATCTACTAGGTGGATTAGAAGATGAGCCTGCAAGTCCATGAAACTTGTGAGAAGTTCCTTCTCAAACATACAAACAATCTCAACTGCCTCTTGATGCCACTATGGAAAACTAGCCACGTAAATCTCCTTTGATGTGATCCAACACACAAATGAAGATAATTTAGATATGGCACATCCTAGGTCTTAAGGAAATTCATGTTTCACACACCCACACATGAACAAAGGATAATGACACTTCAAAGTTACACACACATGCAATAATATACAAAATTAGTTATGTTTTATGATCCCTGCATGGGATAAAATTTATTAATATAACAAATGATAAATTCATGCTTTTGAAATTATACGTACTCTTATAATTTTGAAATGGTCATGCGATTTCAACCATGAAAAATAGTCATCCACGATGAATCAACGCCATAATGAAGACCCGTATGAAGATGGCACCATCACACCCATTATAAATTCCTTTTCCAAAGAAAGACCAACTTTTTTAAAAATAAGTGGGACATCACCTTCTTTGAAATACCATGAATTAGAGGGACCAACGCCTGCCTCTGATCCTGTACTTTCTAATTGTCTTGGCCAATGTTTCTTTTTAGTTTTTGAAGTAATAAGATCTTTCCTAACATCCAATGTGTCACTTTGTTTCGATGATATGTTCCTCCATAAAGAAGTTGAAACATTTTTAAATATATGCATGGGATCTAATAAGTGGGTAATATTAAGATGCTCGTAGGTCCACCATCTAGCTTTCAGAGAAGGTCTATAAAATTTACACCCAAAATACCCTTTTGTTACAAGACCTTTGAGATTATTGTATACAATTTATATGAATGGCACGTTAAATAATATCATGAAGATCAGAACAATTACAACAAATTAAATAACGAATTTGTGAAAGAATATTGTTACGTATATAAACAAATCAATAAACATGTAATTTACCAGAACAAACTCCTAAGCCTGGATAATCATGTGTCGTGTAAGCACATATGCCATACAACGTAAAACTCATCTCTACTGCGATGGGTCTTGATACATCGTATAAATTTATCCCATCCCATAATTCCTTCAATTTATCTACTAGTGGTTGTAAGTAGACGTCCATATTCTTCACTTGTGTTCTACCAAGGACTATGAGAGTCAACGATGTTCATTCTTCACGGTAAACCATGGGGGGATATTGTTATTTATCACTACTACAGGCAAAATAGAATAATTGGTGCTCTCGAGGGAATATGGGTTGACCCCATCCATGGCTATGCTGAGTCGTAGCCTTCGTACTTCATCCTTGAAATTTTCGAGCCATATATCCTCTATATGCTTCATGGATATTGAATCAGTTTGGATTTTCATAACTCCCAACTCACTTCTATGTGAGGCATGCCATCCCTACAACATAGCTAATTCGTTGCAATGAAAGAGCATTCGAATCCTTGGGATTATAGGCATGTGCCTCAATATCTTAAAAGGAGGACCACGTGATTTACCCTTATTTTTTAATTTATCATACCTGTCATGCCCACATTTTGGACATATCTCTTTGCCTGCATATTCTCCTCTATATAGAATATAATAAGTTGGACATGCATGATATGATATGTACTCAAAACCCAACATTTTCAACAATTTCTTTGCCTCTTCCGAGCTACTAGGAAAGACATTATCACTCGGAAAAACCTTATCCTTGAATAACGTGTAGTTGGTGATCATGGAAAATATTAATAAATGTATATTATTAGGTCATGTTAGATATGTGCATTTAATGTGCAGCTTACAGATGGATGTGTATGTGATATCTGTTATTTGACATGAGATGTATATTTGACGTTTTTGTTGTGATGATGTTATATAATGCTAATTGTGTTTTGTTAGATGATCATGATCACGATGATGTTAGCAAATTTGAATGTTTTTTTAGTCGAATATGATGTTTCTACAATGGTTATCATGATCGTGTTGTTTATTAATTAATTTAATATTAAATTATCATGATAATTATTAAATATTATGTCGTTATTGTAATTGAAATTTTAATTTTAATTGTATGTAAAATTGTAAAATTGTATTTGTATTTGTAATTGTAATTTTAATTGTAATTGTGTGTAAAATATTTGTAACATTTTAATTGTAATTGTAATGTTTAATATATTGTGAAATGATTGTAATTGTAATTGTATAATATATGACAAATTGTAAAATTGTAATTGTATTTGTAGTTGTAATTTTAATTGTAATTGTATATATGGAAAATTCTAAAATTGTAATTGTAATGGTATATATATAAATTTGTAAAATTGTAATTGTAATAGTAAATTTTATGTAAAATTCTAATAATGTAATTGTATTTGTATGTAAAATTATAAAATTGTAATTGTAATTGTACATGAAATTGTAAAATTGAAATTGTAATTCTAATTCTAGGTAGAATATTTGTAAAATTTTAATTGTATTACTTTGAAATGATTATAATTGTAAAATTGTAATTGTAATTGTAGTTGTATGTAAAATACTAAAATTGTAATTGCAATTTTAATTGTAATTGTATGTGAAATTGTAAAATTGTAATTGTAATTGTAATTATAATTTTAATGTTAATTGTAATTGTATGTAAAATATTTGTAAAATTTTAATTGGATTAATGTGAAAATTTTAATTGTATTAATGTGAAATGATTTTATTAAAAATTTTAAGTTTATAAATTTGTAAAATTTTAAATAGTTGTAAAATAATAAATCTAGAATAATATGAATTTTTGTAACATAATAAAGTTTAGAAAATAATGAAAATAAATTCATGTACTTTAGAATTATCATCATTTTATTATGATCTTACATACCAAAAAAAAGGAACTTTATACAGTACGCCATTGTTTTTTAGATCAACATAATTGAAAATTATCAAGTGAAATATTGATTTTAACATTAACACATTGCAAATTACCAATTAATTCAAAATAAATATTATAATGTTTCAGAAAACCCATCTTAAAAAGAATAAATATTGATGAAATAACACATGTACCATATCACTCTCGGTTCTCATGATCACCCTCATTATCTTCCAGCTCGCATGGCATGATCACATTATTGTTCTAAAAAATATGTTTTGATCTAGGGTCATGTCTCAATACGAACCACCAATTGATATCCAACACATCTAGGTTAAAAAACACCTGGTTGCAGTGTTTGGGGAAAACATAGGGCTCCTTAGCTTCATGACACATCTTTCTAGAGTTGATACATATCAACCGACTATTGTGATCTTCCTTTACATTATTCCGATCAAAGGTATCCCACCTCTTGCACCTAAAAATAGCACATTGAAAAGAAGAGAAATCCACTTCAATGATCTCTTGTGTCTTTCTGACGTAACCTAACGTCCCTCGTACTATGTTTTGATCACGGTGGCTAGATCGAATAGATTGATCGAACTTGACTTCCACTCCACAGTCTTGTGTGTTGTGTCCATCATCAGCATTTTCTGTGCACAAATGGTGTGCATATGCCCACACAGATGGGAACAAATGCACCTATTAAAAAGTCAAAAAATCATAGTGTCATGTGTCTTATAATAACCCAATAGCTAAAATATGAAATATGGATGTAATTACATTTGAAAGGTGCATTATTAAGTTTCAAATGTACACATAAATTAAATAGATTATTACTGTGTTGCTCCACCCAATCCCTACATTTAGCGCATCTTCTTCAGAACGCGGGTAACGACCAGTTGCACCATATTTATCTCTGACTTAGTCAGCAACCCAGCTTTTAGGGCATATTTTTGGCATATTTTCTTTTAAATGGTCGGGAAAAGGCACACTTATACCATTCAACCATCTGAATTCTTTCCTGTCACTATCCCATTTCATCCTCTTTTGTTCGTACAATGTGACCAATGGTTGTGTCGCTTCGGAATTGTAAAGAACGAATTTATTGATTGCTTCAATTTCTGCATTCGCTAATGAAATCAAACTGACATTATATAGTACATAGAGATCAAAATATACATGATATCGAAGTTCAACATGAATATTTACTTTGTGTAAATTTTAAAATTTGTAAGTCGCTTACTCTTTATTAAGCATTTTTTTTCCACTCATTTCTAGCAACTCCCCTACTCTTTTGTCTTCATCCCTTTCATCGTCCCAAATCACTGCACCTGGTCTATTGTCGATCTACTTGATGTACTCACTGGAATAATAGAAAGACTCATACGATATGTACCCATCTACCATAGACCCCTCAGGTTTTGTCCTTTGTCGAACAAAACCTTTCAATTTCTTCATGTACCTCTCTAAGAGGAACATCCAACGACAAGAAACCACCCCAAATAATTCAACCTCATCTACTAGGTGGATTAGAAGATGAACCTGCAAGTCCATGAAACTCGTGAGAAGTTCCTTCTCAAACATACAAACAATCTCAACTATCTCTTGATGCCACTATGGAAATCTAGCCACGTAAATCTCCTTTGACGTGATCCAACATACAAATGAAGATAATTTAGATATGGCACGTCCTAGGTTTTAAGGCAATTGATGTTTCACACACCCACACATGAACAAAGGATAATGACACTTCAAAGTTATAAACAAATGCAATAATATACAAAATTAGTTATGTTTTATGATCCCTGCATGGGATAAAATTTATTAATATAACAAATGATAAATTCATGCTTTTGAAATTATACGTACTCTTATAATTTTGAAATGGTCATGCGATTTCAACCACGAAAAATAGTCATCCACGATGAAGCAACGCCATAATGAAGACCCGTATGAAGATGGCACCCTCACACCCATTATAAATTCCTTTTCCAAAGAAAGACCAACTTTTTTTAAAATAAATGGGACATCACCTTCTTTGAAATACCATGAATTAGAGGGACCAATGCCTGCCTCTAATCCTGTACTTTCTAATTGTCTTGGTCAATGTTTCTTTTTAGTTTTTGAAGTAATAAGATCTTTCCTAACATCCAATTTGCACTTTGTTTCAATGATATGTTCCTCCATAAAGAAGTTGAAATTTTTTTAAATATATGCATGGGATCTAATAAGTGGGTAATCTTAAGATGATCCCAATATGGGAGGTTATAAAAGATCGATTTCCTTTTCATCCCAATGGGAAATTTCTCAACATAGGTGTTGAAGAATTCTGGATCATCGAACATAGGCTTCCCATTTGAATAAAAAATCTCTATGAACTCCTTCTCCTTCTCTCTCTCATATGCTCTAAGCCATTAATTTGTTGTTTTTATTGGAGGCCTTTGGGTTCTCTCTCGTTTACCATTAAAAGCGGATGTTACTGTTCTATAAGGGTGTTCCTATGGGAGGAATATCGTGGAGCAATCATACAATGGCTTTTGTAGGTCCTTGGACCATCTAGCTTTGAGAGAATGTCTATAAAATTTACACCCAAAATACCCTTTTGTTACAAGACCTATAAGATTATTGTATACAATTTATATGCATGGCACGTTAAATAATATCATGAAGATCATAACAATTACAATGAATTAAATAATGAATTTGTGAAAGAATATTGTTACGTATATAAACAAATCAATAAACATGTAATTTACCAGAACAAACTCCTAATCCTGGATAATCATGTGTCATGTAAGCACATATGCCATACAACGTAAAACTCATCTCTACTGCGATGGGTCTTTATACATCGTATACATTTATCCCATCCCATAATTCCTTCAATTTATCTACTAGTGGTTATAAGTAGACATCCATATTCTTCACTTGTGTTCTACCAAGGACTATGAGAGTCAACGATGTTCATTCTTCACGGTAAACCATGCGGGGATATTTTTATTTATCACTACTACAGGCAAAATAGAATAATTGGTGCTCTGGAGGGAATATGGGTTGACCCCATCCATGGCTATGCTGAGTCGTAGCCTTCGTACTTCATCCTTGAAATTTTTCGAGCGATATATCCTCTATATGATTCATGGATATTGAATCAATTTGGATTTTCATAACTCCCAACTCACTTCTGTGTGAGGCACGCCATCCCTGCAACATAGCTAATTCATTGCAATGAAAGAGCATTTGAATCCTTGGGATTATAGGCATGTGCCTCAATATCTTAAAAGGAGGACCACGTGATTTGCCCTTATTTTTTAATTTATCATACCTGTCATGCCCACATTTTGGACATATCTCTTTGTCTACATATTATCCTCTATATAGAATATAATCATTTGGACATGCATGATATGATATGTACTCAACACCCAACATTTTCAACAATTTATTTTCCTCTTCCTGGCTACTGGGAAAGACATTATCACTCGAAAAAACCTTATCCTTGAATAACGTGTAGTTAGTGATCATGGAAAATATTAATAAATGTACATTAATGCCGATATAACTATTAACGTTCATAAAATTGACCATTTGTAATGTTCATTGTGTATTGATTATATTTCTCAAATTTACATAAGGGAGGACTTTACAGTAACTTACCTCAAAATTTATGAGAAACATGCATTCGACAAGCCAAAATTTGCTTTCAAGTTGTACAGTAACATCATTGTCCCTTATTGGGTAGACTTTGACTAATCGCCAGGTCTAAAGAGCGGGGTGGTGGAAGAAAATTTAAGTCTTTCGAAAAATGTGTCAGCGATATGAGCATCATCTCCTAGATGATAATTGTTTTGGAATGCATCTAACAACATTGTCTCTATGGCACTTGTATCCCTTAAGTAATCATCCATACCAACCTCTATTTGACTGCTTCCATTGCCAGCTTGTGAAGAACTACTATTATTGTAGTCATTCCTAATTGGTGAATCTGGACATAGTAGGAATTGAATTGGTGGTTGATTCAACCATGCTTGGTATCGTTCCTCTCCAATTTTTTCTCTTAATTCAGTATTCTCTCGATTTGACATTGTCGTGGGGTGCAACGGAAGATGGCAGGTAGGTCGCTCATCATCACTAGAGTCCTAATTTAAAAAAATATATTTGAACATGATTAGTACAAAATATATGATATTAATTTGTAATCACGTTGACAATATTGCATGATTAATTGGTTTGACGTTGAAATAATTACATTATTCAATATACCAAACAATTATAATTATTACCATCATTGTTCCAGGATTGTGGCTAGAAGATGCAATATTGTTATAATTGGCAGGGTGAAGCGGTTGTCTATTTTCATCTACCAAGTGCGCCTTGCGGTATGCTGCTCCTGATAAGAGCTTCTGACGTTTTGGAGCTATTTGAATATTTTGTGCATCTGAATTCAATTCTGAATCTGAATGAACTTGCAAATTTGTATACATTATAAATTTAATTAAGCTGGGCATGATTGACATGGATAAAAGACATAAATTCAGTTAGATCATTAAAATATAAATAAAATGTGAAGTAAATATTACGTCTCGAGATAGATAGGGAGAGCTCCACGATGGACTTTGAGAAATATTATGGAACGAGCTATATTTTGGAGAATTTTCCTTTCGATGTAATTATGATATTTTCTCCCTGCATTTGAGAAAAAGAAACAATAAATTTTGGTGTACACGCCTAAAAGTAATTTCGGTGTCTTAAAAATGGACTTCTTGTTATCGGTGCTAATATATAGATAACTGCACCGATGTGTTTTATTTACTATGCATTGGTTTCGTGTTATCAACGGACACACCGGTGTGGTGCTTTTAACTGACCCACCAGTGACGAATAACCACAAATAAAAAAAAGCAACTCTATTTTTTTAAGTGAAAAAAAGAGCGATAAATTGAAAAATGGGCGGAAAAATATTTTCGAAAATCTAATTTCATAAAACAATTCTTTAAATATTAAACACTTTTCATTATTTCACTATTTTTGCAAAAAATTTCAGCTAGATATTTGCAAGAGACATACCTGGAGCAAGAGAGCACAAGAGCATTGTGGAGCAACAAAATATGTTCAAACAAAAGTATTTAGACAATCAGAATTCCAAACCTCTGGTGATTCAAACCCTGTAACATAGAATTTCAAACGATCTCGTGATTAAATTTTTTTATTTTTTTTTTACTTTTTTCTGTAGTTTTTTTACGCAGTAAGTAAAAAGTTTCAATTTTTTGTTAATTTTCGGAAAAAAAAAAAAAAAAAAAAATCCATTTTTACCCTAAACCCTTCATTTTTTTTGTTTCTGCCCATTCTTCTCCCTGTTTCTGTGATTTCAAAATTAGGGCTTTTCATTTTAGATTTGTAGGGTTTTTATTGCTATATATAGGCCTTTGACATCCAACCCATGGGATGACTTGCATAGCGGATCCCAATCCATGTCGGCCTTTGCGTGAATTTTTGAAAAACATAATTTTTTTAATTGGTGCACCCAGCATAACCTAGTGCACCGGTGCACTGTATTATCCCAATGCACTGCAAATATGCAGTTTGATAAAAAAATTTAAAAATATTATTTTTAATTTGTGCGCCATATGTAAAATAGGGCACCAGTGCATTATTTCATTATGGTGCACCGCGAACGTACTGTTTCACAAAACAAATTTTTTATTGTGTTAATAGGTGCACCATGTAACATATAACGCACCACACCGAGTCTCCTAGTTAACAGAGAGCACCGTACGGTGGTCCCTTGTTTGCGCAGGGTGTTTATAAGAATATGCTCCTTCGCCCCCTCCATGACACCATAGGCTACAAAAGCTAACACTAGACAATTTTAATTATTTTATCTGTGTTAATCGGTGTGGTGGTTGACATGTAATACACCGGTGCTCCTTGTTTCAATAGAGAAAAGTACAGTGTTTTACACTGTTTGGGCGGTGCGTTTATAAGACCACCACACACCGACGTCGGTGAAGACACCATGAAAAGCACATTGGTTTCTTGATATATTTTTTTAAAGCTGAAAAGTTGACAATTTATTTATAAAATATATTAATGAATGATATGGTACAGGTTTCATATTGATAAAGAAATGGCTAACAAGATATCAAGTAACAAAAATACTGATAACACATCAAGAAAAGAAAAAAAAGGCAAGTTCTTTGTAAATTCTTTACAAAAAATATTATTTTTGAACTATATGTAAGTTTAACTAATATGTATTGTTTACTTTGTATCATGTAGAGCTACAAAATGATGAATCTCGATAAGATTATTTCTGATCTAGGACCAGAAGAGCGTAAAAGCTTGATGGAAAAATTGCAAAAGGATGAATCAGGCGAATGAAAAAATATTATCGATCCAATATGAGTTTCTTTTTTTAATTTTTATTAACAATATGCTTAAAATTATTAGATAACATGTTTTAAACAATCTATTAATTCACATCTGTTTAATGTTCTACAGGGACCAACAACTCATAAAATGAATGTTGTTCTGATAAAAGAAAAGAAATAGAACATGCAAATGAAAATTAATTGCTCCTTAACTCATCTAGAGTGGTGCTGGAGGTTAACAAAAGGGGATTTTTTTTTACAAAAGTTTGAGGCATCTAGTGGAACGAATGTATAGACATTCTTTCCACTTACAATACAAAAATAAATCCAATGATTCCAAGAACAAAATTTTATCTAAACTACACGAAGAGTTTCCAGAGAATTGGTCAGTGAGACATGTCAGACTTTTAATAGCAAAAACATACAACAACAAAAAAAAAGAATGAAAAAGTAATATTCCTTTAAATGTTTTTCTAGAATTATTTATAAATATCACTTTTGTTATATTTACTTTTCATATAACAATATAAAAATTAAATAGTTTATTGTCATGTTACATTTTCAGGAAGATTATGAAAATCTCAAAAGATGAACGAGCTAATATCATAAATATGCTAGTAGGAATGTCCAAAAAGGTGCATAAGGAGATGGTCAAATAAATGGACAAAATTGCATCATAGGAGGAGCCATCTCAAAAACAACATGCTTCAAATGTAATATGCAATCATTGAATTTTTTATCATTAGTTACAATAAATAAACAATTTAGCATTAAATATTAATTTTCAACTATTTTCTTGCAGAAAAAACAAGAAAATGGAACCCATTCAGTACATAAAACAGGACGACAAGGAAGAAAAGGGTTGATATCTAAGTTTGTGAGTAATTGTTATTTCCTTATAACAACTTAACTAGATTTCATTTTTCTATATTTTAAGTTTTTTTACAAAAATTATCATTGAATGTCTTCAAACAGGTGCTAACATACAAAGAAGAACCATCATATGAATTGATTGACATTGGGTTAAATATGGGTTGTGAGTATATGTTGGCATATCATAAATTAATTGTGGAATTTGCAAGCATCTATCAATCTTATTTTACTTAGCTCCACCTATAATTAATATAACAAATAAATATTTTATAATAAATATATTACTTTTTATGGGGTATAAAACTTGCAAGAAACAAAGCATGGAACTGTGCCAATAGACGAAATCTTGAAAGATGGCATAGTACATGGTTTTTAAAGAATGTGCATAGTTTATGAGTCAATTGTTGCTATGGTAAGTCATTCATTTTCGATTTACATTGATGTATATTATTTAATATTGCAATTTTCATTATTCTCACCAATGTATATACACTCATTACAACTTATTTTTATGTTTGTAGATGGAAGGTGAAGAAGAAGAAAAAAATCAACATTGTGAACAAAACATTCCTCAAAATAATCCAAGTCTTGGAAGTAGCTCGATCAATGACAACAATTCAAGCGAAGAATGATGATCATTATGTTTGGATATCAAAGCAAGGCATTGTATTTTTTGAAATATTTGTTTGTGCAATCAGAAATTTTGTTTAATGTAATGGACATAGTTTCCCAATTGAAAGACAAAGGGATACCAATAACTGTCCCATTTGTATGAGAAAGACTGTATTATTCATATATATATGTTTTAATTTATTCTATTGCATTTTCAATTGTCGTTGTGAAATGTAACACCACTGATTAAATTTATGGATGATTAAATATTATAATGAAGGGATGTGAAATCTGATGATATGATATAACAAATTAATCCAAACATCACATTCAAATGCACTAATAAAAATTTAATTAATATGGATACTGTTATAAGATATGTGTCGTCTTTTGACGAATAATGAATTTAAAAAATAAATCTCGGTGCGTTTGTGCGATACTGTGCACCGGTGCGTTTATGTGAAACTACACACTCGTGCATTTGTATGACCTATGGGCACCACATAAATACCATATGAATTAGAACAATCATTGTGTTTGTCTGATACTGTGCACTGGTGCATTTATATAAGACTACATACCGGTTCGTTGATATGACCTACGGGCACTGCAAAAATCTCAAGACTCGTGAGAATGACCTTGTGTGTTGTATCACCAAAACTGCGCCCGGTGCGGTTTTAGACCTTGACAACCCGTTGCATGTACCTTCGACCGCTCCAAGCCACCGTCTAGATGCCACACACCGGTGCGTTGACACCTTAGTAGCGCATCAATGAAAAAATCATCTGTAATAACTTCAGACCGCTCGTTTTTTTTAGTTGTGTTGAAATTTCATTAAAAGCTCCGCCAAAACCACCGTAACCTTAAACGGATGTTGTAGCAAATGTTTTTTTATACAATTTTAGCCAATTTTATAACATTAAAAACCTCTATAACTTCCTTGTAGTGTAAATAGAAAATTAAGATAAATTTATGATACTATTTATATTTTTGGAGTAGGAAATGCATTATATGATGTAATGTGAGAAGGATTGTAAGAGTCATCCTACTCTTAATGCCATATATGGACAAAAATATAAAAAGTAAAACTTAATAAGTAATAACTATGTGTGTATATTCTCTTCACCATAGCATTACTTCTAGTACTACGATTGATACATTTGAATATAGAAGTATGACTTTGTTCCTATCACTTATCTTATTTTTTATACACATATTATCAATGATTCATTTTAATCATGAATTTTTCAAGTATAGAGAAGTGATTAAATGATTAAAGTGCATATCATTAGAGGCTCAATATTGTAAGTGGATACTAATATCGTAATTTTGAATTTATGACATCTTTGGAGAGAATAAACCAGTAGAAATACAACCATTACTGAAATTGTTCTCGGTAAAAAAAACTTCTCTCTTTGCAACCTTTCAAGTTTTTCAACGTAAAAAATGGCGTGTTGTTTTTGTTTTAACTCTATGATAAATGATGACTTGTAAAATATATTACATCAGTATTAGAATGGCTCATCAATAATACCATCTAAAATCTTTTTTGGAAGCGTGGCCCATCACATAAAGCTTTGGCACCAATCACAATCAAAGGGAAGAATCGTGTAAGGGTATATGAGGTTTTTTACGTAAGTTTGAGTACAAACAAGATAATAAAAACCATGTGTGATGTTTGTAAGCACACTTATAGATGATAATGACAACGTCCTTAGACCAACGACAACGACCATTATTGTATTTGGTTGTGCGGACGGGAAGCGACACATGAGAGCGAAAGAGGTGTCGATAAGATTGAACAAAATATGTATAGTCAGCGCTGTTTCAGATAAGATTCGGCTCTACACAACCTTGAGAAGCCTACGCCAAAGTTGTCATTGGTGAATCAGAAAAGATGGTCACATGTTATTTAATTAATATTCGATTTTGTGATTTGGTAAGCTTTAAGCACTCTGTGTTACAATAATAAATAATGTAGGCGATAGTTCAATCTACAGTACACCAAATCTCAAAGCCTTTATATACTCTACAACCGCATTAATATTCTGCTACATGGTGCTTATGACTTGTCTTGTGATCTCGAGGAGAAGATTATGTAATGTTGAGAAATTTCCGTTGTAAAATCTTCAACTACTTTTATGTAATGTTTGGGAGAATAAGATTTCGCCATTTGTGGAGAATAAGCAATACACTGTTGTTCCTGGCACCCTGTGTTACAAGAATAAATAATGTAAGTAATAGTTCAATCTATAGTACACCAAATCTCAAAGCCTTTATATACTTTACAACCGCATTAATATTCTGCTACATGGTGCTTATGACTTGTCTTGTGATCTCGGGCACAAACTTGTATGGAGTTGCTGGCAGCACCCTACCTTACCTTATGAGTCGCTTTAAGGAGCCCCGCAGGTTTAAGAAACTGCCTCCCTGTTGATCACTAAAAATGTGACAACTGGAGGGAATAGCGGGTTTAAGTGGACATTAGGGTTTATCGCAGCGTAAAGATGTATGTTAGGGTTAATGTTCTCCTCCACAGCGACAGTGACGAGACGCCCGAGTGACAGTGTGGGATGAGATAACGGTTTTTGTTTACGGTCAGAAAATCTGTATAACGCAGTTGTCGAAGTATCCACCTATTTTATACAATTTTTATAAAAATTCAAAATTCAAAATTAGAATTTTGTATTTGTTATTTAAAATTTTAAATAAAATACTGAATTTTACTGTGTAAATTTTTATAGTTAATAACTATTTCTGTGTTATAGTTGAGATGTCTTACTTTCCAGGCCAATATTTCAGCCATCTCCAGGAGAACACTTTAGCCATCAGATAAAAGTGAGAATGAAAATATTCTAATTTTAGGGTGAAAAATAAGAAGAAAGAGAGAATGTTAATTATTTAATAATTATTAATAAATAAAAAATATTGAAATGGAGAATAATTGTTACATAAATAGTCTATATCCATCTTAATTTAGGATCTTTCAGGAGGTGTAAATTTTCTTTCAGTTTTGCACTAAAAGGAGAGGTTTTCACGTAGAGAAATTTAATCTCTCTTGGCGCGCTTGAGAAATCGGGAATTAAGATAGATCTAAATTGATTTAATTTAATTTTTAAAAAAAATTAAATTAAATTAAATTAAAGTATTTCAATTACTTTAAACTTTTATTTCAATAGTATATTCATAAAATTGTTAATATATTTATATTAAAATATAGTTTAATTATATTGATATGGTCAAGTTATAGATATGGTCTTATTAAGAAAACTTAAGATAGTCCAATATTGTTAGATTTTCCTATATAAGAAAACCTCTTTTTCCTATATATGCAAGAAAATATTTTTTAGTATTAACAATCTTAATACATTTCTTTTAACAAAATAGTTTATGATACACAACTAAATTAACACATTTAAACCTTAAAACGCGATAATTCATTCTTACACTATGATATATATATATATATAACCGAACCTAATCACTCAATGTTTTCTCTAATTAAATTTTAACATAATTTGACATAGATTTTCGTTTGGGTTTAAGAGTGGGAAAACACAACCTAAATAAAAACTGACGTTAAATTAATTTAAATCGAAGTATTTTTCTATTGTTCTTTAATATTCTTTAATACCAATTATCCTTCATCCACTCATTGTCACACAACTTCTTTGAGCCAAAAAAAAATTAATTGTGGTTTTGGAGATATAGATATAGGATTACATAGTTTTTAAATGTGTGCACAAATAGTAGTGTACTCTAGTGAAAGGATGCCCAAAAAGAAATATTTCCTTTTAACCAAACTTAATCACTCATGTTTTCTCTAATTAAATATTTCATTTTTAAATGTGTGCATAAAAAGCAGTGTACTCTAGTGAAAGGATGCCCAAAAAGAAATATTTCCTTTTAACCAAACTTAATCACTCATGTTTTCTCTAATTAAAGATTTCATTTTAACTTAACCTAATCACTCAATGTTTTCTCTAATTAAATATTACCTTTTAACTAAATTGAATCAAATGAATGAAAGCATAACATAATCTAAAAACAAAAACATAGAAAAAACATAAAATGCATGTCAAGAGTAAGAGCAATCAAAATCAAACTTAGAAAATCAATAACAATCACCAAAATATGTTCTCACAAATCTGATTTGCCACTTCGCATAGCTGTAGAAATCCTTCATCAGAAATATTATTTCACACTTAGCACTGTGCCTAAATGCTTCCTCATAAATAGAATTCCACACATTGTTTTTGGTTTATTTATATAAATAGAGAGAGAAGTGATTTTTCATTAGGACCAACATTAGTTAAGCTTAGATTAAATCTTTGGTAAATGTTAAGTTAAATGTTCAACATTACATGTTAAATATGTTAAATGTTAAACATTACATGTTTATGTTTATTTTAATTTTTATTTATTTACAATACCTCTTTTTTTAGTATTTGTAACCCTTTTTATATTTTAAATCTATATTTTATTTAGACAAAAATAATAATTAAATTGATTTTTAAATAAATATTAGATGTTAAACATTACATTTACATTTAGGATTTAGATGTTTACATATTTACCTTCTTAAATAAACATAAGATCTATCCCATATGTAATATCTAAGGGTGAAGGTCGAAAATATCTAAAAAAAAATGCAAATGGGGACTTACAAATAGAAGTGTGGACTTATTTGTTATATGAGTGTTGTACTATATTTTCATCCCAAGTCTTTGAATACTTTTTATTTTAATCCATCAAAATAATTTGTATACTTATATTTTCCACTTTGTTTTTGGATATAATGTTGTGGGCCTCTTCAACTTCTTTTCCATCTTCTCCCACAATGTAGTCCAACATTCATAGAGAAATTTTGTGTTCAAGTATGAAATGGTGTTCCTCAATATCCCAAAGTGCACCCAAACCTATCCAAAGAAGAAGTTCACTGCTTCTTAACCACATATGAGATTTTTAAATGGAGTCATAACTCAAATATTGTTGAACCTTTCAAATACCACAAACATGTAACCATGTCGCTTCCTGGTTTTTGGTAAACATCCCACAAATTCCATGGAAGTGCTTTCCCAAGGACAAGTTGGTACAGGTAAGGGATGATATAAACCCTCTTTCCTGCTACTAAAGTTATTGGTAAAACAAGGTATGAATATTCTTATGGACCTAACTACCAATTCTAGCATCTTGGGCCAATACACATACCACTTCAAGTTGGCCAATTTCTTCCCTACACCAAATTTCCATACAAACTTGGAGGTGTGATACTCTCTAATCAGTTTTTGTTCACCTTTAGGAACACATAAGTTATCCATCCTACAGATTGACTCGTCTTGGAGATGATATTAAATTGTACAGTTATCATGATGCACATGAATTTGGATCTGTAACAATTAAAACACCTTTTTAATTCCTCGTCCTCGAAATATACCTCTCCATATGCATCATGGGTGAATGGATCCATGTGCATTAGAGTTCCCAAAGCTATGATATTTTATGTGGGTGGCCATAAAAGCAAGCCAGCCAACTTCTTTGCGCTACCCTTATTATATTTTATCACTAAATGAAACTATTGTAGAAACCCCATCCACTTACAATGCATGATTTGTTGTAGCTTTCTCTAGGATTGCAGGTACTACAGTGACTAGTGATCTGTCTAGATATTGTCTCTCCGGTCAGATAATGTTTCATCTTCTTCACATTTTTCACCAAGGCTTAGAGTTCATTTTTATAGGTAGGGTAGTTGAGAATCACCCCATTAAATTCATCAAAATGGTAGCATATATGCCTTCCTCCCTACATTAATACTTCTCCCATAACATATTCACACACATTTATCTTCATTTCGAAGGGACATTACACGTTTAGTAATTCTAGAACATATGCTTGAATCATATTCTTCTTTAACTCCTCAAAGGCCCTCTCTTTATCCTTTCCCCATTAGAAAATCTTATGAGTCACTATTATGGTGTCAAGTGGTGTTTTCACTATTGAAAATAATGCTATGAATTTCCTCAAATAAGTGTTTTCCTAATGAAACTCCTGAACTTAGAAACATTAGTAGGAATCAACCACTTCATGATCGCCTCCATATTGGAACGATCTATCTTCATCTCTCATCTACTTATCACATACCCTATATACACAAAATACTGTTGAGAAAAATCACATTTCTTGATATTTTCCAGTAGCTAGTTCTTCTTTAATGTCTCTAGTGCCCACATGAAATGTGAGATGTGTTTCTACTAGGTGGAATTGTATACCATTATATCATCGAAATAGATAATATTAAATGAATCTATAAAAGGGAAAATTATATCATTCATTTACTCATAAATATAGTTGGTGCATTACACAAGAAACATGACATGACTAACCACTAATACAAACATTGCCTAGTTTTGAAGGTGGTCTTATAGGTATCCTCTTCTTTGAATCGAACCTAGTGATATATAGACTTTAGGTCCAATTTATTGAAGTATTTGGCTTGTTGCAAATAATCCAACAATTCATTTATCTTGGGTATGGGGTACCTATTATTGAGCTCAATTTCGTTTAACACCTTATAATCAATGCACATATGCCAAGTCCCATCCTTCCTTGGCAAAATGATGATGGGTGACCCATATGGAGAGATTCTTGGTTCAATCACTCATTGCTCCAACCTTTGTTGAAACATTTTATTCCCCCCACTTTATTATATAATAGACTACATATACAACTCAATGTCTGGAAATGGGGAGTATGAAAATAGTTAGATCTCATGCTCCACTTCTCGCTTGGGAAGTATCCCTTTAGGTTCTTGGAGAACATCTTTGTATTCTTGTAGAAACTCTTCTAATTAATATTTCTATTTCTTAGTACACCCTTTTAGGGATGAATTTTATCTTATTGTGTCTTATGAAGATGGATTTTATCTTAAAGATAGCAAAACATACGCCTTTCTATAACTCATCAATTCCTTGACTTGGTTAGCACTTAACAGTGAAATTTTGGACTTTCCATTGTGTGCATTAATGGTGAATTATTTTCCATCCTTGATGAGGTAGTACTGGTTATCTCTTCACATGAGGATTTCATCTCACATGTACATATAGGGACTTCCAAAACCCACTCTAGACATATCATGGGGAACTGGATCTAATTCTACTTCATCAATGAAATTAGCATTGATAGCAAATCAAGTTTTTCACTATTTTATTACCTTTATTTTTCCATCCATATTTACCCATCCTAATGGATATGGGATTGGAGGATCACAAAGTTCCATTCCAAATTTTTTGACCAACTTTCCTGCAATGAGATTTTTCGGTGATCCTCAGTAAAAAAAGGCATCAATCTTTATTTTCTTGACCTGTATCTTTATATGGAAGAGTATGATTATTTTACTCTATTCTTATTGTTGAAGGCTGGTAAAATTCACCTGTTTTTTCACTGATGTATATAATATCTTCTCATCCACATCTGAGTTGCTTTCATCCTGGTTTCTCAAATCAATGGTTGTGAGGTTCTTCTTATTTGCATATTTCTTTTTGTTCTTTCGGTTAAGCTTCAGATGTAATTTCTAACACATCTCCTCTATATTATAGTCAATGTTACATTAGTCATAATGGTTGCTGATATCTTTGCACTGGTGTGTTGTGGCTACCATCCTTTTATCTTCCCCCCCTCTTTCCATTTCTTCTCCCCCTCCTTCAAAGCATCCTAATGCTACTTTTTATTCAACCCACTTGATTACCCTTTATTTTGGCCTATGTTCTCCATGTATTTTCCCTATACACAAGTATCATCCATTGATATGGGTTTGAATTTCATCACTTTATTATGTAGATGAGTGTATAGACCCATTAGATACTTGAGGTGTATGCATGAGTTCTTTGGGGAGATATGTAGCATTATGGCCATCTTTATAAACTTTGTGGTGACTCCTATACACTCTACCCTTGCTATTTTCAGGTGTAATTCCATCGGATCTAGTGGTCCTCTAAATAATTGATAGGGTAAAATTATGAATTTATGAGGGTTTTGAAATCCTCTCACTTAATCACTGGAGGATTTCCCTCTAACCTCAAATTCTTCGTGCCGATTTCTAATAGGTTAGGGCATGACCCTCTAATTTCTTCCAAGAAAATTAAATATTTTGTTCTTCCTCTATATGAAAAACACTAAGTAAGCTTCTAATTGTTGCAACTAGTAATTTAGCTTTAGAGTGTTAATCTCACATTGATACAATTTGATGTCAACCTTCACTTACATTTTGAACACAGTTTTGTGAGTGGTTCACAACACACAAAATGGGTTGATCTTTTTTGGATTCCTTCTTTGACACCTTATCTATTTCTTTCCAATCTCTTGATTTCCCCTTTTATTAGACATTTGCATTAGAACCCCCATCTTCTCTAAATAGCCTGAGGTTATTGGTCAGGGTTTCCATGAGGAAGCTCACATTATGGTTTATATTTGCAACTTGTGTTTCGAATTACATAAACCTCTCCAATATGGGATCATGAGGGTTATTCATGGATTCATCAACCATGATTGGCATTTTATGACTTTCGTCTTAAATGAGTTGGGTCCCCTGTAATTCCCCATAATATGCCCAAAACAAATTTATTTTATGCCAACATGATCCATATATTGTTGTGGATATTCCATTGGAGAGTTCATCACAATAGAGCCAATAAAGTTAAGCTTAAAATATAAAATATACACTACGAGGATTTATTTCTCCTTAGATTTATGGATCTCTTAGTTGTTGTCTATTGTTAATGCATGAAAACTATCATTATGCACAAAATAAAGAATAAAGAAATCAAAAATCACAAATCAAAAATTAAGAAAAATATATCTTGGGAAACCCTTTCAAGAGAAAACACATCTAGAAGATGAGGATACTTTTATCTCTTTCTCTGAATGGAAAATCAATGCAACTACAAATAAGAGAGGCCTATGGTCCATGGACTACTACATTGCACAAATCCTTTTTTTTTCTCTCTCTCTATCCCTCTTAGCTAATTTTCTCATCTATGGAACAAAATTACTTCAAATAATGGAACCCATTTTCCTCCTAGTGGCCTAGTTATAACACAACCTGACAAACTCCTAATCGTTAGGTTTGACTCCCCCAACTCTTAACTAGAACTAAATTATTGATTCTCTTGATCATTAAGTTTGAATCCCCCAACTCTTAACTAGAACTACAATATGGAATATTGTAGATTCTTCTACATCATGATCACATGGATATCCCTTGTTCCATGAATAATGGTGGCTGACATGGAATGCTCTCAAATTATAGTGGTTAAAATAGGAAGGTCAACTTTCGAGAGGCATAAATATTTTCATACAGACTCTCATTAGGGATATTCTTAGATAGTTGTCAAGGTATTTATGTGTAGATTAGAAAAGCTAGGCATGAAACTAAAGTGGAAATTTTTTACCCCCCAAAAAAATTTGATACAGCAAACTACTCCTAAAAGGTTTTAGATCCCAATTTGTCAAACTCTGGTCAAACTAGGTCTCTTCCGTAAATATGTTCTTGTGATTTGATTCCTTCACTTTTTCCACTTTGAAATAATTGAGATGGATGAAAAAAAAAATATAATGATCCAATCCTAATCACATAATTAGAAAATATGGTTTCAAAAATGGGGTGTTAAAAGCACTAGTCTTTTGAAGAAGATAGAAATAGTATGTTATCATTTAATTATTAACCCTATTTTTTCCCAGTCAAAATTATGGGTAAAAAGAATAAACACAAAATAATTTTTTATCTTAGAAAAGTGCAACTTTAAATCAAGGAGGTGGACCACAATATTGTTGTTTTGACCAAGAAGATAATAGATCTATAGTTTCCAACAAGTAAAGTGTAAGTTCCCATTGAGTTTGAAATCTCTATTTATGCATAATGGAAAACACTATGGAGTCTTCTATGTTTTATCTCATAAGAAGTAGAGTCTTATATGGTACCTCTTAGTATAATAATTAGTCTTTGAAAAAAGGATTCATATTTTAATATTTTTGTTACTTGTAAAAAAAATTGCTAGTTAAGATGGCAAGAAATTATGGATTAGAGCTATATTATTATGTTGTTGGTATGTTCTATTGGTAGACCAAATAACTGCATGTGTATAATCTCAATTTTTCTTAGTACAATATGATGACTAGTTTAAAAAAACTCTATAATAAAAAAAACAAATTAAAGCATTATGCAGTGAAAAATGATTTAGCACATTGAATTGATTGGAAATACTCTTCAAAACAAACAAGTTACATGTATTTAAGCAACTTTTTAAATAATTGTATTGCAAAGGTGGTAGTGAGTTACATTATATATAGATATCAAAAAACATACAATAAAAATATAAGAAACATAATATAGAAAGAACAAAAGAAATATATATATATATATATATATATATATATATATATATATATATATATATATATATATATATATATATATATAAGGTAGACCTATCTTAAGTGAAAATCCTTTATACTTGAGAGTGCTTTAACTACAAACATTTTTTGAATAATTTTCATTCTAGAAAAGGTTTTCACAATTAGGGAATGAATGCCGTGTTCAAATGATAGATTTGGAATTAAGATGGATATTGGTTAAAACATGGTTAAAACATTTCCATCGTGTGTTATTAGATATGAATATGTGTAACTCTTTTTGTGCTCCGAAAGTTAATATGTGGTGTGTGTGTGTGAATTTCTTTTATAGTGGAAGAACTTGAGCAAAGATTTGCATACATAGAAATTTGATCTTCTTTGTGATCTCCTTTTCCTTAATGCATGATAGATAGAAAGTTAAGATGAATTTATGATACTATTTATATTTTTGGGATAAGAAATTCATTATATAATGCAATGTGAAAAAAAAATGTGAGTCATCCTATTCTTAATAGGTTATATGGAAAAAAATAGAAAAAAAAAAACTTAAGAAGTAATATCTGTGTGTATATATTCTCTTTACCATAGCATTACTTCTATTACTAAGATTAGATTCATTTAAATACATAAGTATGACTTTGTTCCTACTATCTCTCTTATTTTTTTAGTACACACATATTAGCAATGGTATATTTTAATCATGAATTTATCAAGTATAAAAGACAATTAAATAATTAAATTGCATATATGGATAGTAATATCTTAATCTTAATTTTATCAAGTTTTTGGAAAAAACAAACCATTAAAAATACAACAATCACTAAACTCTTTTTTTTTTTAAATCTTTCTCTTTGCAACAACCTTTTTTCAAGTTTTTCAATAAAAATTAGTTTGTTATTTTTTGTTTTAACTAGTAGATAAACCATGAATTGTAAATTATATTACATCAGTATTAGAATGGCCCATCAATAATACCATCTAAAATCTTCAAAGTAAAAAACGGTCTTTGGTTTTTTGTTTTAATTATAAGATAAACGATGACTTGTAATTATATTACATTAGAATGGTTCATCAATAATACTATCTAAAATCTTTTTGGGAAGTATTAGCGTGGCCCATCACATCAAGCTTTGGCACCAATCACAACCAAATAGAAGCATAGCGTAAGAGGAACTAAGGATAACAATGGACATTTGAGTACAAAGAAAATATTAAAAACCATGTGTGATGTTTGTAAGCACACTTGACAAATAATAATGACAACATACTTTGATCAACGACAACGAGCATTATTGTATTTGGTTGTGTGGACATGAAGCGAGACATGATAGCCAAAGAGGTGTCGATAAGATTCAACAAAATATGTATAGTCAGCCCTGTTTCAGATAAGATTGAGGGGTACACAACCTTCAGAAGCCTAGGCCAAAGTTGTGATCATTTGAGAATCAGAAAAGATGGTCGAATATTATTTAATATTCGATTTTGTGAGTTGGTAAGCTCTAAGTACTTGGTAAGCTTTATGTAACAAATTGTATAGCGAGAGTTCAATCCATAGTACACAAGATCCCAAAGTCTTTATATACTCTGCAACCGCATTAATATCATGTTAGATGGTGCTTAGAACTTGTCTGGTGATGTCCAGAAGATTTGGTGATACCCAACATCTCATAAAGCGAGGATTGGGCAAGCATATTGAAGATTCAAATTCTAATCCACATTGTTTTTAATGTTGGTATTTTTTGAAGCATAATTTTATATTGATGTAAAGTATTGTGAGTTGTGAGTAATACAAAATTATTACTATGCTCACTGCGTTTATCTTTCTTCTAATCTCTAGCGAGTAGACGTAAAAATAGTAGATGTCATATAAGGTCAGCGGCAGACACGTAATTGAGTGTAATACGTAATCAGTACACTGTTGCTCCTGCCAACTTTAATAATTACACTTCCTGTTTACCATTTATTTCATTTTAAGGGCGTTTTAATGGTGGGCTAGTTATGATTCTACAACAGAAAATATTTTTAAATTCTTAGTTTTTTCACAGACTTTTTGCTGAATAGATTATCTCAAGAGCTAGTTGACACAATATCTGCATAATTTTCTATGCTGTCTTTTGCCATTTCTTTTGCCAATAATCTTTAATTTCTCTAAAATCAGGCAGGAATTTATTGAAAACAGAAGTTTGATGCATAACCTTGTGCCTGAAACTTTTATGGGTAACCTTGCACCTGAAACTCCAAAAATTCGCACTAAAGACAACTCTTTTCTTTTGGACTTTTCCAGCATAAAATATTTCTCTGTTTTCACTTTTCATTAAGAGCAAAAAATACACTCTTTCCTCTCACATTTTTTTGGCCTTTTCCAATGTAGTTGTAAGTTGATGAGAATTAATCCTTAATTAACCAATAATTTTTTTAAATCTAAATAAAAAATAATAGTGTGTTCTATATTACTGAATTGGGTTGGGTGAATTTTAATTCTTTAAAAATAGAAAAATGTTTGGATCGCTGAGATTTTATATTGTGTGAATATTCTTCGTCTAAGTCCTTATAGACTAACCGCTTAAATAATGAATAGTTTCATTATTGAGTTACTGGAGTTTCCATGCCACATCCTTGGTTGTCAATGACATTTGTTTTGCCACCCGTTAACGTGCGACTCCCATTCTCTTAGGCCGACGTATTTTGCAGGTAGCAAGAGCCATTGAACCGGTCATGCCAAGATTGAGTCACAAAAGAGCAGCAAGAAAAAATTATGTTTACTAGCACTCTCACCTGCTCATTGATTCGTTTATTTAAAATACAATTATTTCCAGTGGTTGAGACCGATCTAATCGCTGAATATATATTTAGCTTTAGATTAATACAATGATGCCGGATATAATTACTTGTTATTTCTTATGTCAATTTTTAGTTTTTTTTTTTTTTATAAGTTTTGAGGTGTTTAATTTAAGAGTAATTAAAGTGTTTAAATTTAAGAATAATAGGTGAATTGAAATCCAGATATTCTTTCTTTGAATTGTGAACATAATGTTTTTTTCATGTGAAACTATATTGATTGATTTTGACATATTGAAAAACAACGAAAAATGGTGAACAAGCCTTGTAATATATTTTCTGAGTGAAGAAAACCATGTGATGTAAACAAATATCAACACAAAATTTTGAAATATCTTTTCTGGTTGAAGAAACCATGTGATCTAAACAAATATCAACACAAAAATTTGAAATAAACGTTAAATGCAGTTATAATAACAGAAACAGTGAAAGGATGCAGCTTTTCCCTGAAATAAGCATTTTTTCTCGAGTGAATTTTATTTTAAATAAGTGTATTTGGTGTTTTAGTTTAGAAATCCAACCTAAATTCCCTCTGGGCTGGTAAATATTTATTGCTGGTTTATTTGTAAGGTTTATTAAATAATAAATATAATAATAATATTAATTAAAAATTTTATGTTAAAATTTATTAATTATTAAGTTAAGTTATTATGGTTTTATAACATCAATTATTATTGGAATTTTATGATTTTCTACTTAATTGAGTTGGATTTCCTACAATTTTCTGTAATATGTCAAAAAAAATTGCTCTTATATCAATATGACCCATAAATTGTTGTGGATATTCCATTGGACAGTTCATCACAATAGATACAATAAAATTAAGCTTAAAATCTAAACTAGCAATTGCACCACATGTTGCAAAGAAAATGCCGTAAGATTGTGGTATAGGAAAGAATAGTATATAAGAAAGAAGAGGTAGTAGGAACTTTCTCGGCTCCAACTGATCCTTCAGAATAAGGGGTGGAGAATTATGTTTATTGGACCTAAAATCAAAATATCCATATTGGATAATTGATGTGGAACAACTTCTTTGTTATTAATTACATGTAAGATGTATTTTTTCTTAATTTATAAGAGCATAAAGTTATCTTAATCGTCAATTTTATGGATAAGAGACATTTGGGCCCTTTTTACCCCTTGGGGATGAATAGTTAATTATGGATAGGAGACATTTGGGCCCTTTTGACCTCTTGGGGATGATTAATTAATCTCAGTTCAGATAATTTATATTAATGAATTATCTACAATCATATTTCCATAATTCCTCTTTGAACGACCAACATTCCACTTCTTTCGAACTTTTCACCTCAGTCAAAATAACAAACATCATGAAGACCCAAAAGTAAGAAGTAAAAAACAGCTCATAATCTGGGAATCTAGTTTTTTTTAAGGATAATAATTCAAGACTTTAGTGTTTTTTAAAGATCATTTATTTTCCCATCAAATAAAAAACAAAAATCAAATTTTACATTTTTGTTTTAAAATGAAATTCTTTTTCCCATCTTTTAAATAATAGATTCGTCCCCAAGTGACCCTTTAGTGATACTTTTTTTCCAAGTGATTGCAATAGGTAAGTGTCTTTTGTCTAGTATTTTCTGTGTCCTCCTTACAATTGGAATGTTTCTCTTCCAATAAATCTATCTCTGGTTATAATTCTAGCATTCCCTTGTTTATGAATAAATTGTCTCTATATCACTATTGTCTATCTCTTTTTGAGTGCTTGCTTGAATCAGTGAGATAATGTAGCTCATTTGGATTCCAAAATCATTGAGTAACCCATTCTCTGAAGAGTCCTCTTCTGTTTTTAATTCTGCTATTTGGTCTTCCATAGCCATTTTTCATTGCACTTCTCATGTGTATCAGGGAAAATGGATTCCATACATTCAAGGTTATGCATTTTTAGGGCTTGTTGTAAGGTTGAGAGGAACATGAGATAAGCTTCGTGACATTTTCCAAATTCCAAGATTTTTCATTTCACTTCTCATGTGTACCAGGGAAAATGGATTCCATACATTCAACATTATGCCTTTTTAGGGCTTGTTGTAAGGTTGGAAGCTTCTCTTCGCCATGTCTCCTTTCTTCGGTATCCTCGACTTTGATACAAACAATTGCTACCGACCCCTTTAAATGTAAATTTAGTGTTATTTAATAAATGAGAATTATGAACATTTATCATTATTGCTCAAGATAAATCATGTCCTCTCAAACAATTTGGAAATTTAGAAAAGATCACATATTTTAAAAATTTTCATTATTAATTTATTTTTTTATATGTTAAGAAATAATACTCATGAATTATAAATCAATTGTAACATAAATAATATATAACAAAAAAGACCATGTTTTTTTTGGAATAATAAAATAGTTGTAACAAAAATAATACAGAACAAGAAAAATTATGTATATTTGGATGTTTGAAAATTTAGATATATTTTATCCAGTAAAATTTTTAAAGAATAATGGTTATAAACATTTAAAATAATTTTGTTAAATAATTAGTTTAGATCTAGAGTTAAGATTGATTTAGGCCATCTTAGTTCCCCCTATAAAGAAACTACATTCCACATGAATACCATGGGTCAATACCATGGGCTGTATTTATAGTTTATCATTATTTTATTTTATTATTTTTATTTTTTATTGTATTTTGACCTAGTTAAAATGTTAATTACATTATGTCAATCTTTTTATTTAATTTTATTTTATTTTTAATTTTGTGTAATTTGACATACTCAACATTTTAACTTAAAAGTCACCAAAACCTAAATTCAATCTAACTTATTAAAAAGAAAAAAACTAACAATATATATATATATATATATATATATATATATACTTGATCTAATGGCCTAAAACATTTCATTCATTTAACATTTGATCCAATGGCTCAAACATGGACACAGTAGCAGCTAGGGGAGTTGTTTTGAAATAATGATGCCTTACTACGTAAATATACACTGCAGGGATTTATTTATCCTTAGATTTATGTATTTGTTAGTTGTTGTCTATTCTTTATGCATGAAACAAAGAACCAAGAAATAAAAAATCACAAATCACAAATTAAGAAAAATACATCTTCGGAACACACAAAATTTTAAGGATGAAAATTTATCTTAAAGTTTAGAAACCTTGGTGAATCTTATGCAAACTGTAAAAATTTTGGTGATAATTTTTTAAAGATATCCAAATTTCTAATGAATATATATAGCCTCTATAATTTTTTTGCTATTTTTAGGATAACATAATTTTATACTAAAGCCTATGGCCCATGGGCTACTACATTGGCCACATCCTCTATTTTTTCTCTGTCCTTATCCTTCTTAGCTACTTTGCTCATCTATGGAACAAAATTTCTTCAAATATAATGGAATCCATTTTCCTCCTAGTGGCCTAGTTATAACACAACCTTACAACCTCCTAATCATTAAGTTTGAATCCCCCAACTCTTAACTAGAACTACAATATGGAATCTCCTAATCATCAGATTTGA
Source organism: Pinus albicaulis (assembly GCA_034641835.2). NCBI lineage: Eukaryota > Viridiplantae > Streptophyta > Pinopsida > Pinales > Pinaceae > Pinus > Pinus albicaulis. The sequence goes on from CM076576.1 coordinate 925,689,346, forward strand.
CACCCCAACTCTTAACTAGAACTACAATATGGACTATTGTAGAGTCGTCTTCATCATGATCACATGTATATCCCTTGTTTCATAAATAATGTGCGCTCACATGGCATCCTCTCTAATTATGGTGGTTAAAATAGGAAGGTCAACTTTTGAGTGGCATAACTTTTGCATACAGACTCTCATTAAGGAGATTCTTACACAATTGTCAAGGCATTTATGTGTAGATTAGAAAAATAGACATGAAACTAAAGTGGAAATTTTTTACCCCCAAAAATTTATGTTTGATACAACAAAATACTCCGAAAATTTGTCAAACTGTGGTCAAACTAGGTCTCTTAGGTCAAAAATGGTCTTGTGAGTTGATTCCTTCACTTTTTCAACTCTAAAATCATTAATATGGATTAAAAAAAAATTATAATGATTCAATTCTAATCACATAATTACAAAATAGGGTTTCAAAATGGGGTGTTACAAGCATTAGTCTTGTGAAAAAGATAGAAATCCTATGTTATCATTTAATTATTACCCGTATCTATTCCTAGTCAATATTATGGGTAAAAAGAATAAACACAAGATAATATTTTATCTTAACAAAGTGAAACTTTAAATCAAAGAGGTGGACCACAATATTGTTGTTTTGACCAAAAAGATAACAGATCTATAGTTTCCAACAAGTAAAGTACAAGTTCCCATTGAGCTTGACACCTCTCTTTATGCATAATGAAAAACACTATAAGGTCTTCTATGTTTTATCTCATAAAAAGTGGAGTCTTATATGGTACCTCTTATCATAATAATTATTCTTTGAACAATGTATTCATTTTTTAATATTTTGGATACTTGTAAAATATTTTTCTAGTTAAGATGGCAATAAATTATAAATTAGAGCTATGTTGTTGATCTGGTTTTTATTTTTGACCAAATAATTGCATGTGTATAATCTCAATTTTTCTTAATACAATATGATGAATAGTTTAAAAAAACTCAACAATAAAAAGTAAATTAAAGCATTATGAAATGAAAAATGATTTAGGACTACAATAAAAAATAAATTAAAACATTATGAAATAAAAAATGATTTAGAACATTGAATTTATTGATAACACTCCTCAAAACAAATATGTTACACGTATTTAAGTCATTTTTTAAATAACTTTTCTCTAAAAGTGATAGTGAGTTACATTATATATTGATATCAAATACTATATAATAAAATAAAAATAAAAATATGAGAAATATAATAGAGAAAGAACAAAATAAAAATAAAAATATAAAACATAATATAAAAAAACCATAAATAATATAAAAATATAAAAACTTATGTGATACAATTATAAATATAATACACAAATGAAAAACTGTGAATATTTAAAAACAAAAAGGTGAATATAATAAATGGAAATATATAAACGCATTTGTTATTAAAGGAAAGTATATGATGAACACATGGTTCAAACTATTATATATTTTTTATTTTGTTTTCTATAAACTAATGTAATTAAAGGTAAACGCATCATAATAATGTAACTAAGGTAGACGCATCATAAGTGTAAATTTAATATGTTTGAGAGTGCTTTAATTATGATAGTTTTTGAATTTTTTTAATTTAGAAAAGGTTGTCACAATTAGGGAATGAATATTGTGGTCAAATGATAGATTTGGAATTAAGATGGATATTGGTTAAAATATTTCCATTGTATTTTATTAGATATGAAGATATATAACTCCTTTTATGCTCTCAAAGTTAATATGTGTTGTGTGTGTATGTGAATTTCTTTTATAGTAGAAGAACTTGAACAAAGGTTTGCATACATAGAGATTTGATCGGCTTTTTGATCTCCCTTTTCTTAATGCATGATAGATAGAAAGTTAAGATAAATTTATGATACTATTTATATTTTTGGGATAGGAAATTCATTATATAAAGCAACGTGAAATTTTTTTGTAAAAATCATCACATTCTTAATACATTATATGGAAAAAATTAGAAAAAATAAAACCTAATATATAAAATCTATATCTATATATTTTATTCACCATAACATTACTTTTAGTACTAAGATTAGATTCATTTAAATACATAAATATGACTTTGTTCCTACCATTTCTCTTCTTTTTTGGTATACATATTCAATGGTCCATTTTAATCATCAATTTAATTAAATGATTAAAGTGCATATTATTAGAGGCTTAAAAGTGTGAGTGGATCCTAACTTCTTAATCTTTATTTTCTCAAGTTTATCAAGCTTTCGGAAGGAACAAACCATTAAAAATACCGCAATCACTTAAATTATTCTTTGTAAAAAGAATATCTTTCTCTTTGCAACCTTTCTTCAAGTTTTTCAAAGTAAATAATGGTTCGATGATCTTTGTTTTAACTATTAAATAAACCATAAACCATGACTTGTAAATTAAATTACATCGGTATTAGAATGGCCCATCAATAATAGCATCAAAAATCTTCGAAGTAAAAAATGGTCTTTGGGTTTTTGTTTTAATTATAAGGTAAACGATGACTTGTAATTATATATTACATCAGCATTAGAATGGTCCATCAATAATACTATCTAAAATCTTTTCGGGGAAGTATTAGCGTGGCCCATGACCTAAAGCTTTGGCACCAATCACAACCAAATAGAAGCATAGCGTAAGAGGAACTAAGGGTAACAATGGCCATTGGAGTCCAAACAAGATATTAAAAACCATGTGTGATGTTTGTAAGCACACTTGACAAATAATAATGACAACGACAACGTACTTAGACCAACGACAACGAGCATTATTGACAACGAGCATTATTGTATTTGGTTGTATGGAGGGGAAGCGAGACATGATAGCCAAAGAGGTCTCCATAAGATTGAACAAAATATGTATAGTCAGCCCTGTTTCAGATAAGATTGAGGGGTACACAACTTTCAGAAGCCTACGCCAAAGTTGTGATCATTTGAGAATCAGAAAAGATGGTCGCATATTATGCAATATTCGATTTTGTGAGTTAATAAGCTTTAAGGACTACTATTGCTATGCTCACTACTAATACAAAATGATTACTATGCTCAGTGCGTTAATCTTTCTTGCAATGTCTAGCGAGTAGACGTAAGAATAGTAGATGTCATGTAAGGTCAGCGGCAGAAACTGCTATTTAGAGTAATACGTAAGCAATACACTATTGCTCCTGCCACCTTTAATAATTACACTTCGTGTTTCCCATTTATTTCATTTTAGCGTCGTCTTAATGGTGGGCCCGTTCTGATTGCACATCAGAAACGGCCTTTATTTTTTTGTTAATCACTAAATAGGTGACAATTGGAAGTAGCAGATTTAACCGGACATTAGGGTTTCTCGCAGCGCAAACCCACCGTAAGATGTATGTTAGGGTTAATGTTCTCCTCCACAACGACAGTGATCACTCGCCCTAGTGACAGTGTGTGATGAGAGAACGGTTTTCGTTTTTTATAAACAGTCAGAAAATCTGTAATAATGCAGTTGTAGAAGGATCCACCTTTTTAGTCGAACTCGCCATAAAATTTTATACAAATTATATGAAATTTCAAAATAATTTTTTGCAATTAAAATTTTATATTTATTATTTTAAATAAAATATTAAATTTTAGCGTGTAGATTTCTATAGTCAATAATTTTTCCTGCGATTTAGTTATTTTTAGTTATATTATTTTTTACTCAAACATTTCAGCCATATTCAGAAAGATACGAAGGGCACATGACAAATATATATATATATATATATATATATATATATATATAATAGATTCTTGCTATTTTTTATTCATTAAACAAAATGCTCATCATAAAATGGTGCAAATTTTATTTCCTGGATGGCTCTACGGATGTCCGCTAGAGTTCAAATTGCGTGTGGGTCACCCCCTATCTCTTGGACAGAGACAATTGCCTTCACCAAAAGGCACTTCAGAATCCAATAGATGCTCATCAAGTGATGGAACAAAGATAATCTTCTACGAGTATTACAAGGGTTAGTTACCATAGCGTTCAATTATGCTTCATCCAGTTCAGCGTCCTCTTTTTCCTTAGCCTTTACATCATGTTCTCACCCATGAATCAAATACTTGTAATAAGTCCGGAACAAATTCTCCATTACCTCTTTACCAGAATTTCGACCTTGTTTGGTTGAGGCAGGTTTGGGAGCTTTGGCTTTCCCTTATCGTTTCCATCCTTTTTAGTCTACTCGCCTTTCACCAATGTCTTCAATTCCCGGTCTTCCAACAAATTTCTGTGCAGGTAAGAATTACTTGGAATACATACAGTAGTACAAGTCATGGCGAGATTAAAGCGACCTGAGATATAAACATGAGCATGGTGCTGCGTGGAAGGCAGCAGACAATGATTGTCTTCACCGGCATGCACTGGACCCAACGTTGACAGACATGGTGGACTTGATTTTAAAACAAAAGATAGCTCCTTAACAAACCAGTAGGCCACAATAGAAGTCTTCACCATATACCGAATGCAATAGACTAGACTCTTCATTCCCGTAAGAGCCCAGACCCAGATAATCCCATTATAACAACTTACAATGGTACATATAACACCAGTCTTGGAAAAATTAATAAAATTGATGAAACAACTAACATGACTGACCCACTGACCACCCCAGCCTTTGCTGCAAACATTTACAGTGCCACCACCCACACTAAAATCATTGGAGGTCATATGGTCAAGTTCCGAAAGTTGGTGGTTACAGTGGAAATTAGAGCCATGCAGAGACAAGACAAAAAAATGAAACCCAAATTGGATAGAATAGAAAGCCTCCAATGCAGGAGACAGATAATCAAGATCATATCGACGCCATGCAAGGTCCTTACATTGCCATGCAAAACCAAAATAAAGCCTACAAAGACGACAATGCCATACAAGGCCTAAACAGAACTCAAAACAGACAAAAGCAACAGAAGTGGCCACAACATGAAGAAGGTGGTTCTGAATTACCCCCTTCACAAGAAGGTAAATGACCACAATTCTAACCAAGACCCCATCACTGAAATACCGAACACAAAACCCACTAACTTCTTTCAAAACTAGGCTATTCGTGATGAAAATTTCTAACACTCGGGAACCAAAATCTATACAATGAAGCTGACACATGTAATCCAAAGAGACTAGGATCTTCCTTTCCATAGAAAAAAAACCAGAAACACGTTTCATGGCAGAAGTGAGAGGAGGATTTGATACATAAACCAAGTAATCCACAACACACATTGAAGCAGATATAGGTAATAATCCAAAAAGAACATGATCTTCCTTTCTATAAAACGAAAACCAAAAACACGTTTCATGGCAGATGTGAGAGGAGAATTTGATACATACCCTCGCAAACAACACGCTGAAGGTAGTAGAGTTTTCCCCCGTCTGCTTAATTGCTTGCTGCTACTTTGTGCTCGACTGAATACTAAGCACCAGGAAATGGAGAGAAAGATGTACATAACCTGTTTCCACCTCGCACATCGGTGCTTTCCCATATAATGCCATTTGTTTTGCCACCCGTTAACCTGCGACTCCCATTCTCCTAGGCTGACGTTTTTTTTGCAGGTAGCAAGAGCCATTGAACCAGCCATGCCAAGACTGAGTCACAAAAGAGCTGCAAGAAACAAATATGTTTACTAGCAATCTCACCTACTGATTGATTTGTTTATTTAAATTACAATTACTTCCAGTGGTACAGACCGATCTAATTGCTAAATATAGCTTTATATTTATACAATGATTATCTGATATAATAATTACTTGTTATTTCTTATGTCAATTTATAGTTTTTTTAAGTTTTTGAGGTGTTTAATTTAAGAGTAATTAAGGTGTTTACATTTAAGAATAATAAGAGAATTGAAATTTAGATATTCTTTGAATTGTGAACAGAATGTTCTTTATGATATTAAAACTATATTGATTGATTTTGACATATTGAAAGACAACGAAAAATGGCGATGTTTTATCTTTTCTAGTTGAAGAAATCATGTAATATATTTTCTGATTGAAGAAACAATGTGATCTAAACAGATATCAACACAAAATTTTGAAATAAACTTTAAATGTAGTTATAATAATAGAAACAATGAAAGGATGCAGTTTTTTTTTTTTAAATAAGCATTTTTTTTCTCGAGTGAATTTTATTGAGCCTAGAGGTTTATTCTACAATCCATTATGAGATACATGTGTAAGTATGTCAGATGGTCAAGAAAATAATAAAAATAATTTTAGTTCATATTAGCTAAACAAAAAAATAAAAATTATATAACCATATAAATAAACAATTTAAAATCTATTAACACTAAAATTAACTCAGTTGTTGATATTTCACTTTCACTCTTCAAGTAATAAATACAATATTTCAACGTCTACCTTAAATAATATAATTCTATATATATATATATATATATATATATATATATATATATATATATATATTAATATAGAATTTAAATAAATTATTTGAAAATCTATATTAACTAATATATTTCGTTATGAACATTCACCCTTTTTTTACAGAAAGTGTATGTTTATATGTGTGTGTCAATGCTAACCTTAGCTCCAAAAGAAAAAGCAAATAAAGGTAAAGTAGAGTAGTTACTTCTTAATAAGAGAAAAATGTGTGACTCATTCAAATTTTTATATAAAATATTAATAATGATAAAATATCAAAATATACATTTTAAACAATTAAAAATTACTATTATATATCTATATTAATCACATATTTACCAAGCGCTAAAATAGATTAATTAACTTGTAAATATTTTTTGAATTTGAGATTTGATCTTTCTAGGCTCTTGGTAGATCCGTGGTTAAAATGTGATTGGTTCTACAGTCGAGTGTGAAGGCCATGTGTAAGTATGTCCAACCCTCTTAACATAAAAATAAAATATTCTCTAAATAGAAAATCAATGTCCGCTATAATAAAATAATAAAGAAAATATATGCTATGCATTTTTAATTAGTTGTTCACATGAACTAATATCGTGTAAAGTAATTAGAATTAAAAAAAAAGTGAGTAAGATGTTTAAACCTTATACTCTTCAAAAATATTGTAATACCTTATATCAACTTTATATATATCAATATCTAGAAAAAAATGCTAAAAGAAAATATTTTAATGTCTTATAGAATAAAATATCCAATTTTTGAGTTATGAATAAAATATTTTAATGTGCCCCGGATGCATGTGCTAGATAGCTCAGCAGGGCTACATGGGGATGCCATGTGGATCACCACATGACGCGCCCATGTGCCTCGGCCTTGGGACGCCCATTGCCTTAAATTTTCGCATGGACTGGGCTTTAAAGCACCATGCGCCACCCTCCATGTGACGTACTTGGCGAGTCTCAGAATAACTCTCCTCTGCAACATGTTGGTCAGCACTCTCGCTGTTTCTCTAGCTCTCTCGCCCGCTTTGGTCACTCTCCCTCTGGTTTTCTGGCTTCGGCCCTCCCTTGTTCAGGTGAGAGGCTTCTGGGCTCTTGCCTCTACAACGGTTCCTCAGCTGTCTGGTTTCTCTCCCAAGTCGGCCTCGATGCTTCGTCGTCACCGGAAACATTGTAGGCGAGCTGGGGGGAGCGGTCTCCCTTTGCATCCTCCTTTGTCCAATACCTTCCCTGAGCACCTGAATCTTCCCATGGACTGGGCCATGACGGACTTGCCGCCCCCTAAATTCATGATTTCCTTGCCTCCCTTGCTCCTCCCTGACCCCTCCGCTCCTCCATCCTCCTCCCGCTGTAAAAAGCGGGCCTGTAAGTCCACCATCCCCGTAGAGCCAACCTTCCTCCCTCGAAAGCTTAAAGCTCCCCCCGTGCAACCTGCCTCTAGCTCCAATTCTGAAGATAATGATATCGAGCCTGCAGAATATAAGTTTCTTACGAGACTGCATCATTCAGGCTCCTCCTTGCGGAAGGACAACTTCAACTTGAACGTGTCCCTGGACATTCCAGCCACTTTGCAGGATGAAGCCATTCAGGACACTCTGGCGAAGCGCCTTGGGCTTCGAGTATCTCCTCGCACACCGCATGAGGACTCTGAGCCTGGGCTCGATTCTCTAGACTACGGCTACATCTGTCGCATTCTCGAAGAGGCGTCTCCCTCCAGCGACAAGCATGAAGGTTCTCCATAGCGTTCTCTCTTCGGTTTTTTGCAGTATGGTGGTTTTTCATGTTACCTCTGTTAGTTATTTCTGCTTCATTTTGCACAGTTTTAAGTCTGGTTTCCCACTAAGGGAAGCTCGCTTTCCTTGGATTATCAGGGCTCATTTCCCCTCTAGGGGCAGTCTAGTTTTTTACAGTAGTTTTTTTACTATTCCATCCAAAATGGACCCGTCCATTTATGAGGATGCGCAATGTAACTTATGGTTGATGATATAATAGAATTAGTTTTAATTAGAAATATATATATATATATATATATATTAATGTGAATTAATATAAAATGACTCAATACACATGTTATGTAATCTCTATAACATTTAAAAATGCAATTTAAAGAGTAAAAAATTACAAATTGTTTTTTGCACTCTAAAATAAGTTTGCATCAAAGAAATTTGATCCCTCTAAGCTCATGAGATTTGATCAGGATATATGTGTATTTGGTGTTTTAGTTTAGAAATCCAACCTAAATTACTTCCAAGGTGGTAACTATTTATTGGTAAAATTTACTCATTTTATTTATTGATAATAATAATAATAATAATAATAATAATAATAATAATAACAACAACAACAACAACAACAATAATAATAATAACTAAAATTTATATATTAAAAATTATTGATTATTAAGTTAAAGTTTATTTAATGGTTATTGGTAAAGTTTATTGGTTAATAATAATAAGAATAATAATAATAATATTAATAGAAATTTCCATATTAAAAATTATTAATTATCAAGTTAAGTTATTAGGGTTTTATAACATAGCTTATTACTTATATAAAAAAGAAAAAGTGAGAAAAAAACAAAAAAAAATGTTAATGATTTAATAATTCTTAATAAATAATAAATATTTAAATAAAAAATAATTATTAAATAAAATTCATCTTATTAAAAAAAAAATTAATAGCTAAATAGAAAACCACCCTCATAAGAGACATCAAACAATTTGAGTACTCCAAAAATATTAAAACTATTTTAAAATATCAACATCCATTCTCATAAAAGACATCAAATACTATTTTAAAATATCAAAAGCCATTCTCATAAAAGACATCAAATAATTTGAGTACTCCAAAAATATTAAAAGTATTTTAAACTAGAAATTATACCATATATTGCAAACGAAACGTTGTAAAGCAGTAATAGGAGAGAGTAGTTTAGAGGAAAAAATATGTGATTTAACTTAATATTTAATTTATAAATATGAATTATTTTATTTAAAAGGAATTATAAGTTTGGAGAATTGTTTGGATAAAAAAATTGAAAATTTGATTTTTTTATAACCTACTCAGACTCTTCCTTTTATAGTGATATCTAGGATTTCAAAACATAATGCCCTGTTTTTCTTAACATATATCCATAGTAAAATCTCCCATAAATAAATACTCATTTCAAAATTTATATTAACAATATCTTTGCATAAGAACCCTATGTCCTTTCAGAAAAACTTCGAAAAAAATATATAAAACATAATACAAAAGTATAAAAATAATAAAAACCCTATAAACATAAAAAAAAAAATCCTTGACATCGTAATAAAATATTATATTTACTCTCATTACTTCATTCTATATTGATATTGCTCCCATAATGCTCATAAAAAGACATAAACCCACTTGAATCCTTTTATTATATTATTATTTTAATTTTATCTTAATATAATTAAATTTCAATCCATTTACCAAGTACTTATTCATTATGGACATATGCTTATATTGAGACATTGATTTTTCACCCAAAAATAATTTTTAGCTGTTCAATGTTGTTTTTTCCTTGTAATAAATTTTCCCATCAAGCTCATATTATTCAAGTTATTTTTTAACTTTCCCTATCCTAAATATGATGCTTTGGACATCATCTTGCATTGATTTCATCTTAAATATTATGCTTTGGACATGAGTTGGATTTCTTGATGGCTTGTATTAGGCCTCATGCAAAGACATTGATAAATAGGAAATAGCTGAATGAAGTATGTGAAGAACCAAGAGCTCCATTATATGTATCCTTTTGAAATTGGAATACCTCAGTTAAAATTGTCAATATAAGAGGTCCACAATGGTCCATAATGCCAGCCACAGCCACTTGTAGATGTTATATATTCTAAAAATTTGATGTGTGTAAACCCATGAAAGGAAAGAATGACATACTTGAAATTTTTGTACTTGATATGGAAGAAACACTAGTTCTTCGAGAAGAAGAATTAAGTGATTATTTTTAGGAGAAGAATCAATCACTAAGAAGGTCTCCTTAAGTCCGAATAGAACAGGATTTATTCCCCTAGTATTATGAACTGCACCTAGCAGTTGAAATCATACAGATACACAAACAAAGCTCGTTAAATATGGTAATCCCCATTCACTTGGATGCAGTAAATCCTTAATTACTTTGACTGAGCCAAATATATAATATTTTATTTGTTGTTAAAAATCTACTCTGTATGACTGGTAGAACATGTGGAAGGCACTTCACGAGTTTGGAAGATTGGAAGGACCTATATTTCCAATTGATTATGCAGGAATTGAAAATTGGTGTTAATGATTTAATGGAACAATTTTAGTTTGTGTTGATGATTTAATGGAACAACTTCAGTTTGTTGACACCAGTGAATGTCTAACATTAGAATGAACAGAGTGGCATTAGAGTGGGTTCAAAAGAGTTCCTAATCACAGATCTCAATGCAGAATCTTTGGGATTTTCTTCTCTCAGATTCCATTGATATACCATATCCTTAAATGCCTTGGAGGATTTCAAGGATGAAACTGGACAGTTTATTTACAACCCCACTGAGGAAGAAGAGAAGAGAACACTTGCCTTAGTTTGATGATATCATAGATGTTTTGACAGTTTCTGTATAACAGTAGCATAGAATTTGCACACCAATATATGGACCAAATTTTAGACAGATCATTATCTTCAGAGTACATTGGTTAAACCGACTTATGGGTCATTTATATCTCTAGTTTAGAAAAAATTACGCCAAGTAAGGAAGATGTTAAGAAATACGTTTGACCAAACTGATTTGATTTAAGTTTGGCATCAAAGAATTCAATGCAACAGAGATACTGAGTTTGATAACCAACAAATAATTTTTGTTTAAAAACAACAAATATATTTATAAAATTTGAATTTGGGATTGGATCAAAATCTTAGGCTTCTACCCGAACAGAACCTCAAGCTTACCTCTAGGCTTGCATTCAGGCTCAGGGGTGCATGATTTATCTCACTTGAAGCTCCCGAGAATCAAACCAGGGGCGGCGTTTTCCTTACGCTTATCGAAATTTTTATTCCTTTGAATTCTTCTAGGGAGATGCAGTATCCAGGAACTAGGAGGACAAGGTGGGTGGTGCCATTTCACGGGCCTATATTTGGTTAGCACTTCATCTATTAATTTTATCGCAGCAGTGCCCAACATCTCATCTCTCATTGAAAAGAAAACAGGATTCGAGTCGACATTTATTTTTGTCTTAAATTCATTTCTCAACTTCCTCCGGCACGAAGTATCAAAAACAAAGAATCATTCGCCTTTCATAAAAATATAAAAGCTCCCCTCTATTGGGGAAATTTTTGAAATGTATAAATGTTGACTGTGACATGCAAAGTCTCCAAATCCTCAAAACAACTACCTTTTGCAAAATACGACAGGCATAGGCATAGGTGCTGGTCATAAAATCCCATGGCAGTCTACAGTCAAAGAAGTGATGAATTTAGCAGTCTCCGTGTCTCAGATCTGTAGAAGCATTACTTGTTCCTTCGATCTGTAGAAGCATTATGTGTTCCTTCGTTAGTCATCAAATCATTCAATGCAATAGAGATACTGAGTTTGATAACCAACAAATAAGTTTTGTTTAAAAACAGTGAATATATTTACAAAATTTGAAATTGGGATTGGATCAAAACCTTACATTCCTACCCGAACAAAGAATCATTTGCCTTTCCTAAACAATTCGGAGCTCCCCTCTACTAGGGAAAATTTCAAAATGTATAAATGTTGACTGTGACATGCCAAGTCTCCAATCCTCAAAACAACTACCTTTTGCAGAATATGGTAGGCATAGGCGTATGCACTAGTCATAAAATCCCATGGAAGTCTACAATCAAAGAATTCATGAATCTAGTAGTCTCTACGTCTGAGATCTGTAGAAGGATTACTAATTCCTTTGATCTGTAGAAGAATTACGTGTTCCTTCGTTAGTCATCAAAGAATTCAATGTAGCAGAGATACTGAGTTTGATAACCAACAAATAATTTTTGTTTAAAAACTGTGAATATATTTATAAAATTTGAATTTGGGATTGGATCAAAACCTTACGCTCCTACCCTAAACAAAACCTCAATCTTGCCTCTAGGCTTGCATCCAGGCTCAGGGGCACATGAGTTATCTCGCCTGAGGCTCCCTAGATTCGAACCAGGGGTGACATTTTCCTTACGCTTATCGACATTTTTAGGCCTCCGAAATTTTCTAGGGAGCTGCAGTATTTGGGGACTGGGAGGAGGAGGAAAGTGGTGCCATTTCACGGGCCTGTATTTGGCCAGCACTTCGTCTATTAATCATCTCATAGCAGTGCCCAACATCTCATCTCAAAACAAGATTCCGACCGACATTTATTTTTGTCTTAAATTCCTTTCTCAACTTCCTCCTGCACAAAGAATAAAAATCAAAGAATCATTCGCCTTTCCTAAAAAAAGCAGAGCTCTCCTCTACTAGGGAAAATTTCCAAATGTATAAATGTTGACTGTTACATGCCAACTCTCCAAATCCTCAAAACAATTACCTTTTGCAGCATACGGCAGGTACAGGTGCAGGCACTAGTCATACAATCCCATGGTAGTCTACAGTTGAAGAATTCATGAATTTAGAAGTCTTTGCATATGAGATCTATAGAAGCATTACTTGTTCCTTCGATATGTAGAACTCCACGACAGAGAAACAAGGGAATCAGCTAGATATAATAGAATAATGAGATAATGTAACTGATTAATAATAGTTTTCATCTAAAGGTAGATAACATTTCAATCGTCTAACATCAAAATCAATGATGTATAATGGTACACCTGGAATTTAGGAGAGTTTTTTTCAAATAGTGATGCTTTCTAGCGTAAATATTATTTAAAACATTTATATATGTGTATGATTGTTTTGATCTATTTTTAAATAAATAAAATTGTTAATACTTAATTTAAAAATTATTTTAATGCAATAATTTTTTTATTATTTAAATTGATCATTTGAAATAAATAAGAAAAAGTTAGAGACTTCTAATAATATATCATTTATATAACTAGGTTTGGATAAAGAATTTCAATTTCTCACAACACTATTTATGGGTTCCAATGTTCATAGGTTTCTAGTTTTCTATTCCTCTCAAATTATAAAATTAATGGTTTTCAGAGATTCCCCAGATGCGGGTGTTTAAGGGAGCTTATATGGTTTTGTGCCTGTGGGACGGCGCATGGCAAGGCCACATGGCCACCCACAAGCCACACCTATGGAAATCAATCTCATTTATTAACTCAGGCCGTCACCCCGAGCAGCATTTACTCTACTGCGTTCGTCGAGGCTGCTCCTCTCGCATCAACATGCCACTCCTTGTTCACTCGTTCGGCTATGTTCTTCGGCCCTCTGGCACTACCTTTCGGCCCTCTCATTCTTCCTTTCAGCCCTCTGCGAAGCTGTCATTCCAGTCTGCCGTTTTTATGCCGTTCCAGTCTTCCCCCCTGTGAAGCTGTTGCTCCCCTGAGGTTGCAGAGCCAAGCTTCCGCAAGTCGACTGGGCGGCGCTGCAGTCTTAAGAGCTGCATTGAATTTCTTCTGGGCCACCATTAATCTTAGAGTATCCTTTTCCAATTGCACTTCTCTGCTTCCTCTTGCCTCAACCCCTCCTCCGCGTTTCAGTTGCCTCCCACCAGCCCTGCCCCCTCCTCTTCTCAGCGCGCCTTCCACCCCCACTCTGCCAATATGCCTCGTCTCAGGAATCGCATGCGATGCAGGCATGGCAGCAGCAGGGGTCATGCCTCTCGACCGTCCCCCTCCTCATTGTCCAGTTCCTCGTCCTCCTCCCTTGAGCATTCTTGGGGCAGGTACCCTAAAACCCGCAGTGGTCATGGTCGTCTGTTTAGTCTATCTCGTTCCTCCACTCGACCCCCTGCCTCTGAGTCTTCACCACAACCTCCACCTCGCCTGGTCCCCTCAGCCTCTCAACAGACCCCCACCACTACCCATTTCCACTTTCAGTGCACCTTCGACCGCCCTCATGTCGTAGCCACCATCTCAGTCTCCTTCCGCGAGGTACCCGCCGAGGCTCCTAGCCACAGTCAGCCCATCCCGCCATCGTGCCCTCGCAGCGACCTCAGCCCTTCTGAAGAGGTGAAGAAGCAACAGGTTCCTCCCAAGCACAATTCGCGCCCGGACAACAATAGCAATTTGGGATACTACAAGGAGCAGAACAGGCAGGCCGGTAGTAAAGGTGATGAGGCCACGGTACCACGACAGGCGGCACCAGGCTCCCAGCATGCTGATGAAGATGAATACAGATGCCTCATAGTCGAAGAACCACCTCCAGCACCCCATGATACCTAGAATTTCAGGTTTTTTTTCAGTTTACGGATCCTAGCATCTTAGTTTTGTTATCTGTTTACATCTATGTTTGGTACAATCACTCATGTCTATATAACGATGGTTTCCTCACTTGAGGCAGCGACTCAAACTCTCTTTGGGCTGGTTTCCCCTGCCTGGGCAGCTCCATTTTTGTTGTTTTGATGCAAATAATGCCACTGATACATGCCTAAACTATAGAGGCCACAACCTCCATGTATTATATGTTTAACAAATAGAATTTACCCTTACTCAGAAGAAAAAAAATGGTTTTCAGAGATTCAAATATTATTATTCAAGCTATTAGGAGCACAAAGCAAACATCCATTCGATCACAACTTTGTGAGAATTAGATGCTAATTAGGTATTTTCATGAAGAGGAGAGTCCCAAAAGTGGTAATCGAATGTGTGCATGCTCATTGGAATGCACATGTGTTCTTAGGTGTCAAGGTTTGACAAAGCTTCACAAATCTTGAATATCAAACTAGACATTATTTCATCATAGCTCAAAAGCACATGTGTGAATATTTGTGAGTGACAAGTTTTTATGTGAATTTTCATTAATAAGATTTTTTGAAAAGTTTTCTAGTGGATTTTTCTGATATAATTTGTATAAATTCTTGTAGGAATTTACTGAAATCACAATTTTTATGGGTAAAATTTGCACAATACAAGTTCCCTAGGGTTTCTTAAGAGTGTTGAATCCATATATGTAGTAAAAAAAACCAGTTTAAATAACAAAAATAAAGATTTCACCTCAAATTTTTCTATCAGATTCCGGCTAGAAAATCCTCCAGAAAATCCCAAAAGTCTCATTAAAGACAACTCCATTTTTATGTATTTATGCTTCCATTTTTTATTATTCTGGGACCATGCAATTCATTTTTTAATTTATTAAGAAAATTTGTTTATCCCTTGTCTATGTAAAGTGAAATTCAACAACATATATCATATGTGGATTATAGGTAAACATTCGAGTGAATTTTTATTATAATTTAATTTAATTTAATTTAATTTCTTAAAATGTGGTTTAAAATTGAGAAAAATATCTAGATAACACCCTAAGCACAATCACAATATTTTATTATAGGTAAACTGGTTATTACAACAACATACATCATCTATGGATTCTAGGTAAGCATTCTAATAGATTTTTTTTTGGTTTAAGATTGAGAAAAGTATCTAAATAACATCCTAAACAAAATCACCATATTGAGTTTCACAGAAATTGGCTACTATGGAACCTAACTAGAACCCAATAATAAAACCACAATTTATAATAGAAAAACCTAGACCAATATCAAAGCAACCCAAATGATGAAATTGATGCATCATTGGCTTCATTTAGGTTGCTGATACAAGATCTCATAGATGCTACAAAAACACAACAATTGTCTCTTGCAAGTTTATTAAACTCAATTGTATCATATTTTTGTAATTTTTAAGGCTAGTTAACCATAATTTTATTATAGGGGATAGAATGTATAAACACTATAGAAAACTATATAAATAAAGGCCAAATTAAATACCTCAACATTGCTTAAAACAATTTTTGTCTTCGTTCAATGAACCAGAAAACAACCAACCTTTACTTTTCATTGAAAAACACATTTTTATGGATCAATGCATCTACAAAAAATTTGGATGCCATTGGATGGATAGGTGGTTCATTGTATTCAATAAAGCTCCTTGTATTAATAAGAAGGTACCTAGATATTTCTTGAGGAATTTATATGCATAGTATAGGTCGAGACTCCATGTCAACTACTTCAACATCGAAGAATTCTAGGGGTTGGGTCAGGAACCTTAACTTTTTAGAAAAAATGTTAGGCATAAACCATAATTAGTTCTCAATCCACCTAGACGAAGGCCTAGGACCCCTGCCCATCACCCTCTAGTAATTGATGACATTATTGAAACCCAAACGAAAATAGCATTATTGACTTGCACCCTAGTGCAATGTGGCAACTTGGCAGCGTTTTTGTGCTAGGAGTTACTAGTAGTCGATGTTGTAGGAGGGGTTGGACCATTCAACTCTGCAACACATTTTTACCAACAAAAGCCACACGAAGGGTCACATTGGCCTCAAATATGTTATATCTATGGACAAACTTGCTATGGTCAAATGGAGTGCAATAGGCAATAGATTTTAATAGAGGAGGTTTTTATCTTGATCCTTTATATATCTATATATATAATTGGGTGTTTCCTTTATATATCTAATTCTATATTGTTTGTAGTTGTTATTCCTTGATAACACTCATCCCACCTCTACATATGCATCACTACTAGTTTTGGCCACTTATGTTGCAATGGATGTTGCTTGGTCATTTAGTGTACCACATATTAAGTCATGCAAAACTCTTGAAAAAAAATTCATATTCCTTTTGTCCATATTACAGCTTCTTTTAGTTTGGGTATAATTGTATTGTTTGTTTAATGTTTTTATAGATTGTGATGACATGAGGAGGGGAGTGAGACCCACCTCACATGAACATATAATCCCCTTTTAAGGTATCATATGTCAATTTAATTTTTCTTTAAATGTTTATTTCTTATTTTTCTTAAATAATTAAAGTATGATAAATATGCATGTATGTTCCTTATTTTCCTAGTTTTCTACTCTATCCCCTACGCATCATTCACTCTCATCAACTATTCCCCCACAAGTTATCTATCAATATTTGTCGCATAGGCCTATTTTTTGGTATCCATCTTACCTCTAATGGGGAATTTCCATCATTCCTACAACCTATGGGTGTCCATCATCACCTACCTCCACCATATTTTCCATCTGATCCACCCACAATAGCTACATCCATAGACCATTCTGTAGCCCCTCACATTTTCACTACTTTCCATGGGGTTTCTCCACATAGAGCCCATGTAGTCCCATAACCATCAACCCATGGAAACATTTTAGTGGATGGAATAATAGATGTTTCCCATTAACAAGTTATGTAGGAAAGCACTCTACTCACTAGTGAATCTCCATCATTGGGAGAGAAATTGTAATATGATTTTATTTAATTTACTAAAAATTCAAAGGTTTGCGACATAAATTTTTACTTGAAAAACACCATAAATTATACAACATAAAACCCCCATCAATTATATCAAAATGAAAACCTAGATATTTTATTGTTTGCATGAAGTTTTAAGACAAAACCTGACAATATTCTTCACGAAATTGCTTGCAAGATTACAGTGACAATTTAGCTAAGTTGATGAAGATGTGCACTACGACCCAAAAAAAATCAATTTTCCTTTACATCATGTGTAACCCTAATACGACCTCCATGTCTCCAATTTCCGCTTGCAATCAACATATTAATTCATAATGCGGATGGCTTCCGCACATTGATAATATTGGCCCCTTTTTTACCCCCACCCAGTTATAATTTCATCCCTCTTTTTTTAAATAATTCGGCCCTGTCCCAATGAGTGATTTGCAACAATTCGATTCGGGAAAATATGGCCTAGATTAAATAGAAAATCTATCATAATAATAATGTCTCTGCCTTCATAAAAAATATCCCAGAAATTCGGCCTGTAAAAATAAGACAAATCAGCCCTAAAAAAAATTATGGTTCCAACCTGTAAATTTTGACAGATTCGGAATTTATTCACTGAAAAAAAATCTATGAATTTTGGATGCCACGACTCAAGAAAAATCAACTGGATTCACACTGGTATATTCAGCTGGATTCTACCCTCCATGAACTGGGATTTTTGTCCCGCAATTTGACGAGTTAAATCACTAAACTCGGCCCTGATAGTCGGCCTTAGCAAAACGATTTTCTTGGTCATGATAATATGTCACCTCTTCTTCTACCAATTCAGCCCATATAATACAATAATTTCTGATTGTCTACCACTCGTAACTTGGCCTCAACAATCCAGCGATCTCAGCCTCTACAAATGGATAATTTCAATCTGGCCAGAATTAATCTATCCCACTGCATAATAAAATCGGTAATCATAGCATATTAAAATCGGTAATCATACTCTGGAACCAACGCCATCAATCTACAACACAATATTGACTAGGGTGTGTCTTTCAACATTAAAACTGGAAATTATTAGGCTTTCCCCTTTACTACAACACAATATTGATTAGGGTGTGTCATTCAACATTAAAACGGGAAATTATTTAGCTCTCCCCTATACTATGTAGCTCAGGCAGCTCCTTATCAATTTCGTGAATAATCTCTTCTCATGTCCTCCTTCAATCTCTTTATCCTTTTTAATAATAACCTTATGCTATGAAAACAATGGCTAATACCATGGGTCACTTAATTTCGCAAAAGTGACTTTTTATTTTTTTATTTAATTATTATCTATCTTATTATGGTGACTCTTTTATTTTCTTTTCAATGTGTGAATATCTCATGGCAACTAGATAGGCTAAGACTGAACCTCCTTTTGCTTCTAAGGGTTAGAAAGGGACATTACATAGATTTAGAGTGAGATAATTCATTAATAATTTTTTTTATGATGAATTGAATTGATTTTAGACATTTTTTGTTTAAATATTATCTCTTGACACTTGTAATTATTGCAAGGTGTTATAGCAAATAGGTTGGGGATGTAGAGGAGGACAAAACCCTTGCAACTAAATATATCATCTCTGGTGAGTTTTTGGGCTTGAATTATAAGTATCAGTTTGTAAGTGTGATAATTTATTATGGGAAAAAAAATCTTACGAGAGTTTTGTCTCCTTTTGTACTCTCTAGAGAGATGAAGCATGCCCCCGAAAGAAAAAGAGTTGAGCTCCTTCTTCTAGTAAGTGGAGAAATATCAACTTCAAGGATGAAAATGATGGCGGTGAGGGTGCTCATTATTGTCTAATTGGTTCTTGTTGTTTTCTGTGGCCTGACATATGTATATGTGGGCTCTTATAGGGTTCCTTATCATAGTTTATAGTCTATTTTTAGAATAAGTTACATAAAGATACTTGTCAAACAACTTGTGGTCAAGTGGTTAAATCAAACAACTTTTCAGTGTTAAGACCTGGGTTGAAACCCTTAGAGAACATGTTGTTATGTCAATATAATGTGGCCAAGAGATCCATACTGCATCTGAGACCAAGTGAAAGTCGTGCAGACCTTCATGACTCATGGATGTAGTCCATCTTAGTGGGAGAGGCCAGGTGAAAATAATGGTTGAACTTGGTGAAATAGAATACCTTTTGGTCATGGAATCTAAGGCAATGGTAGACCCACTTCCTTAACAAAGGGTCATTTACCAACTCAAAGGTTGCAGAACAGACACAAAATGAGGAACAAGAAAACCTATTGATTTGTTGTGCCATTGAAGGATTGTCAACGACAATGGTGTTCCATACACGAGGCCACATTGATTCTGTGTCATGTAAGTATATGATGCTTTAATAAACACAGACTAAAATTGGGCAAAGGGAAAAGTTTGAATCATATTTTGATAATCAGTTAATGAGGTAGATGGTCAGTTCAGGTGTTCCCCAATATATAATGGGGGAATATAACTTAGTGCCATCGATCTGGCCAATGGTTTCTCATTAGATCACTATGATTAGTGAAATCATAATAGATAAACCATGATGATTATAAATTTATAAAAGGCTAGTGCAGATGTCTCAAGCCATGGTGAGAACGTGGGTGTCTGATAAGTGAAAATTTATCTAAGCTAAAGGTAGACTGATTTCCTTTAATCAATGGACTACTGAAATAAAAGTTTTAGAAAGAAACTTGATATTTATGTGGAAACAACACACTAGATCTCTTTGATACAGTGCCATGTAAGAATACAATGCATTAATATGCAGAGACTAAAACAGGTTCAAGGGAAATTTTGAATCATATTATGATAATCAGTTAATGAAAAACTTGATTCACAAAGGTGCTTTGCATAAGGCATAGTGAGGGAATATTGTATAGTACTAACTCTAGCTAGACTCAATCATCTTATCTGACGAAGGACACAAAGGATCCGAAGAGTTGAGTGGAAGAGCGTGCCCTTATTGACCGGTTTGATGCATCACAATATGTATTTTTTGGAAAGGATGTTATGCAAGAGGTAGAGCTAATTAGAATATTAACCTTGTTGTTTTGAGTAATGATAAATGTGATCTTATTATATGACAGAGTTGATTTCATATGTTGCAAGTGACCCAAAACAATGTGGCTTGATATATTATCTGATTTTAGGAAGTTTTTTTTTTTTAAGTACTAGTTAGAGTTTCATTTGAAATGGAAAGAGAATATTCAAATATCACCTTAAAGTTTGATCAAGGCCTTCTTCAAATCTAGTCCAAGGTCTCCACCAAAGATTACTTCAACTGTACTCCAAAGGTCTGCTACAACTAATGTTCAAGGATTCTTCAAACAAGGGGTCCAAAACAAGATTTAATATTTCTACCAGTCTGCTATGAGGGAAACTAAAACTGCTCAAATAAGCTTCTTAACTCAGGCCACAAATTTCTTCAACTTAGCTCCTTAATCTACTTCAAGAAATTTGCATCGACATCAAATTCGGATCTCAACTTCCAACTACCAAGAATTGGAATCTTCTCCAAAATGTGCATCTATCTCAGTAACCGTAGATTCGAACCCTCTTACTCAGTGAAATTATGGTTTGATCCTTTGGATTAGTTTTAGACCTTGAATTTCATCATGATAAATTTGGATTACTTCAGTTTTGTCACATATGCTTGACCTCTTGCACAATATATTCTGAGGAGGAGAAATTTTTAACAATCAACTCTTCACTCAATTATCCTTATAGTGGGTTCATTCAATTTCAGTTTCAACGCAACCATGGTTTCAATCATTTTACTTATGATTACTCCATAGCTATAACAATCTCAGGGGAGAAGAATCTTTACAACATTGTCTAGTTATGATCTGTGTTTTACTGCCAAACTCGTGATTCAGTTAGGTGCCAACACATTATCACAAATATTCAATGTTGAAACCCATGTTGTATACAATTCTTGACTCTGTTATTTATGAACCTTGTCACAAATAAAAACAAAAATAATGCCCACTATAGTAGAAACTGTCATGCATTTTAGCCACATTACATTCTTATGTGGTGCCTGAGACATTGTTTATTTGTTTTGGACTTTACTTTTTAGAAAAATAAAGGTTTATATTTGAAAATATGATACTATAAGAAGCTCCAAACGTGATATATGAAGCTCCCTAAAAGGCTACAAATGTCCTTCATTCAAGTCAGAGGTAAGCCTCACTTTGGTTTGCTTTACTACTAGCCTATTAGCTGAAGCTCCCTAGTTCTGTTTGAGATAGAAGTCTATAGTGCAATAATCTGTTGTTTCTATTTCCATTCTTGCAAGGATATAGTTTTTTTACTTATTGTATTAACCCATATTAGTTTCATGAAGAATATTTATTGTGTTCTATCTACATCATCGATGAGATTTAATAAATTACTAATTTTAAAAACTGGATACCAAAGAATTCCTTTGGAAGCTAAGGTTCAAAGAATAAATGTGTAAATATCACATGCTAAACTTTTTAGATGTTACATATTCAACGTCATATGATTTTGGGAACTTAAATTTTTAATTTAACTTTATGGTTTAGTTCCATTTAATATACTATGCTAAGCTTTGATTCAATGATAGAAATAAGATTCCTGCAAAGCATTTTATATAGTGCAGATTTTTTTTATTAACAGTATGAAGGGTTTTTTTTAGATGTGGCCTACAAAGCGACAGTTTGTTGGTCCTGGTTCTATCGTTGCCAAAATCTTGGAGGAGCTCTTTGCAAAGGTACAGATTATATATACCATCCAACAAATATGTTGTTTGTAATGTTATTTTTTTATTATGTTGAATTACAAGATGCTTGCCTTTTAGTATACATGCATTCCGATGGTAATTGAGATAATTTCATATCTCAACTAATCATATTTCCCTTCCTATTGCGGAGCTATATTGCGATGTTGGACAAGAATTCTCTATAACCATTATCATATGAACTATTTCCAAATCTATTCAACTTATGAGGCCAAGGAATAGCTAGGTCGCTCTCAACATATCGAACAATGGTTTTTAGCTTTTCATCACCTCTTGCAGAAATACAAAAGGATTAGACTATTCGGAATATGCCATTGAACTCCATTCTTAATGATCTCGATCTCCTAAAGAATAATGAACCAAATTTCAAACCAACTACAATGACAAACATCGAAGCTGCAAAATGTAGTTTCCCTGCCATTCTTAATAATCTCAATCTGCTAAAGAATAATGAACTAACTTTCAAAACAACTACAATGACAGACATCGAAGCTGCAAAATGTAGTTTCCATGCCTTTGCGACTGCAGAGCCTATTGGAAGACCAAAGGTGTTATATTGCCAATAGATTTAAGTTGATTATGTGACTTGATAGTTTGTTAATGCTTGAGAAATTTAGATATAGTATTTGATCGAGAGATTTCAATTATTAGTTCAGAAAATTAAGTACTCTACTAGCTTATTATTGCAGATGGTGTTTTCTCAGAAATGTTCTTTTCATGGTGATAGTAAAATTATTGATGGGCCTGCATAGAATTGTGGAAAAGGCTCCAAGAATACACCAAATGGTGTGTAACCATTTGTATACCTTTTGAGAAAATCAATTTAAGATAATTGAATCTTTTGGTGAAGCTATTTTTGATATTTTATTTGAACTATGCATTATCATAATACTTAGGAAAATGAAATTATATCCTACCTCTCATAGATTATTTTGTGCAAACACATTGATGAACTCATTTGAAACCTGGAGAGAGGCTTGTATGCCCTTAATTTATGTGAACTCATTATAATTATCCTTGAGCTTTGGAACTTTGTTCTGGATATCAGACACTGGTTTAGTTGGATTTGTTCTATTTTATGCAATCAGTGCACCATATAGATTCGATGTTTTTTTATGCTTGAGCTTTGGAACTTATCTGGATATGAGACACTGGTTTAGTTGGATTTATAGTAGCATCTATATTCAATGCAACCAATGCCCCATCTAGATTCAATGTATTGTTATCCTTAAGCTTTGGAAGTTGGAACCATGATCTGAATATCAGACGTTGCTCTAGATGGATTTGTACTATTGCCTATATTCAATGCAACCAATGGCCATTTAGATTGAGTCTACTGCTACACAAGAGTTATAAATCACTGAAGTTCCATCCCAACCTCTAGCCTTATATGAGATGTCTAATGCACTAGCTGATTTCATGGTGGATTGGGTTTGACTTTAGCCCACCTTGACCTTCGTTGTAGACTACACAAGTAAAGTGTTTAGAGACCCCAAGGGCCGAACCTCCTTCATTTAAATGATGGGTTTGTACTAGCTTCCATACTCACTACATCCAATGCACCTTCATCTGCACTGTAAAATGTCCTTTTTGGCTTCATAATGGATTACTACCACAGTGACCCTAACCCCACCGCAACCTAGGTTGCAGAATGCACCTGCTGACTTCAGGGATGGATTTTTATTTCAACTGTCATAGCATATTATGAATTCAAGGACAAGTAATAATCTTTACTTTGAATACAAGGATAAGTGAATAAACATGACCAAGGCCCTATTAACATTATAATAGTGCTATCCCCTTCATTGGATGGTATTGGCCTATGCTAACTTGCTTAGGTAGTTTATTTACATTTAATATGATGTGAACAATTATAATTTCTACCCATTTCATATACAAATACTCAGCTACTCTCATGCATAATCCACTTGCATAAGAGAATGCCCTTATCTGGAAATTTATATGTTGAAATTTTGTTTCAGCAAAGCCTCTTATGTAAGAGGAGCATTGTCGTACTCATCAATGTCTAATACAAGAAGCATATTTATTTATTATCTATGGACACAAGATTTATCTCCCTCTGAAGGTCTTCATTTTGGATCTCATCGCTCATTCATTGAAAGGTATACCTTTGAGCTTGATTTTATTGACTTAAGTATTTTCATTACATTATTAGCAAGAGAAACAAAATGCATTGATAACTACATTCAACCATGCTCCAACTGTTATCAAACCCGTAAATCAATTTTATAATTATTATAAAAAGGAAATAATAAAGTTTATTTTTATAATTTCATGTTCATGCTACGTGGGACGGTGTACAAGATGAAGGATAAATTGCTAGGGGAAATTAGGGCTCATGTTGTATGAAGAGTTGGTTCCATCTTTTCTTCACCATACTTGCCTGTTTGAACCTTTCTATTCAAGTATTATGCAGGATGGTATACATGATGAAGAATAAGGTTCCAGGGGATATTTAGGGCTCATGTTGTATGAATATTTGGTTCCATATTTTCTAAAACACACACCCTTTTTTTAACCCACGTGTTTTTCCATAATATAGAAGGTTTGGTTCCATGCACATGACAAGTTTCATTGTGATTTCTAACATATTGAATTGTCATTTTTTTTTCAAAATGGTTGCCTGTGAGGTCTATTCTGTCTTATTGCGATCTAATAATATATCTTCATCTTTTCTTAAAATAATCATATAATATTGGAGGTCTTAAAAAGGGAAAATTAGTTTCCCATTGGAAACAAGGGAGGTTGGGACCTTATTTTAGGAACAAACTATATTTAGTTTGATGTTGGTTTGAAGCTTCTCCATATTGTTGGGGTGGAAAGAGTGTTTATTCCTTTTGTTTCCTACAAGTATTAACACATTTCACACGCCTGCTCCTTATGTACCACCATTTGTAAACATGAAAGGCTGATATTATTATTGATCAAACAAGAGTGGGTTTTCCGATCTACATTTGAGAAGTAGACTGTTTTTTGTCTTATAATATATGCGTCTTCTTATTCTCTTTTATTTAATTCTTTTTCATTGTTTTGATATTTAGCTCAGATGTGTTTTGCACACATGATTCATTAAACCCATATGCCTTACATATGGAGATTCCTTTCAGTTCCATTAACCATTTTTTCTCACTTGTGGACATCAATAAAACTTCAATTTCAATTTCTGTTTCAATAGCATTAGTTGGAAAACTTTCTTTCTTCTAGTTTCTTTTATTTATAAGGCAAGTAATTTATGTATAGTGGTTGCTTCATGACCTTGGAAACAAGCCTTGAAATGTACAATGTACCACTTTTTGGTTGAATTTTTATGGAAACATGGAATTATTTCGTTGAGGTCTTGGGTGGGCTACCTTCATTATAAATCCTTTTTCTATATATAGCAGAAAGGTCTTTAAGGTGACTTAGAAAGATTCTAGTTGTGTGAATGAGACAAAATATCTGTAGACTCCCTGAAAAATTAATGGTATTTCTAGGATTTCTACTTGCATGGTTCAGTACAAAGATGCAAATTTTATTCCCAAAACTTTATAACCAAATGACAAAAACTATGGCTCTTCTTCCCTTCATATTCCATAGGATATAATTTACTGCTAATCTCAACATCCTAAGCTATCAAGAATAAATTTCCTTAGATTAATTTCCAATGGAATTAGAGAAGTTCAAACTACAACCCTCTTAAGCACATTTTGCATAATTTGTAGGAATGCATTATTTTCAATGCAACTGAAAAAATTGTAGGAATGTAGAATTGCAATGCAACTTGTTCTAATTATGAAACTTGTCCTGTGTGTGTTATTTATGACTCATGAGGTAGTTATCCAAGGAATTGGTGTTTTCCAACAAATATGTGAATATTTTGACTCTGGCTATTATTGACGACTCATGAAGTATGACTTGGGAGAAGAGGCTTAAATTGACAATTAGACAATGAAACTCCCTTGGAAAAGACTTAAAACCAAATAAGGGAGGCCCAATGTTCAAAAAAGATATAATAGCAGGATAAATTGAGATAGAGACAATAGAGCAAGGGAGAAAATAAAACCGTGAGATAACATAGGAAACCTAGGGACTCAATTATCCAAGCAAGGTTCTCTACGTTTTTTTTCCATCTACAATTTTTTCCATCAGAATTGCAACGATGGTTTCCGTGGGATTTGCGACGAGAGTTTTCGTCGGAAGTGTGATGCTTGTGTTTGTCGGATTTACGACATGTGTGTTGTTCTTGTGACAATTTATTCAATCAAACTTGCGATGAGTGGTTTCACTAGGATTGCGACGATTGTTTCAGTTTTTTCCTTTAGACTTGCAACAATTGATTCAATCGGACTTGCGACGATTTTTTCTGTCATGATTGCAACGATTGTTTCGGTGTCGTAAGACCAACATTGGAAGTGTCTCTATTATGAAAGTTATTATAATTTTCGCATTTGCGACGGGACAGGAAACAACATTTTTCCCAACCTCAAAGTGTCGCCCTTGGGACGCTTGTGTGTCGTAAGAGTGAAATTTTGGCTGTTGGAAATTGGGTCATGTATGACTGAATCAATCATCGCAAGTCTAATTGAACCAATCATCCTCATCTGCAATATTATGAGGAATTTCAGACCAGAGGAAGTCCCATCCCATGTTATTGCACTCGTTGGGTAGTGCAAGAAGGGTGCACAGTACAACTGGGCTCAGTACCTATGTACATAATTCCAACAGAATGTGCGCTAGGCATAGGAGGAGGGGAAACATTTTTATTATGCATGGTTGTTACTCCTCATCTTGCTCATTGGATGGAAGATGCCACAAGACACATAATTCCCAGATATAGAACCAGAAATGTGTGAAGCCATGCACTACGTAACCTTGTGGAATTCGAAGATCCCAGCCAAAGTCATAGAATACAAAAAAATTTCAGTGTTGTTTGACTATGCGCTATTCCAAGCCATTCAGTTGAAGGCAAGGTTGTCCCCTAAGTTATAAGAGAAGTACAAATTAATTGCAGACTTCAAAGCAACATTTCATAATGTTCACATCCGCATGAAGGGCATTATGGAAGGTGTGTGGTATGACTTACCGTACATGTTCAAAGAGGATGACCTTGTGCACATCATGAAAAAAGGGTCGTCTACTTGGTTAGAGATACACACCATTGGGGGTGCCTCATCCTTAATTTTTACGACTCTGATTATACCAAGAACTACAAAAGATACGCAGTAGGGAGGTAAAGATGCAAGATCAGAGCATGAACCTACTGCAACAAGACAAGCCATAGACTTAGAGAAGGAAGCAGAAAAAGATGGTGATGGCACTGAGGGACCTGAGATGTGGACCGCTAAAGGCACTAAGTGCGGTTCTCAGGCTGCCGGAGGTCCGCACAAGAAGAGAAAGGGGTCCAAATTAGTTGGAACAAAAGACCTCACCCTCACAGAGGATGAATTCACCGAGATAAAAAAATACATTCAATTCAACCACCAAGGATATGTGGATAGACATGGAAGCGCAGTACAAAGTTGTGCTTGAGGGAGTGCAGTCGGGTATACAAGAACTTAAATTACAAGCAAACTAGATTGAAACAAGTGTGAAGCAAGGAATCCAGCTTCAAGCAAGAGTGACTACTTCTAGCGCGCAATCCATCAACACGGTACTATCATCTTTCGGGGATAGCAACCTGATTCAGATCCCTACGCCAGCCATTATAGTGGAGCCACCTTCTTTGGATGCATCCTTGAGAACTTGTGGAGAAATTAACATAGATCTAATGGTGCTCCTGGCTGGAAAGCTCCATGCTATTGACAATATTATAGCAGATGAATTATAGTACCTGGAGGCTCATGCCTTCCACGCTGTCAATGAATATCAATAGCAAGCAGCGGTGCTCCAGCAGAAGTAGAATAAAATAGAAGAAACGTGTCGCACAACCGAGGATCAACGCGCTACATTGGAGGCTATGATCGACCAAGTATGTGGTGACCTACCAGAGGTCATTATCCCTGCATTAGCCATGTCGATAGTGAAGTTAGAGGGCTTGGTCATTTCGGTCAAGGCATCACGTAATTAAATTTAGACATTCTAGGCAGAGTTCGAACAACAGAATGTTGAGCTCTGGATGAAGGTCCAACCTGAGACACCGTCAGAGGCTAGAGTGCGACACAACACAGAGGTAAAGGCAGCTACAAATAGTGTAGTAGTTGCAATATCAGAGTGTGGAACCCTATTGGATGAAGCCATGGGCATTTGGATAGCTGTTCAAAATGACATGATGGTAAGGAATCACAGAAGTGAATTGCGCATCAAGGAATAAAAATTCCGTGAAATCATGATAGCGACACCCACATTAGTCACCATGGATATACTTGCCAGATTTCATGAAGGAAAGAAAATTCAAACCGAGATAGAATACTTGCGCCACCAAGAGTAGCTTTTAGAGATCAGGATCGAGCATTAGGTTGAGGAAGCCTTACATTTTTTGCAGAATCCTGATGGTGCCTTGAAAATCCTCCAACAAACAAAACGAAGCATTTATTTGGCAACTGAGGGGAAGACAATAGCAAAGTTAGTTGATGAAGTGCAAGGTGTTTCCGCACAAAGCATTGAAGTAATCCTGCCACTTAAGAGCTCTGTTGAGGCACTAAAATAAAATATGAAGGAGACCACCCCGTAGTGACTTGGGACGAGTGACGAGTTTGTGCTGGGCACCTGTTGGAGCGAGGTCCCCTGGGGTACATTTTTGGGTTAAGTTTCATTGTGCGCACTGTGCGAAAGAGAAAAAGGGACTTTGGGGTGGGTCAAAGTCCCTTAATCATTGTAATGGGTTTAAAGGGAAAACCATGAGTCTCAAAACATGGTTTGGGACCATGTTATATGCATTTTTAAATAGTACAAATATGTAAGGATTAAGTCAAGAAAGGAAATGATATCATAGTGAATTGTTTTGGTTAATGTTTTGATCTAAGTCTAGGTTTTGGGTAGAAAGGATTTTGTTGGCTATGTGCACATAGACCTAAGTCCTGGCTGTGTGCGGACTCTTTTGGTTATGTGCGCAAAAGGATATATTGTACTAGAATTGATAGATCTCTTAATAAAGAAGAATGTTTTTGCGAACCTGTACATTTACGTATTGATTATCTGTTAATTGCGTTAAGATCTGAATCTGTTCTATTATTGCATATTTACTTCTGTTAATGGTTAATTGCATCTGTGTGTGAATATTAGTTGATGTTAGATGAATAGATCTTATTAAAGCATACTTGATTACTATGCAAAAACTATATTTAAGGCATTTTGTGATAATATGTGAATGGTTTTGATATGTTGATACATGCATATGTTATATTACCTTTTATAAGTCTATTTAGGGCCACTAGATCAAAAAATTCCTTAGGGTGAAGAAACCTAGTTCCAACACCCCCCCATACTGCTTCGCGTGAGACTTTGATATATGCAATTGAGTCACTGCTAAAAGGGCCAGTAGTTGGATGGTTTGTTGGTTGCGCGATAACTTCGAACCTGGGTCAGGACCCCTCAAACGAACAAGTATGTATAATATCTTATTTTTTTTGTGTACTTAGTATTTCATACTATGTTTTTATTTTGCTAGAATGAGTGTATGTAGTATTATGTTGGATTAAATGAAATTGTGGATCTACCTAGTATGTTGGATTAAATGAAATTGTGGATTTACCTATTTTTTTGTATGCAACAAATTATACCTGAAATTAATTTAAGAACCTTAATGGGCACTCCACCCTTTTCAAAAATCCATTCACATTCTTTGTTTCTTGTTCCACTAACCATTTCATTCTTAGGTTTCTAGCTTAAATTCCATTTGGCATAAGTTTTAAAATCATGTCAATTCTAAATTTGACTCTAGCCATCTTATAAGTCTTGAGGTCAGAAACCTTCAAGGACTTGGTTAATATGAATCTAAGTAATGGGTCTTTGAATTAGATAAATTCATTAAATTTTTCATAATATGACTCTGACGAGTCATTAAGAAAAAATTTCATCAGACTTTGATAAATGCCTTGGGCACTGACCCCCTATAGTTAGGGGTTGTTTGTAGTGAACAACATATTGGATAAGTCCATCCGATGGGTCATGGATCTACACAAGATAGGAAAAAATCTAGGCACAACCCAACATCAAGTCTTGATCCACCTAGATGAAGGACTAAGTCACCTACCCAAAAATCTCCAGTAATGGATAATATTATTGAAAAGTATATGAAAATAGATACATTGACCCACACACTACTGCAATGTGGTAAAATTGTTGAGATAGGAGATACTAGTGATTGATGTTTCGGGAGGGGTTGGCCCTCTACAACACAATTTGACCAACAGAGGTAACAAAGAGGCTCACATGAGCCTCAAATATGTTCCAACTATGGATAGACTTGCTAGGGGAAGATGGAGTGCAGTAAGCAGTAGAGTTTTATGAAGGAGGTCATTATCATGACCAAATTTACATTCTCTCTCTCTCTCTCTCTCTCTCTCTCTCTCTCTCTGTATATATATATATATATATATGAAATTTACAATGTCTATTATTTATATATTGAATTATATGTTGTTTTTAGTTGCTACACCCTGATATCACTCATCCCATCCCCACAGATGTATCAATGAAAATTTTATTCATTGATGCTACAATAGATGTTTCTTTCTCATTTGGTATACCACATACTTAGATATGGTGAATTAAAACTATCCCTCCTTGTTAAAAATTTCATATTTTTTTTAATCCATATTATAGAATATTTTAGTCAAGGTATAATATTTGTAGTGTTCATCTACAGTTTTATATATTGATGACACAGGGTGAGGAGCTAGGCCCACCTAGGAAAAACATATCACCCCCTTTCAATGTATCATGTGTTAATTTAAATTTTATTTAAATGTTTCTTTCATCATCTTATTTTTCTTAACTAATTATATATTATAAATGTGTATGTAGGTTCCTTATTTTAACAATTTCCACTATATTATCTACATATCATCCACTATTCCCCCATCATTTATCTATAAATATCATTACATTTCTCCAATTTTTTGTATCCATATTACCTCAAATAGGGAATTTCCATCATTACTACAACCCATGGGTGTTGATCATCACCTCCCTTGACCACCTTTGCCATCCCATCCACCACAGAGGTTGGATACATAAACCATTTAGTATCCCCCCATATTTTTAGTACCTATGTTCCATTTTAATTGGTTTCTCCACATAGCCCCCATGCAATCCACTAACCATCAATCCATAATGATATTTTAGTGTATGCCATAGTAGATCACACTTCTAAGAAATTTATGTAATTGACTGATCCACCTGCTAGTGAATATCCATCATTTGGAGAGAGATTTGTGGGGAGATAATTCATATATTATTATTTTTATGATGAATTGAATTAATTCTTGACATTTTTGTTTAAATTTTATTCTTTGACTCTTGTAACTATTTCAAGGTGTTATAGAAAATAGGTTGGGGGCATACAGGGGAAAAAAACCTTAGGAAATTATTATCTCATATGTCGGGAGTTTTATGGGCTTGAATTATAAAGTGTTAGTTTGTAAGTGTGATAATTTATAGTGGAAAAAATATTATAATTTTGTTTCTTTTTGTAGTCCCTAGAGAGACAAAGCATACCCAAATAAAAAATAAAAAAATTGAGCTCCTTATTTTGGAAAAAGGAGAAGGATCGACTTTTGAGATGAAAATGATGGTGGTGAGGGTGGAAGTGGTCAATGGGTGAAAAATGAGATTCATTTTATATATATAACAACATATGTCCTACATTCATGTTTGCGCATAATATGTCAATTTTATATTAGAGTCATGTTCTATATAGGTCACCATAAGACATACTTCCATGTAACTT
This sequence comes from Pinus albicaulis, assembly GCA_034641835.2. Lineage (NCBI taxonomy): Eukaryota > Viridiplantae > Streptophyta > Pinopsida > Pinales > Pinaceae > Pinus > Pinus albicaulis. Next base: position 925,721,790 of record CM076576.1, read on the forward strand.
ATTATTTAGTGAAATGTTGACGAGAATATGATCAATAAAATATTTTTTAGTGAAATGCTCATGAGAAGAAGGATAGAGAATTGAATTATATCTATTGTAGAAGAGATTGTGATGGAAGGAAACAATGAAGAAATTGTAATATGTGAACAACATTAGAAAAAAGAACAAGAGGTTGTCTAGAGAGATAAAAAGGGGTTTTCATGTAAGAAAATTGAAACTGATGTTGGGAACAATATGAGTAAATTTTGTTCTAATGAAGTTGTGGAAGAGAAAATATTTGTGGATTTGAGGAAATAAAAGTAGAAACAAGTAAAGTACGTACAATTTCATTCATATGGGGTAAAAATTGAGATAATGGACATACATATGTGGACAAAAGGAAGGAAATGAAAAATAATAAGAAGATAACTTTCTTTCAAGTTTTCATAGAAATTATCTACGTAACAATCATTTTGATGGATGAATATGGGATTTATAATCCTAATGAACAAATTATGTTCTTTTACATGTTTGCTTCATGTACACATGTAATCAAAGAAGACAAGAACATATTGAAGGTGAAAACTAAAGAGACAAGTAATGAAAAGGCTTCAAATATGCAAAATAAATTGTTATGTTTTACAATGATCAATTTAAGGAAGAAATAAAGTTTTCATTTCAAAAAACTAAAGTGTAAATGAAAAAAAAAGAATTTCTACATCCAAAAAATGAACCTTGGGATTTACGAGGAAAATATCTAAAAAACGCATTTTATTTTTTAAATGCACTTGAATTTATTTCATAATTTTGAGTGAAGGTGACAATGAAGACTTTTTTTGTTATCTCTAGGAATCAACAATTGGGTCAAGCAGCCCATTAAGGTTTGGGCTCGTGGCTAGCGGATGCTTGCTAAGGCGTTCGTGCCACTGTGAATCTCACAAGTTCGAGTCTTGGATAGCCTGAGGGCCATTATGGCAGGCGTGGAAGTTCCTCCTAAGTTTATAGTGGTAGCCAATAGGATTCGACACCGTGTCACACGAGTATGATATAGATGCAGTTGTCGATTCTCCTAGCACAAAAAAAAAAAAAAATTGGTTTAGGCTCATACTCATGTGAAATGAGGTTGATTTTTACTACTACCATTTTAACCTCTTGGTGAACCCATACGTTACTTCATGCATGACCCACATAGTAAACCAATGTATTTGAACCTTGAACCTCGAATTTTCACAAAGACCTCATATTTGGGTGATAACCAATGGAGCTACACTGCTAGAGGCAATGTAAGTGATGAATTTATGGATAGGTTTTCCATGAAGAGTTTTTTTTCCCTAGGACTTTGATGAAGGAACATCATTTACATTTTAATTTACCTAATTTTAATAGGATGTAGAACTCTATAAGATAATCTAACTAAGGATAATATGGTTTCTTTTATATATCATGTAATATAACAAATATATTTAATAAGCATATGTTTTTAAGAATTGATTACTTTTAGGGAGTAGAGATATTAAGGGGATTATATTTCATATTTTATAGAAATGAGAACACTAATCATTCTCTCATGGTTCAAAAAATTCTATATAAATATTATTTTTGTGGATTGAATGAGATTGTAGAAATGAATAATAAATTTTATAATATTTTCTAAGTGTATAGTTTACATCATAAACTTTCCTTCATACACACCAATCAGTATATTATCCCTAAACCTATTAAGACAAGACATGCTACCATAAACATGATTGTCATAATGGGTTCCCATAACAAAACGAGGGTACTTGTGTAGTTCATTATCACACCTCCCCTTCATTAGTGCTTGTTGTGCTTAGTTAAAACAAATGAATTCTCAATCCCACAATAGGGAATTCACCATTCTAGTAGGTTGTTGCATCTTAGAAATTTTTCTTACACCTTATTTTAGAGTCATAACTTTAGAACCCTAGTGTGTATCTATTTTCTTTCGACGATTTTTTCTATAATTCCACATGCATGCACTTCTCCATCTCTCACACAGAACCCCCAAAAAAAATCACTACTTTCTATCCCTCCTTTCTCCCAGTGACTTCTCGAAATGAGAATTTTTGGGTCCAATACCTCGACTATGTGGTCAATTCATTAGCCTCTAGAGTGGGTAAATCACCCATACATCTCGAGCATTTATGTACCACTCACATTCTCTCTCATAAATTGAATATATTAGTTAATATACAATATTATCAATGGGGATAAGAAGAACTAGAATTTATTACTCTCACACTTGGGGCTCCGTGTAGGATTATGTCTTCTTAAGATTTTAGAAATACATTAAAATAAAATGTATTACATAAAATAAGTTTTTGGTAATATATCCATGTTGGAAATTTTCAGCAATACAAGACATAATTATAATGATCCACAAAATTCCATGGATATTCTATTAGATAGTTCATCACAACATATATGATAAAATTAAGCCTAAAATCCAAAATGTATAGTACGAGGGTTTATTTCTCCTTAAATTTTTTGATATGTTAGTAATTATTTATTATTTATGCACACAAATTATAATTATATAAAAAACAGAGAACAATGAAATTAAAACTCCGAATTAAAAAATTTACATAAGTGGTATCCTAGGAAACCATTTTGGGAGAAAACTCAACCGAAAGGTGAGGTTTCTATGCTCTCTTTCTCTGAATGTAAAATTGATGCAAGTACAAAGAAATGAGGCTTGTGTATTACGGGCTATTATAGTGAAAAAAACATCTTTATTTTATCTCTCCCTATCCCTCTTGGCTACTGTACTCATATATGGAACAAAATTCCCTGAAATAGAATGGAACACTTTTTCCTCCTAATGGCGCAGTTATAACACAACTTGACAGCCTCCAATTGGTGAGGTTTGACTCCCTAAACCCTCAAATAGAGTTAAAATATGGACCCTTGTATATTCTTCTTCATTATAATCATCTGTCTATCCCCTTTTCCATAAAAAAATGGGGGCTAAGGTGATATCCTCTTGAATTATGGTGGTTAAAATAGGAAGGTCAACTTTCGAGTGGAATAATATTTGCATACGAACTCTGATTAAGGATATTATTGCATTGTTGGAAAGGTATATGGTGTCAAATACAAAAATTGGTGTGGTTTTTTAGCATTCAAATTTTTACCCAAAAAAAATTGATTTGATACCTCAAACTACTCCTAGAAGGTTTCAGAGCCCAATTTTCCAAAGTGGGTCCCACTGGTAAAATTGGTCCCAACATTAGAGTAAATTCCAGCCTAAAAATTCCCATGAATTTTTCATGTCATAATATGTAAACCAATCAAGATAACTTAAATTTTAAAAGTGATACATGTAAATATTTTGGAGGGCAAAGAAGAAAACTACTTTTTTAATTGTATTTTTAGCTTTTCTCCTTATAAATTTACTCAAATTTCAAGTGCAAGAACTAATTGGATGGAATATTAAATTACAAAAGAAATGAGTACCCATTATGCATATTTATGAGAAGACCCACATTGATAAAACATGAATGTACATTAAAAAGTCATGTTGAACAAGATTTTTTAATGTATCTTCATTTTTTCAATGTGGGTCTTCTCAGAAGTAAGTACAATGGGAATTCATTGGATGTGGAACTTAATTCCACATCCAATGAGTGTCTACACTTTAAATTTGAGTAAACCTATAAGGATATAAGCCAAAAATGCAATAAAAACATACTTTTCTCTTTTTCCCTCCTAAATTGATCTCTTATTTTATTATTTTTCCTTAGAAGGCCAATTTTAGGCTGAAATTTCCTCTAATGGAGTTGAATCTTCCATTTTTTTCATTATAAAAGCATTGAGATGGATGAAAAATAATATAATGATCAGATATGTATCACACCTTCCCATTTTTGGAGGATTTTAGACCTAGAAGCTTATACTAGATGAGGTGAGGAAAGGTTTCCTCTACCTTCTCTTGGGTGTACCATTTAGCCTTGCCTAGAAGTTGTCCTTTCAACTAAATTTGCAGAAGGTCATGTTACCATTCTCTTCTAGTTCTAGGCCTCTTTTGAAAAATTTTATCCTCTATCAACTCTACCTAAGCATTATGTGCCAAATCCAATATAGAAAATAGGACCTATTCCTCTTCCTGATCTAAAATGGAAGGATCATAGAGTTTCACATTCTCTACATTCATCACTAAGTAAATATGCATGTATGGTGCTAGAATAAGTCTATGGGCATTATCTCCCACATTTTTCTAGTATCTCAAAGGGACCATAATGTAGAGCCTTGATTTTCTTACTAGGACATTATAGCCCTTCCTTGTTCAATTGTAACTATACTTTGTGTTCCATCTTGAACGACTTCTTTGTTCTATGATGATCATTCCAAACCTTGTATTTTTCCAATGACTTTTGTAGTGTCTCTTGTACCTGTATATTTATTTAATTTATCTTCTTAATGTATTTTTCTTCCTTTAAGGGATCTCCTGAAAGATCCTCCCTCACTCCTCCTTGATTCCCATATGTAATATCCAAAGGTGAAGGTGGAAAATATCTTAAAAAAATTCAAATGGAGACTTACAAATAGAATTATAGAATTCTTTGTTATGTAAGTGTTGTATATGTACTATAGTTTCATCCCAAGGCTTTCAATACTTTTTATTTTAACACATCAAAATAATTTGTAGAATTATATTTTCCCGTTTGTTTTTGGATATAATTTTGTAGGCCTCTTCAACTTCTTTTCCATCTTCTCCCATAATGTATTCCAAAATTCACAGAGAAATATTATGTTCATGTGTGAAATGGTGCTCCTAAATATCCCAAAGTGCACCCAAACCTATCCAAAGAACAAGTTCACTGCTTCTTACCCACGTATGGTATTTTTAAATTAATCATAACTCAAATCTTGGTGAATCGTTCAAATACCACAAATGGGTAGCCATGTCGCTTCCTGGTTGTTGGTAAACATCCCACAAATTCCATGGAAGTGCTTTCCTAAGGAAAATTTAGTACAGGTAAGGGATGATATAAACCCTGTTTCCTGCTAATAAACGTATTGGTACAACAAGGCATGAATCTTCTTATGGACCTAACTACCAATTCTGGAATCTTGGGCCAATACACATACAACTACAAGTTGGCCAATGTCTTCCGTACACCAAATCTACCTACAACCTTGGAGGTGTGAGAATCTCTAATCAGTTTTTGTTCACCTTTACGAACACAAAAATGATCCATCCTACAGAGTGACCCGTATTGGACATCATAGTCAATTGTAATGTTATCATGATGGACATGAATTTGGCTGTGTAACAATTAAAAAACCTCCTTGAATTCCCCGTCCTCTAAATATACCTCTCCATATGCATCATGGGTGAATGGCTCCATGTGCATTAGAGTTCCCAAAGCTATGATATTTGATGTGGGTGGCCATAAAATCATGTCGACCAACTTCTTTGTGCTATCCTTATTATAATTTATCACAAAATGAAACTATTGTAGAAACCTCATCCACTTACAATGCATGGTTTATTGTAGCTTTCTCTAGGATTTCAGGTACTATAGTGACTAGTGATATGTCTAGATATTGTCTCTCTGATTAGATAATGTTTCATATTCTTCACAATTTTCACCAAGGCTTAGAGTTCCTTTTCATAGGTAGGGTGGTTGAGCATCACCCCATGAAATGCATCAAAATGGTAGCATATATGCATTCCTCCCTACATTAATAATTCTCCCATAACATATTCACACACATCTATCTCCATTTCGAAGGAATATTACACATTTAGTAATGCTAGAGCATATGCTTGAATCGACTTATTCTTTAACTCCTCAAAGGCCCTCTATTGATCCTTTCCCCACTAGAAATTCTTATGAGTCACTATTATGGTGTCGAGTGGTGTTAAGACTATTGAAAATAATGCTATGAACTTCCTCAAATATGTGTTTTCCCAATGAAACTCCTAAACTTAGAAACAATAGCAGGAATCAACCACTTCATAATGGCCTCCATATTGGAAGGATATATCTTCATCTCTCATCCACTTATCACATACCCTATATACACCAAATATTGTTGATAAAAATCACAATTATTGATATTTTCTAGTAGCTAATTCTTCTTTAATGTCTCTAGTACCCACATAAAAATGTGAGATGCACTCCTCCTAGGTAGCATTGTATACCAGTATATCATCTGAATAGATAATAAAAAATGAATCTATAAAAGGGAAAAATATAGCATTCATTTACCTCATAAATATAGCTGGTGCATTACACAAGCAACGTGACATGACTAACCAGTAATACAAACATTGCCTAGTTTTTAAGGTGGTCTTATAGGTATCTTCTTCTTTGAATTGAACCTGGTGATATATATACTTTAGGTCCAATTTAGTGAAGTATCTATCTTGTTGAAACTAATCCAACAATTTATTTATCTTGGGCATGGGGTGCCTATTCTTGAGCTTAATTTTTTTTAACACCTTATAATCAATGCATGTCTGCCAAGTCCCATCCTTCGTTGGCACAATGATGATGGGTGACGCATATAGAGAGATGCTTCGTCGAATCACACCTTGCTCCAATCGTTGTTGCAAATTTTTATTCACCCCACTTTATTATATAATAGATTACATATACAACCCAACGTTCAGCAATGGGGAGTATGAAAATAGTTAGATCTCATGATCCACTTCCCGCTTGGGAAGTATCCCTTTAGGCTCTTGGAGCACATCTTTGTATGCTTGTATAAAATATTCTAATTACTATTTCTATTTCTTAGTATACCCTTTTAGGGATGAATTTTATCTTACTGTGTCTTTTGAAGACTGATTTTATCTTAAAAATAGAAAAACATATGTCTTTCTATAACTGATCAATTCCTTGACTTGGTTAGTACTTAACAGTGAAATTTTGGACTTTCCATTGTGTGCATTAATGGTGAATTATTTTCCATCCCTCATGAAGTATTACTATTTATCTCTTTGCGTAAGGATTACATCTTGCATGTACATATAGGGACTTCCAAAACCCACTCTAGATATATCAAGGGGAAATACATCTAGTTCTACTTCATCAATGAAATTAGCACTGATAGAAAATCAAGTTTTTCACTATTTTGTAACCTTTTACTTTTGCATCCTTATTTACCCATCCCAATGGATATGGGATTGGATGATCACAAAGTTCCATTCCAAATTTTTTGACCAACTTTGGTGCAATGATATTTTCCAGTGATCTTGAGTCAAACAAAGCATCAATATTTTTGTTCTTGCCCTATATATTTATATGGAAGAGTACAATTATTTTACTCTATTCTTATTGTTGAATGTTATTACAATTCACCTCCTTTTTCACTGATGTATATACGATATTCTCATCCACATGTGAGTTGCTTTCATCCTAGTTTCTCAAATCAATGGCCATGAGATTCTTCTTATTTGCATATTTATTTTTGTTCTTTGGGTTAATATTATGAGGTAATTTATAACACATATCCTCTATATTATATTCAATGTTACATAGTCACAATGGTTGCTGATATCTTGGCATTAATGTGTTGTGGATACCATCCTTTTATCTTTTCCCCCTTTCCATTTCTTCTCCCCCTCCTTCAAAGCATCCTAATGCTACATTTTATTCAACCCACTTCATTACCCTTTCTTCTGGCCTATGTTCTCCATGCATTTTCTCTATACACAAGTATCATCCATTGATATGGGTTTGAATTTCATCACTTTCTTACGTAGATGAGTGTATAGACCCATCAGATACTTGAGGAGTATGCATGAGTTCCTTGGGGAGATATCTAGCATTATGACCATATTTCTAAACTCTGTGGTCACTCCTATACACTCTAATCCTGATTTTTTCAAGATTATTTCCATTAGATCTATTGGTCCTCTAAATATTTGATAGGCTAAAATTATGAATTTATGAGGGTTTTGAAATCCTCTCACTTAATCACTGGAGGATATCCCTCTAACCTTAAAGTATTTTTGTCGATTTCCCACTATTTTATGGCATGACCCTCTAATTTATTCCAAGAAAATTATTTTTTTCTTCCTCTATATGATAAACACTAAGTAAGCTTCTAATTGTTGCAACGAGTAATTTAGATTTAGAGTTTTAATCTCACATTGATACAATTTGATGTCAACCTTCACTTCCATTTTGAACACAGTTTTGTGAATGGTTCACAACACACAAAATGGGTTGATATTTTCTGGATTCCTTCTTTGAATCCTTCTCTATTTCTTCCCAATCTCTTGATTTCCCATTTTATTAGACATTTTCTTTAGAATCCCCTTCTTCCCTAAATAGCCTAAGGTTATTGGTCTGGGTTTCCATGAAGAAGCTCACATTATGGTTTATATTTGCAACTTGTGTTTTGAGTTATATAAACCTCTCCTATATGGGATAATAAGGGTTGTTCATGGATTCATCAACCATGATTGGAATTTTATGACTTTCGACTTAAATGAGTTGGGTCCCCTGCAATTCCCCGTAATATGCCCAAAAAAAATTGCTCTTATACTAATATGATCCATATATTATTGTGGATATTCCATTGGACATTTCATCGCAATAGATCTAATAAAATTAAGCTTAAAATCTAAAATATACACTACAAGGATTTATTTCTTCTTATATTTATGGATTTTTTAGTTGTAGTCTATTGCTTATGCATGAAAATTATCATTATGCACAAAATAAAGAACAAAGAAATAAAAAATCACAAATCACAAATTAAGAAAAATATATCTTGGGTAACCCTTTCGGATACATACCTTGAGTTTGATTTGGTCTTTTCTGTGAATTTCCTTTGTTTTCTATGATGGATTTCATTTTCCTTTGAAGAATTTCTTCTTTTCTATTTGCACAAGATCTCCACTATAGGGTTTCAGACTCAATCTTCTTTCTTCTTCTTGCATTAATATTCCTCTCAATTCTTCAAACTTTGGGATTTTCTCTCTCACACTTATCCCAATGATAAACATTTGGTAATCTTTAGTCATACCATTCATGGTAATCGTGAACAAATATCCTTGTGCAACTATCTCACTGATATCTGCCAATTTGTTCTTCAGATATTTGATCCATGATATGAAACAAGAAATTGTTTCATTCTCCTCCATCTTTATGGATAGAATCTTGCTCTTCAAAAACTGAAGATGATTTGTATTCCTGATCTCATACAAATCCTTCAATAATGTCCAAATTTCGCTTACTGATTTTCATTCTATGATATGTGGTATGATGCAATCTTTCACTGACATCTTCAGCAATATCTTTGCTCTACCTTCTCTCTTCTCCCAATCTGGGACTGATGCTGCTCCCGCTACTGGCTTCATCTCATCCCCATTGGCAATCATCCAAGTACTCTATGATTCTATCACAATCTGCATCTAGAATTTCCAATTGGGGTAATTGGAGCCATCAATTTTGTTACTCTCATTCAAGTATGCATCGATTATTTGATTATTCATCTTGACGATTAAAAAAAATACTTGACGATAAAAAAAATGATAGATCTACCCTAGATCTTTACCGAAGGCAGTGTTACGATACAGATCTACCTGATCTGCGATCAATCCAACAGGTTTTTTTTCACGTTGTGTGACAGACTTTCAAATACTCTGCACTATCAATATCTGCTTAAGATCTCCTCATTCATCGGTGAATTTTCACTAGATCCCCTCATCGGTGACTTTTCACCGAAATCATTCCTTCATCAGTGGTGTCCAGTAGCTCAGATCTATCTTAGATGTCCTCGATGCTCAAAATAACCTTTTAACCATACTCTTCTTAAGCGGATCAGTAATCATCCCTTTTTGAATTTTTTTTTTAAAAGAAAGCACCTTTTAAGAACCTTATTAAAACTCCACTCATAAAAAAAAAGGTTTGAAAATTCCCTTTGAAAATTAATTCATGTGCATCTTTCCAAACAAATGCATGTATGAGAAACCAACGGTGTGTATGAGAAATCCTTTTGAAAAGTGTTTCACAGAAGGGAAGACCCCTATCAATTGAAATCACTCGTATATAGGTTTAAAACGAAATTCTCAACCCTTTTAAAATTTTAATACGAGCTCACTAACACAACCCTTGTTAAATATGGTAGCGTGCTAATGCTAGCCTGAAGCCACTCCCCCATGTTAGTGCCTTAACTCACCAAAAAATCACATCTGTCTATGTGCATGAAAAAGTCAGTAATTGTTTGATGATTAACACAGTGGGAACCTGCATTATAATGCTCTGTATCTCACTACGAGATGTGTTATAGCGGAAATAAGGAGAGAAAAACAAATTCCACTCAGTCATCAGGGGCTTCTCCTCTGCCACCTGCATACTCGCAGCGATCACAGCGCTTCGGTTATGAATCGTCCCTGGAGCTCTGATACCATGATAAAATGAGATGTTTGAATTGATAAATAAAAACTCACTAGTCAGCTCTACGAAAGAGAGTCTGGCTCTGCAGAATGGTCTACATTCTCAATGGAATTCAAGCATTATATAGTGTACAAGGTTTTAGGGAAGTTAGAACCATACCCTAAGAAATAGAAACTAATTCCTATCCTAAGGTCTCATGAACCAACTCACACGAATATAGGATTCTCCATTATCTTCAACAGGTATTTAAGAAAGTGTTTAAATAATTATATTCTAAAGGTGATAGTGAGTTACATTCTATACTGATATCAAACAACATAGAATAAAATAAAAATAAAAATATGAGAAACATAATATAGAAATAACGAAATATATATATATATATATATACAAAATCTTATGTGTGCCGTCATATCCAAAGAGAACAAGAAGCATTTTTAAACAACATTAGAACTCTCCAAACTTTACATAAGGAGAAATATTGGTTAATAGGTGGAGATTTCAATATGATATTAAATCTCATAGAAAATAAATGTGGAATTAGAAGGGAAGAACCAGAAATGGAGTAATTTAGGGACCTCCTTACGGACCTTAAACTAGTAGATATACCAACAGTGAATGGTACATTTACATGGAATAATCAGAGAGGGGAGCCACACCAAATAGCATATAGGTTAGATAGAATTGTAGTCTCAAAGGAACTTGTTAGCTTAGAATTTTATTGTGAAGCCATAGTTATTCCTTCTCTAGGGTCAGACCACTCGCCAATATGCTTGGAAATTGATATAAAAGAAGGCCCAAAGAATCGCCCATTCAGATTTGAATTATTTTGGTTAAGGGATTCATATTTTTTGGAAAAATCAAAACAATGGTGGGAATCCATGATAATTCAGGGAAGAAATATAATGAATTCATTTCAGCTACAGTTGCGAAATTTAAAAAAGGAAATTAAAAACTGGAATAAAACAAAATTTGGAAATATTCATTCCAACATGCATCGGCTGCAAGAAGATATGAAATGAAATCAACAACAGATGATTTTACATGGCCACACTGAAGCATTAGCCTTAGAAGAAGGGAACCTTTTAAGTCAACTGGAGGAGCAGAGAAAGTAGGAAGAAATATTATGGAAACAAAAATCACGGGTACAGTGGCTTAAAGAAGGGGAAAAAAATACAAACTTTTTCCATAAATCATTGATCCAAAGAAGACAACATAATAGTATTTTCTCTTTGATGGATGCAAATGGAAATCGTGTTTATCAACACACAGAATTGGAAGAACTGTTACTGAACCATTTCAAGGACATTCTTACAGAACCTGATCCAGATAGAGAGGAAGTTATACACAAAATAACTCGACATATCCCCTCCATGGTTAGTAGAGATCAGAACCTAGCTTTAATGAGAGAAATTACCTTGGAAGAAGTGGAAGAGGTCATTAAAAATATCCCAAAAAAAAAGGCACCGGGGCTAGATGGATTTACAACAGAATTTTATCAAGCAACTTGGTCTTTTATGGGAAAGCATATTTGGGAGATGGTTGAGGAGTCTAGGCGCACAAGGTATGTGTACCCAACATTAAATTCAACTCTCATATCACTCATACCTAAGAAAGTTAATATAGAAACTCCGGTGGGCTTCAAACCTATTGCATTATGTAATGTAATCTACAAGATTCTCTCAATGATCATGGTCAACCAACTAAAACCAATCCTTCTTAACATTATATCCCTTGAGAAAATAAGATTTGAGAAGGGAAGACAAATTTTGGATGGGATAGTCACAGTTCAGGAAGCAATGCATTCTCTTCGTACTCAAAAGTTAAAGCTATGTTGATCAAATTGGATCTTTGAAAAGCCTATGATCGGCTAAACTGGTCTTACTTGAAGCCAGTTCTTTCTACTTTTGGATTTGATGAAAGATGGATACAATGGTTGACGTCGTTTATTTCCTCCCCCATTTTCTCTATTTTACTTAATGGTGCCCCTTCACAACCTTTTAATGCTACTAGAGGACTGCTTCAAGGAGACCCTATATCACCATTTCTATTAATAATAGTAGCTGAAGGTCTCAGCTGCCTCATTAAATCTCAAACAGCAGCAGGACGCCTAAAAGGCCTAGACTTATGGGGACTGGATCTCATCCTCTCGCACCAGTAGTTTGTAGATGGCATTATGTTATTCTGTCAGACCTCGCTAAGGGAAGTAAAAGCCATTTTGAAAACTATCAAATTTTTCATGGACGCTTCAAGAACTTTGATAAATAATGAAAAATCAAATTTTTATTTCTTTAATTCTAACAATGCCACTCAACGATTTCTAGCCAGATCTTTGGGTTTTAAACTCTTAACTTTCCCAATGAAGTATTTATGATTTCCACTCAACTTTTCCTCTCTCAGGGTAGCAGGATGGAAGGATCTCCTTAAAAACCTTCATAAATGCCTTTAGAATTAGACTCTCCAAATGCTGAATGCCCCCAGTCGGGTAGTCATGCTTCGATCTATTCTTCAAGCCATCCCCATATATCAGTTGTCAGGAAGAGCGATGCCAAAAACTGTCTATAATAATATGGTTAATATTTTTAAATATATTCTTTGGCAAGGAGCACAAGATACTCGAAAATGGGCTCTCTTATCATGGGAGAAGCTCATTAAACCAAAAAAGGCAGGTGGCTTGGCTCTTCGTGATCCTTATGTGTTGAATCAAGTAATGGGCGCTAAGTTATGGTGGTGATGGCTCCAAGGTGGAAATGACCTTTGGAAACTCATTTGGGAAAGAAAATATGATATTCCTACAACAGTTATAGGGAAATTGAAATCGGATATCACTCCAAAAGGATTGAATATCTGGAACTTAGCTGCCATAAACAGAGATCTTATACGGCAACATAGCTTCTGGGAAGTTCAAGGAGGGAGAATAGTGATTTTTTGGGAGGACTCTTGGAAACAGAAGGAAAAATTATTTAGCCAATTAGACCTGGGAGAAATATTTCTGTTTACAAATCTACCTAACCAAAGAACAATTATTAATTACTGGTGTCGAGAGGAGGATAGACAGTGACTGAAATGGAAGGGGAAAGGGCAATGGAGGAATTCCCTAGAAACATCACAATGGAACAATTTTGAGAAGGAATTGAAAAGCAGGAAATTGGCTTCAACAAATGGAGAAGACATTCTGAGATGGGGCTATCGAAACAAAGGTATGCTCACTATAGAAGAAGGCTAGTTTATCAAATCCAACAATGATCAGAACATAACTGTTCCAATATGGCATAAAATATGGGGAGAAAAGAATTGGTCGAAAGTAGAATACTTCCTTTGGCTGCTAAGCCATCGGATAATATTGACTTGGGACCAAATGCAGCACAGAGGAATGCAGGGCCCCTCACTTTGCAAAATGTGTAATAAGGAAGCGGAAAGCATAGAAAATTTATTTAGCACTTGTTCTTTAGCAGGAATTATATGGAAAAACAATGTTGCAATCTTTTAACAAATTGATAGAGACATTACAAGTATAAATGAGACTATCATAAAATGGCAAAAAGGGGGATACAAAAGTGAAGTCTTGAATCGAGCATGGAGGCTCTCGATGGGATTTATCCTCTGGGGAATACGGAAAGAAATAAATCACCTAATTTTTAGAGATGAAGAGAGGGATATAAATCAGATATGGAAGGTGATATTGGACAACATCCATGAAACAGTCTTACCATAAAAATGGAATGATGAAGATTGGGTGGTGACTGGTAATGAGAGTAGGTTCCTCGCTATGCTGAATTTAAAACCCCAAATTCTAGCATAATCCTTATGGAAATTCAAACCCCAAAGGCATAATCTACTAGATAGTTTTCAATTTCTCCAAGCAGGATTTTTGAAGCTAAATTATGATGGAGCCTCCAAAGGAAACCCAAGGTAAGCAAGAATAGGAGGTCTATTTCAGAATTCTCAAGGCTCAATGTGTACGGTATATGTGATGGAGGAGGGTATATCAATTGTAGTTAAGGAGAAGTACCATAGAGTTATAGTTGAAGGCGACTCAACGATGGTTATAGGGATATTGCAAAAACCTCAACAAGGGACCCCTTGGGAAAAGATAAGTAAAATTTTGTGCACAACAATACTAATTCAAGAGATTGGCCAAATAATATAGGATATTGGTTACATGATCCCCTCGCATGTACGCAGAGGGGGGAATGAGGCTGCAGATTACTTAGACAACTGGGGTTGCAAGAATGAAGGCCGACAGTTAGACATTAATCAAGTAGATCAGGCGTGGAATATAGAGTTATACCTGTTATAGCTCATTCTAGAAAGAGACAAGGAGAGGGCTAACAACCCTCGATTAGGGTGCCACGAGAAGTTGAATGGACAGTGGTCTGTGCCACATAGAGGCACACACTGAACCATCGATTATGGATAATAATAAATGCTATGTTGCAGAAGGCTAGAGGCTTGTACCTTACAGGATTGGTCATAATGGAAGGTAATGCAACAGTTGGAGGCCAGCGAAGCCTATAAGAATAGAATTGGAATATGCGCCGGATGGGGAGAGGGATAAAGCATAAAACACATTCACAGAGAGGGAATGTTATCGAAAGATATTCTAAAGATTAGTTCGAGGATGTGGAGAAAGGTCTGTAGTGGCATCGGGTTAATTGGTATGTAATGGTTCTTGCTACCTTAGTTTCTCAATTCCCTCTTCCTGTTCTGCACAATGAAGGCGAAGATGGTGGCTGTAATGAATTGTTTGAACTATTTGGTTTCTGTAATGGGATAATTTACTAGTCTGGTCTTGTCTTTTATTCATACTATTACAAAAATATTGAAAGGTTGGTCATTGACATTTGCATGTTGTTCTTTATAAATCTGGCCTTTGAAATTGAACCCTTCTTTAGAAGCCTGTCTTGAATAATTTCTCTGTTTTGGCAATTAAAAACCAGAAGGTATCTCTGTAATAGCCTAAGGCCTGTTATAGTGCTAAACCCGTTCCATCTGAGGGTGTACACAAATTGCTATAAATCTATTCAAAGGTTGGGCATAGAGGTTTGCATGCTGCTTCTTATAAATCTGGACCCAGAAATAGAGGCCTTCTTTAGAAGCTCATCTCCCGTAATTTCTCTGCTTTGCCAATTAAAATCCAGAAGATATCTCTGTAATAGTCTAAGGCCTCTTATAGTGTTAAGGTTGTTTCATCTGAGGTTACACTATATTTTCTTATATTGCACTCAGACTCATTTGCTGGTCCTCTGGAGCTTCCTTCCAGGGAAGTGTCAATCCATGGTTTAGGCTATCAATGAAAACTTCCATCACATTTATGAGCAGGCTTGCATGTCCTGTAATGATAAACAACAAGCTTACCTTTCAGCTATACAGTATAATTTGAAAGCCTGCCTTCAACTTCTGTGTTGTGTCAGTTGTAATATATGTTTGTTAATAGATGGCCTCTGCTGCAAAAAAAACCATGCAAATTATTTTACAAAAGACGGTTTATGTATTGTATCTATGTACCATACATGTTGCTAGTTGCGCGATGGCAATGTTTGAGGCTCCACCTATTTATATCGGTATAGAGGGTTCCACCAAATCTCACCCAAATTATGTTATTGATTTTACTCTGCCATATATAGGACTGCCTTATAGTTTTATAGGGGGATCTGTCTGTCAGTCCAAAATCATGGCAAAAGAATAACTTAGGAAAAGTAAAGGAACAGGAAAAGGGAAACAAAAATAACCAATTCAGAATGAGGGACCAAGCAAGCCCGGAAGGAAAACTAATAAAGAAGTTATGGAAAATATCTTCGATCTTTATGAAGCTGGAAACCAACCTAAGATTCACAATACCATTAAAGGATGGGAAAGAGAGAGTAACCATGATGATGAAGATATCAAACAACAGGAGGTAACCATGGACTTCCTCTGTGACCTGGGGAATACAAGAGGAAGGTTATCCCTTTTCCATCAATCAGTTAACACATATTGGAAACTCAAATGTGTTCTGGTGAATGCCATGACTAGCATGCAGGAAACGGAAGGAAACACAACTATGGTTTCAAAATTGCAGCAAATCAAACAGGAAATCCTAGAAATTGCCATGTCTTAGTATCATGTTGCGGCAAGAATTGGGAGAATTGAGTGACAACTTTAAGGAATGTAGCAAGTAGAGATGCTGAGTTCTATTGCAAAATACCCAGCTCCTATTGACTCTTCTGATGGGTGACTTTTTCTTTTAATAGCTTTAAATGAATTTTGCGGCAAGTTTTTATAGCTTTTGGTTAAACTGCAACTTTTATGAACATAGTAAAGTAGATATAGCGGCAAGTAGAAGGAAAAAACAATTCCAATACTGGTTGCCATTTAATTCACTTAGTTGGCCAACAAACCTGGTTTCCTTTGGGTAGGTTGAGGCCACTACTTGCACCAGAATATGTATAGCAACCTGATTTTTTTGATAAATAGAAAATGGAAAGAATCTAATAAATTAACAAAAAAAAATATGAATATAATACACAAATGAAATTTTGTTGAATAATTAAAAATAAAAGGTGAATATAATAAATGACAATATATAAACACATTTGTTAAAGGAAAATATATGATGAACACATGGTACGAAAACATTATATAATTTTTTTTGTTTTCTATAAATTAATGCAACTAAGGTAGACCTATCTTAAGTGCAAATCCATTATCCTTGAGAGTGCTTTAACTACAAACATTTTTTGAATAATTTTCAATCTAGAAAGGGTTGTCACCATTAGGAAATGGATGCCCGTGTTCAAATGATAGATTTGGAATTAAGTTGGATATTGGTTAAAACATTTCCATTGTGCGTTATTAGATATGAAGATGTGTAACCCCTTTTGTGCTCTGAAAGTTAATAAGTGGTGTGTGTGAATTTCTTGTATAGTGGAAGAACTTGAGAAAAGATTTGCATACATAGAGATTTGATCCTCTTTGTAATCTCCCTTTCCTTAATGCATAATAGATAGAAAGTTAAAATCAATTTATAATACTATTTATATTTTTAAGATAGGAAATAGAAAATTCATTATATAATGCAATGCCAAAAAAATTATAAACGCCATTCTATTCTTAACACATTATTGAACAAAATTAGAAAAAATAAAACTTAATAAGTAATATTTATGTCTATATATTCTCTTCACAATGGCATTACTTCATAGCAGTACTTCTAATACTAAGATTAGATTCATTTAAATACAGAAGTATGACTTTGATTGGATTCACCTGCGACTCCCATTCTCTTAGGCCGTCGTTTTTTACAGGTAGCAAGAGCCATTGAACCGGTCATGCCAAGATTGCGTCACAAAAGAGCTGCAAGAAAAAATTATGTTCACTAGCACTCTCACCTGTTGATTGATTCGTTAATTTAAATTACAATTACTTCGAGTGGCACAGACCGATCTAATTTCTAAATATTTAGCTTTAGATTAATACAATGATGGTCAGATATAATTACTGGTTATTTCTTAGGTCAATTTATAGTTATTTTTGAAGTTTTTGAGGTGTTTAATTTAAGAATAATTAAAGTGTTTAAATTTAAGAATAATAAGTGATTATAAGAAATTTTTGGAGAAAATCACATAAAAGAAATTTTTGTCGACGCGCGTTTCTTAAATTAATTTAATTTGTTATTTAATCTTAAATGAATTTTAATTTAATTTATTATTTTAGTCAAACTAGCCTTTAGGTTGCAACGGCTAGTTGGAGCTTTCCGGGTCTATTTAATTAGGTTTCTTGATCAGATATCTCATCTTGTCCTGATGATGAACCACACTGGCTGGTTCGAAACGCGTCAACAAAAATTTCTTTTATGTGATTTTCTCCAAAAAAATTCTTATAAACATTTCATGGATAAGAAAAATTCCTAATAATAATAAGTGAATTGAAATCCATATATTTTTTAAATGGTGAACAAAGCTATTTTTAAATAAATAAAATTGTTAATAATTCATTTAAAAAGTTTTTTAATTATATAATTGTTTATAAATTAAATTGAACATTTGAAATAAATATAAAACACTTCATACTTTTAATAATATATCATTTATATAAGTGGGTTTGGATAAAGAATTTCAATTTCTCACAACACTATTTATGGGTTCCATTGTTCACGGGTTTCTATTCAAGGCAAATTATAAAAGTAATGGTTTTAAAAGATTCAAATATTATTATCTAAATAATGCAAGAACACAAACCAAACACCTATTTGATCATGGATTGAAACATTGTGAAAATTAGATGGTAATTTGGTATTCTCATGAAGAGGAGAGCCCGAAAAGTGGCAATGGAATGTTCTCATGCCTATTGGAAAGTGCATGTGACAAGGTTAGAGCTTCCAACTAGGACACCACCTTATCATTTATTATTTTGGGACCATGTAATGTATTTTTAAGTCATTATGAAAAATTGTTGATCTTGGGTCTATGTAAAGAGTCAACAATATATATTATATATGGATTCTAGGTAAATATTTTAGTGAACTTTTTATTTTATTTTATTTCATAAAATTGAGAAAAATACCTAAATAGCATCCTAAACACAATCGCAATATTGAATTGTAGGTAAATTGGTTATTACAACAACATACATCATCTATGGATTCTAGGTAAGCATTCTAATAGATTTTGATTGGTTTAAGATTGAGAAAAATATCTAAATAACATCCTAAACACAATCAGCATATTGAATTTCATAGAAATTGGCTACTATGGAACCTAACTAGAACTCCAACCTATCATAATAAAACCACAATTTATAATAGCAAAACCTAGACCAAGAACAAAGAAACCTAAATGATGAAATTGATGTGTCATTGGCTTCATTTAGGTCAGTGATACAAGATCTCATAGATGCTACAGAAACACAACAATTGTGTCTTGAAAGTTTATTCAACTCAATGACCAAGGCTATTTAACCAATATTTTTATTATAGGGACAAAATGTATGAGCATTATAGAAACCATTCTAAATAAAGGCTAAATTAGAGACCTCAACATTTATAAACAAAATTTGTTGTCTTTGTTCATTGAACCAAGAAATAACCAACCTTTACTTTTTATTGAAAAAATCATTTTTATGGATCAACGCATCTACAAATAATTTTGATACCATTGGATGGATAGGTGGTTCATTGTATTCAATAAATCTCCTTTTAATAATAAGAAGGCACCTAGATATTTCTTGAGAAAGTGATAGGTGTAGTGTAGGTTAAGACTCCAGGTCAACTATGACATGGAAAAATTCTAGGGGTTGGGTGAGGGATCAACACTTTTTATACAAAATGTTAGGCATAACCCAACATTAGTTCTCAATCCACATAAACTAAGGCCTAATCCCCTTACCCGTCTATAGTAATTGATGACATTATTGAAACCCAAAGGACAATAGAAATATTGACTTGTACCCTAGCGCAATGTGGCAACTTTGTAGAATTGTTGTGCTAGGAGTTACTAGTAGTTGATATTGTAGGAGGGGTTGGAACATTCAACTGTGCAACACATTTTGACCAACAAAAGGCACACGAAGAATCACATGAGCCTAAAATATGTTCTATCTATGGACAAACTTGTTATGGTCAAATGGAGTGCAATAGGAAATATATTTTTATGGAGAAGGTTATTATCTTGACCATATTTACATTCTTTACTATATATATGTATGAGCACCGAGATGGCGAAACTATGGAGTATTTTCATCGCCCTTTTTTTGACTAATCAACAAGGAAGGTTTATAAGGCTGACGAATTTCTCTGTATGTTGGCCTCGGTGCTTATTGTCATATATCCGGTGGTGCTCCTCGGGGGTGTTGGATTCTTCCTCTTTTTAACATTTACTTCATAAATATTTTGCACTCTTGATGAAGGACGCACATTTTTTCTCAACAATTCGTTTTTCTCCCATCTTGGTTGTTGGCATACATTCATTTTGTGTTTTGGTTGTCTTGAAAATAACTGTGTCATGGACAGTATAGTGGGTTTTTCTTTTCATGAAATACTGTGTTGCCTTCACGGATGGTCTTGGCGGAGATTATAGCTTGGACTGTCAATGTTTCTGCTACAGATTTTAGGAAGATGAGGGAAATTCAGGTCAGTTTACCATTTTTTGGACAACCCACTGGAGGAATAGAGGAGGAACTGTAGTGGGACAGTAGGGACAACTTGTTTTTTTCTTGGATGGTCAGTGGATGTTGTTGCATAATGGATTGTATATGGGCTGATTGACTTGCCTCCTATTTTATTTTCTGTTTTCAGCTACTTTTTTTTATGATTTATGACTGTAGATTTCTGTCTCATCGTCATAAATTTTCCTTCATAGGCTAATCATAGATATTGTGGTTTTCTGAATGTATTTTTTTTCTCGACTGATGAAATAAAATTATGTTTTTTTCCCGAAGAAATATATATATATATATATATATATATATATAGAGAGAGAGAGAGAGAGAGAGAGAGAGAGAGAGATTTTATTTATATATCTAAGTCTATATTGTTTGAAGTTGCTATTCCTTGATAACACTCATTCCACTCCTACATATGCATCACAACTAGTTTTGGCCACTTATGTTGCAATGGATGTTGCTTCCTTATTTACCATACCACATACTCAAACACTCAAAACTAAAAATGTCCCTCCTTGAAACAAATTTCATATTCCTTTTGTCCATATTATAGATTCTTTTATTTTGAGTATAATTGTAGTGTTTTTTTAATGTTTTTATAAATTGTGATGACACCAGGTGAAGAGTCAACCCACCCTGGATGAACATATCATCCCCTTTTAAGGTATCATATGTCAATTTAATTTTTCTTTAAATGTTTATTTCATTATCTTATTTTTCTTAAATAATTAAAGTATGATAAATATGTATGTATGTTCCTTTTTCCTAGTTTTCTACTCTATCCTCTACATATCATTCACTACCATCCACTATTCCCCCACAAGTTATCTATCAATATTTGTCACATAGGCCCATTTTTTGGTATCCATATTACCTCCAATGAGAAATTTCCATCATTACTACAACCTATAGGTGTCCATCATCACCTACCTCCACCATCCTTTCCATCCCATCCACCCACAATAGCTGAATCCATAGACCATTATGTAGCCCCCCACATTTTCACTACTTTTATTCTACCCTTGGCAATAGTGTAGTGGATGCAACAATAAATGTTTCCCATTAGAAAGTTTTGTAGGCAAGCACTCCACCCACTAATGAATCTCCATCATTAGGAGAGATTGTAATATCCCTTATATTTAATTTACTAAAATTAAAAGGTTTTCTACATAAATATTTACGGCATAAATTTTTACTTCGAAAACACCAAAAATTTCACCCATAAATTATACAACAGAAAATCACCAACAATTATATCAAAAATAGAACTTTGATATTTTATTGGATTTTTTCTTTGGAGGAATTGTTTACATGAAGTTTTGAGACAAAGCCTCACAATATTCTTCAGGAAATTGCTTGCAAGACTACAGTGAAAATTTAGCTAAGTTGCTGAGGATGTGCACTACGACCCAAAAAAGCTCAATTTTCCTTTAGATAATGTGTAACCCTAATACGACCTCCAGTCAACATATTAATTCATAATGCAGATGGCTCCTACACATTGATAATATTGGAACCTTTTTCACCCCCACCTAGTTATAACTTCCTCCCTCTTTTTTCTCAATAATTTAGCCCTATCCTAATAAGTTCTTTGCAAAAATTCGATTTGGGAAAATATGGCCTTGATTAGATAAAAAATCTATCCTGATAATAATGCCTCTTCCTTCATAAAAAATATCCCACAAATTCGGCCTGTAAAAATAAGACAAATCAACCCTCAAATATTGGAGTTACAACCCTTTCCACTAAATATATCATCTCTGGTGATATTTTGGGCATGAATTATAAAGTATTATTTTATAAGTGTGAAAATTTATTGCGGAAAAAAAAAATATTATGAGAGTTTTGTCTTTTTTGACTCTCTAGAGAGATGAAGCATGCCCCCCCCAAAAAAAATATTTGAGCTCATTCTTCTAGTAAGAGGAGAAATATCAACTTCAAGGATGAAAATGATGGTGGTGAGGCTGGAAGTGGTCAATGATCGGCAAATGAGATTCATTTTATATATATGACATCATATGTCTTACATTCATGTTTGAGAAATGTTGATGGATGGGAAGAATGTCCTAAGCTATTCTTGCAATGTTTTTTGAATTTTTGGTGGGATAGACTATGAAAGATGAGAATATGTTACAAAAGTTAAAATGGATGTCAATAATAATTACCATGATTAAAATAAATTTACAACAAAGAAAAACATTGAAAATAACTTAATTAATTTTTTGTTATTAAAATATACAATTCAATACAATGGGCACAAACCAATAATAAAAAGAGAAATGGTATTTAAAATGAGATATAAAAATGTTGACATAATCATAAAGAATAAAATACAAAGTCTAACAATGGATAATAAAACTATATGAAAAATCTCCATTGAGATCATTCAAAGAAATGTTCAGACATCTTGAATCAATATGGACATATATCAAAATCTATAACAAATATCTCGTTACAAATGACAACATTCAATAGCCATAAGAGTCAATTGCAAGCAATAAAGAACCAAAACAAACCTCAGGCCTCATTGTAACAAGTTTTGGTAAAAGCCTTCGAGACATTGGTATGGCTACTACAAAAGTATCAATGTTCATCAAAGATAAAGAAATGATAGAACTCAGAACTCATCAATTACCAAAATAAAATATAATACCTCGATAACAAGGGAATAACTTAATAACCTTGTTCATTTCTACTTTTTAAAAGAACATTCGTTTCACCTAGACTCAGTATTTATAAATCAAAACAAATGAAGAACACAAGATCATACCATTCCTTGCGTGAAAAGTTCAAACCATTTCTCCTTCTGCAAGATTAAATATATAGGTGACTATTTGTTGAAATGATTTCCAAAAATCATTCTGTTTTTCTAATTTTAACACTCAACTCTGCGAAAAAAATTTACAAAAAAATATTCCAAGACAAAAGGAAAAATCAAGATAGAAAAGAGTAGTAATTTGTAAAAATTAGATAGATGGCCATTTGACTCATTAGGAATGGAGGATCTATTCACGATCCATTTCACCTTTTTAAGCATAATTAATTTAAATTTCAGAATTCATTTTAAATAATCATCATGCATGAACCATCTCCTTGTAACTCCAAGATATGCATTGCTTAGAATAACATAACCATCAAATGATTGACATAATTTTTTCCTCAAAAAATATATATAATTATATATATCAAAAGCAACTGTGGAAGTGTCAATTTATGCTATCAGTTAAGCCCATATTAAAAGTGTCACTATGTCCCAAAAAAAAATATTACATATATAATTGAAAATAAATCAAAATTGACCTATTAAATTCCATTGAAATATCATAATTTGGATGCAAAATTTGTTGAATTATGAGAAATATCACTAAAGAGATCCTTTGCTAAAGGTGTTGGTTGAATTTTAGTATTTCCAGTTGATATGTTTTTTCTTGAACTTTCTTCCATTTTCTTGTACCCTTTCCTTTGTTTTTTTCAAAAGTGGAGGTATGGCCAAGCCTGAAATTTTCTTGGTTGTGAAATTTCCATCGGGAGTTCATTAATTATTAATCCCAGATGGAAAAAATTTAAATGGATGGATTTTATTATTTACAAAACGAAAGTATGGAATAGGGCCTTTGTTCAATGACACTGGAAATGAGAAAAAAACCCTTGAATTCATTTAAATTGTTGGTAGGATAGGGGGATTTTTTATACATTAGAAGACGAGAGAAAAACCCTTGAGAAAATTTTGAAATTTTAGTTTTATGTTTTCTTCTTTTGCAAAAAATAGAGAACCAAAATGAGGGATTTTCTTTATAACCCGTTTTAATATCTAAAAAAAAGGAAAGGATTTTGTTTCCTGACTGACATAAACCTTTAAAACATTCTTTTAAACATTGGAGGATCAAAGTGAAATGTTAAAGAAATTCAAACATAGAATGAGGTTTCTTTTTTATTTTGTACAATAGAGGTTGAGGACATAATTTTTCCTTTTTTTTCTTTGACAACAGAAACAAGAGTCGAACCTTGATAATCATTCAAAAAATCATGAGTGCATATACATAATAGAGAGGGAGGGGAAGCACTGTAATGAATGTAGAATGACTATAGGGCATGAAAACCTATTTCTAAATACACCAAAGAGTGAAATAGACCTTTTAGTCTATAAAAAATAATAGTGGGATGAAGGGTTTCACTTTCAACAACAAAGAGGAAAAACAAACCTCTAATATTCACCTGAATTCTTCCCAATCACCCTAATCAACTCAATATGCATTGAATTCATCAAATAGTTAAATGAGGATTTTTTATTTTAGAAGGTAAAATAAAATAGGTTGGTTATGGATGGATGGCAGAAAACCAACACAAAATTATCAATAAAATTGATAATTCTATTTTCATAATTAATTGCAAGCTAAGCTAGAAATACCAGAAGATGCCACAAAAAAAACCTAATTTCTAGATGCTCAAAATAAACACATAGTCTCGCACATGGACACCCTTTGTTTAGCTAAATGTTTGATAGAATCTAGCCAAAATATCCCATGCATAAGTCATGTACAAAACTACTTCGTGTGCAAGGAGGAGACGAACAAAAATTTGTTACAAGGATGACAACAACAGAATAAAATAGAAAGAGAGAAGGAAAAATGTGATTTTGTAGCTATGTTTCCACACGAAACCCAAAAAAACCTCCAAATACATGCAAGTAATTTGAACCATTGATCTCCAAAAACCATACCAAATTCCTTCATTGATCAAGTATGTGATATAAGCGTGGATTAAATTCACCACCTTCCAATTTCATGCCAGCGAATGTACCATGCATTGTTACCCATCATAACATAATAAATGCCAGCAAAGAAATATAGAGTTATACCATGGAAAAAATATGCATTCCAAATGACATACACCACATAACTGAGTGCATAACTATGATTTATGAGCATTCTATAAAATATTTCATATGTCCAATTTGCATGTGCATAATTCTTACATAGAGTTAGGTTATACTTGTAACAACCTTGGGTTAAAATGTCATGTAACAAAGTTAATAAAGGAAAAATAAGACCATGTTCATGGGACACGTATTCCAAGTTGAATTTTGGGAAAAAACATAGTGACAGGGATTAGTGGTGATTAATAAATGGCTATGGAATTTGGAAGAGGAAATGTCAAAGGATTTGGAAAGGAAAATTGGCATTTATTAGTATTTATTTATGAAAATAATGGAAAATAGGAGAAAAGGAATGCCAAGATCACAAGTTGCATGTGAGGAGGAAAATGAAGGAAAATAATGGAAATTGAAGAAAATAGATGCCTCATTAATAAAAGGCTTATGAGGATAAGTTGGTAACCCTTTCTCAGTTTAGTTTTGGTGCTCTCATTCTATTCTCTCTCTCTCATACTCTTGAACACTAAAAATTTTCATGGAGCACTCTTAGAGGAGTGTGTCATACTTGGGATTTGGAGTAATAAGGAAAATGAAAAGCAAGAAAGCACAATAAGGCATCGGGATCAGAAACTACAACGATTATTTCTTGCAGGTACTGAGTTTCATGTATGATTTACTTATTAGTTTTATAATAAGTGGACCATGCATTTGGCTCTTTGGTTATGGTCTTTCATTGGCATGGAGGATTGCTTGGATTGACAATGTTTTTCCCTAGCCTTTCCATTTCTTGATAGCCGTGTTGTTGTGGGTTTACCTTTGTTTTTCTGATTGACACTCATGTTCCTTATGGCTATGGATTGAGTTACTAGTTCCTAGAAGCCCTGGTTGGACAAACGCACTGGAAGCCATGTAACAGCTTGGGTTGAGTTACTAGTCCTGGAACCCTTGGTTGGAGAAACGCTTTGGAAGCCCTAGTTGGACAAACACTCTGGAAGCGCGATAACAGTTGTGGGTTGAGTTACTAGTCCTGGAAGCCCTCGTTGGAACAAACGTTTTGACGCCCTAGAAAACTTGGGTAGAGACTGATCTAGTGATGGTTAGTGATGTTCGACCATGAGGTGGAATCATTGGTTGAGGGATGAGGTTATTTGGCCTCTCGAATCCATGGTTTGGTTTTATTTGGTTTATTCCATGAGATCCCACATTCATGCTTGGAATATGGCATGGGGGTGATTTGCCGAAAGAAATATTTGGCTCAACCCAATCTATGGTTGGGTGGTACATGGAAGTCCCAAACCTGGTTGAATCTTGCATATGTTAATAAGAGTTAATTTCCTCTTGTATTTGACCAATAAATGTATTTGTTAGTATGATATCTTGATGATTGTTTTAGCATTTTTATTTTGTTGGTTATATACTGGTTATGATAATTTTTTATGACAGACTTGAGTTATGGCTCTCATCATGTTTTAGTTAGTATATGAAATGTTAAGGAATGAATGACCTAATAGATAACATTGCAGCTATTGGAAAGGAATATTTTTCCTCCTTGATGATTCTTAGATAAGTATGAAATCCATATGCTGAGAATTATTTTTATGACCTGTAGATTACATGTTTATGATATGTTTATCAAAATTCCTGTAATGGCTATTGGGGTCCAAGTCAAGTCCTTGTTTAATTTTTTGCATTAGTAACCTTTTCATCATGTTATTTATCATTTCTGGAAGTTTTATGGAGTTCTTGGAAGTGGCGTGAGACATAGCCTTGAAAAAGTGGCTCAGAATCCGGGGTCGGTGGCATAAAAATGTCTAGAAAAGGCCACAATCACATGTATACCTTTTTGTGGGAGAGCCTAGGGGGTCATATCCACGTGCATGCCTTGTCATGGAAGTGAATGAGGTTGTAGGAAAATGAAAAATCAAGTTCTGTTGGGGGTTGGACACATGAAGGGGTTGGTTCGCTCCTGAAGGTTTTGTAGGTTTTAAGGAAGGTCAAATTGGCCTTGTCATGTTGGTTCCACTTCCTTAACTACACATTTGGAGTTGAACCATATCATATTAGCTTTTCTTCACATACATACCCCAGTGGACCAGTTAACTTGGGTAAATGTGGGAGTAGGTCATTACAATACCATATTGAAAATAAAAATAATTTTTTAAAACAAAAGGCAGCCATATGGTATGTTTTGTAGAAATATAATCCTTGATACCTAATGGATATTGATACTTAACTTATCAAACTTTTAAAATTTTTAATACCAAGTGATTGACACTATCAGCATATGCACACACTTTGCATGATTAGTCGATGATTGTAAACAAAAACAACTTTTTTCCACCCATAATATATAAACATATGCCATTAACCATTTGAACCTTGAAAATATGCCATAATCATAATTTTCCAAAACACAAATTTTGGTTCATCGTGTTCCCATAAACGTGTTTAGCATATGATATATTAGAATATGCATTATCAACTTAGAACAAACCATTGATCTTAGAATAAAAAAAATAAAGTGTACTTCATTCATTCTTGTAGCTGAATATATTATTTAAATTATGAACATGCTTATAAATACTTATGTGACATCCTCCTTAGCCTATGTTCATGGTAGAGGGTAACAGAAACTTTTTTTGGGTTCCAAATTTTGACAAGTTTGTCAAAAAATGTAGTGCACTTTCATAGCCTTAATGCAAAAGTATAAAAAACTCAAAACTGGTATCAATAGGATTGATATGTCATTCTCATATTGTAGTCATATTACATATAGTTTAACATAAGTTGTACTTCCTTGTTTAGGCCTGAGGCATCATTTTTTATATTGGCACACTATTCCATTTTATTATAAATGTACATTTGTGGCAATTTTGTATGTGTGCATGTGAACATCATGGAAGGTATTCTATGAATTTAACTGTTTCTTTATCTGATGTTGAAGTTTTAGACTTCTAGGTTGAATTTTCATGTATGTGGCGATAATGAAATATCAGGTATGGTAAAGTGAGCACTCTAACATGTTGTATTATTGAAGGTGTTTGGATTTGGTTTTTAAATATATGTCAAATATTACAGCGATGATACATGTAGTTGATGATTATGTGAAACTACAAAGGTCATGACATTAATATATATTAACACAACTCTTTTTTGATAAGGTAATGTTATTTTTCTACCCCACACACAAACTAGTCTTTAAACCCTCATATTGTTTCATATAATTTGACATTTCTTTTAATGTGTAGTCCTTTCTCTTAGAAATATCAATTTCATGTGTTGTCTATAAAAAAATGTGTTTGAATTCAAATATGAGGGCACATATCCCAAGACAAATGCCTCATTAGTGATGACTCCCATTAAGTATTTTCTTATACCAACACATCGCTCTTAAGGTTTCATTTCCATATACCTTTTATACTTCATGTATAGTTAGATGCATATTTTGACCATTGAGTTTCCTGCATATGCAATCCAAGGGAACTTAGTTTATTATTTCTTTTACCCTTTGAACCACACACAATTAGTTAAAAAATTTATTTATGGACAATTTGTAAAACAAAAAAGACATCTTTCATGAAATGAATAAAGTTTGGAAATTATTTCTTATATCGCATTAATTTCTTATAATTATTATTTTTAATTGAAAACTATATTTTTATCCTCACCATTTTATAGTAGATTTTTTCACCTCAGTATTTTTTCCTCCTGAAATTGGTTCTTTAGCTTAGATAATTCCCAACAATCAATAGCATTATGTTTCTTGGAAGCCACTCTCCCACCCAAAACATCATCTATCTTAGATTTGGTTCCATTCAAGTAGACCTCCGACCCAAACCTTTCTTAGTGTGAAATCTAGAAAAATATCCAAGTATTTCTTTTTCTATTTAGTATTAGTTCTATTGGCTCAATTCCCATCAACTGTACCATATTTTTATCAAATTATCTAGGGATTTTTTGAGGTTTCCCTCCCACCCCACATGCCATCTCTTGTAGATATGGCTCTACATCTCCATCAACTACATTCTAACAACAACATTATGATTGTTTAAAATTACCATCCCAATTGAACACTTCATCAACTTATATCTATATATTTGGCTCCTACCTTCAAAAACACTTCATTCTAGTGATTCTTCAATTAAGTCTTTAGTTAGACTGATTAACAAATTTCATGTGCCATACTTCTTTCCCATGATGTATCCCTATATACAAGTTTCTTTAATTGGGGATAAATACCCTTTTAATAAAAAAAATTAGGATGTTGAAAATGATCTTATACATGTTCTATCACATTAGTGTATCATTTCCATATTCAAATTACATTTCAATACTTAAATTTCATTACCCAAATATGTTGGGAAATGGTGGATTAGTAAACTCACTGATCCATATCCTAAGTAAATATCCTTTAAAACTTGCTTATATATTAATCATGTCCAAATATATATTCTTATACTAAACCACTTAAATTGTGTGCCCCTAGCTTAGTGGAACTCATAATATACTTCTTCAAACATTCACATTCAACTAAACTAATATACTAATGCCGACTCGACTTAGTTGTGTCACTACTTATGATGGATTTTGTAGAAAATTGTGATAATGCTTTTACCATCCTTGATACCTACATAATTTGATGTTGATATTGATGCAATTTTGTCTGTTAAAAATTCTTTTCACTCTTCATATATCCCTTTTACTCATAATTGTCATGTGAAAGACTAATTGGCTGTGACTATCCTCAATAGTTTCAACTAAAAATATATAATACTTAAAGACTTCGTATCCTTTCTTCAACTTTGTATCGCAAAAGAATCCTCTCATTATTACCTTTTTTGATTGAACCAACACAACCTTCATTTTCTAGTTAACAATACTGATGTCTAACCCTCAATTGTTTTGATAAACTCTTGGGAAACCACTTTCAAAATCAAATTAATTCATTAATATGATTATTTCCTAATAACATATACACTCTTTTAATATAACATAACATATAATGTAACCCCTATTACAAATAATATCTCTTGCTATAATCCAACTAACCAAC
Organism: Pinus albicaulis; assembly: GCA_034641835.2. Taxonomy (NCBI): domain Eukaryota; kingdom Viridiplantae; phylum Streptophyta; class Pinopsida; order Pinales; family Pinaceae; genus Pinus; species Pinus albicaulis. Next base: position 925,752,217 of record CM076576.1, read on the forward strand.
TTTTATATATGTTCTTTTCTCTTCTTGTTCCACCTTTCACAAAGTAGTCCTCTAGAAATGGTGAAGTGTGTAAAACAATTGTTTCACTAAAATAAGAGAAAAAAATATGCATATGCAATGAAATATTTTTTTAGCTTTTGAATGGGGTGTATAAGGAGAAGTTGATAACAAATGATTTATACATTGTAGGCACACTAGAAAAGGATGTGCATAATATGATCAAGTGTCTAAAAGAGTAATAATAGACAAACTAGTGTGCAAAAAGGACTATAAAATTGAGTTTATCCCAAGAATATATTTCTAAGAATAATTGGGTGGTGTAAAAACATTGTTATTATTATTGATGAGACTTAATGTTCCTATGATTGATTGGTTAACCTTGGCATGAGAAAAGAGAATGGAGCTTGGTGCATTAACCAATAATATATATAGAAAAAAATTATAATTTAATTTACAATAAAATATACCACGTAGAAAATAAAATAAAAAAATAAAAAATACACATGACTACTTACCTATGGTAATTCAAGTAAACATTAGGATCTCTTCTAATTCTAATATTCCCCATTGACTTCACATGGTCATGAAAATGTAGGAACTATGATACCTTTGATAAGTTATTACTTGGTATTATTTGTATTTGGAGATTTGTACCAAGAATTAAATTTGTATAGTGGTATAAAAAAATACTTGGTATATGATCTTCAAATAAAAACCATTTTCTCTTTCATTTTTTCTTCTTATGTGTTGGATATTGTCCTTTGATACCCATCAGCCCAATCAAAAATAAATGGCTTTAGATTCCATTAATGAGACATTGAGGTTTTTGTTTTCCTATGTACAACATGTCAACCAATTGTAACTTCTCGATTCCTTACCTTTTATGTAACCACTACATATATGTTCCCTACAAAAAATGGAGTGACGTCATGTGAGTCCACTAAATAAAAAAATAATAATAAGGTTATACTAGTTACTAAAAGTTTTTGAAACATGCATTGAACCTAATTGTACAAGATATGAGATGTGATCATAATATACTAAAATGCATGATTTGTCCTCCTTTTATTGCAAGAATTCTACAGTTATATATTAACCACTGGGGAGAAATACATGGTCCCAACTATCAACCTAGTCTATGGGTTCACAATTTTCCTATTCATTACTACCACATGATACATAAAATAAATAGAGTTTTCTTGCCCATATTTCAAGTATAGCATTATCTGATGTTCAAACTAATTGAAATCCATTATTTCCCTGCATTGTTTTTCATTCTTATAATTTTTTTTAATCTACATTAACTACCTCCCAAAAAAAATATGTACATGTGATTTATTGGTTGATTGGTATTCTTGCATCCCCCTTGCCCCCCATAACTGAAGAACACTAGTCAAGAATGGAATTTGCATCTCAAATGAAAAAAGAGGTATTGAAATTCATTTCTTCCATGTGTAACATAATTTTAATGCATGCATCTAGTCCATTATACTTCCATTTTCCATGCCCATACTCAAAATATTCTAAATATGCGGTACCTTATGTTTTTTTTGCAAGATACAAAACCATTAAAACAAAAGTGAATTTTTAAACTAGACAATTCAACTATCCAACCAAGTCCAATGTTGGTCCATTTGTATATTATTCTACTTTAAGCGATTGTAGAAAAATAAAAAGCAATGTTATACATAATATAAGTTATGGAACTGATCATCAGTTACATAGAATTTATACTCCAATATAACCATATTTCCTTGGATAATATTTGGATCATGCCTATATGTGATGTCGACCATTATGCTAGCCTACTATGGGTGACAATATTGGCCTTCAATCTCATTTTTTGATTTAAGGGTGTATTTCTCTATAGAATCCACCATTGATAATATAGTAATAATGGGAAATGTATCTCTACACAATCGAAAATGCTTGTCCTACAATAAAGCCACATGAACATGTTGAACATATTTTTGGGTATTTTCATATAATTTCTTGATGAAGTCACATACTCATACCTGGAAAAATATATATATTATTCAAATAAAAAAATTCTACAATGTTTGAATCCTAACATCACATTGCAATTCAAATGAAAAATAATAATATCTATCTAGTCATTACTAGTCTAGGAAGTGACCAATTATATTTTTTCATTCATTCCCTCCCTCAGCATTGAATGTGATATATTTGAAGCTTTTCATGTTAACCATGTTCCTTCCTAATTCATACTTGTCGTTCACATGGATCTACTTTCTCAGTAATTCGATTCCACCAAAATTGAGACATATTACCTCTAACCAATATTTTTGATAAAATGTACCCCCATCATTCCTTGTATAGGAGATACTACAAATAAAATCTCTAGATGATGTCAATGAAAATATAACTAAGCATTCTTGTAGAAGGGTGTTATGCAATACAAAATAAATACATATACATGATTCATAATAGTAAGTGTATTCAATGTGATATTAGAAACAACATGTGTTACAATTGTTTTGTCTAACATACCAAGTCTTGCATTTATTAAATGATCATTGGCCCAAGTGCAGAATGTGCATTCTAGAATATCTCATACAATTCTATTTTTTCCATGTCAAGGAAGTGTTTAATGTGGGTTTCATGGTCCCTAGAACCCATTTTTAACTGCATTACATATTTTTGGTTATGTTGTCGTTGCTACAACACCTTCTAAAATTCCACTACATTAAAATTTTGGAACTTACTGAACTATCACATCAAGTGTTTCCTTGGTCTTCAAGTGTCGTATCAAGTCATTTTATGTAGTTTAAGTGTTATTGATCATTCTTGAGTGTCATCGTGTTTATTATAACATATATAATACATTTTATGGTCATGACACAATTGTTTTTTGCAAAATGACACTTTTGGTCATAGTCTCACACACTTTGTCCATTGTACTTGGGGAGTGTTTGTAAATTGGAATTTTGATCTCTATTTAACATTTTTTAAGTTTGTCTAAGTTTTTGATATAATGTTCGATATAATTTGAGGACCCAGGAACCAATTTATGAACAAGAGGTGGTGAGATAAAAATTGAAGGATCAATTGTTAAGAAGGATCTCACCACCAACCATTCCTAGTTAGAATGCACAAAGTCAGTCTTGAAATGCTACTAGTTCTAATAAAACTTCCAATGGCAACAAAAGCAAGTCCATCACTATGGAAGTTTCAAATAAAGCTACTCCTGTAGACACTTTAACACTGACTGCTAAAATTGAAACCATTGATTACAACATATTTGAATATTTTAAGATTTGTCAGGTGATAAAGCTTCTCCCTCTCAAAGAGTGTATGGTAATTATTATGGTACTCTTGAATATGTGGTAAACATTGTAACATTAGACGCTAATAGTATATGCCCCCATTTTTATTAACTTTCAAAATATTTGATTACAATGTCAATAATTGTTTAGATGATTTAGGAGCATCTATAAATGTAATGCCATTTTCTGTTGTTAAGAAAACTAATGCTAAATGAGATGAAACTGGTGCAAAAGTCATTTAGCTAGATAGATCCCTTGTCTAAGCTATTGGAAAAATCAAGAATGTTATTATCTTATTATCATCTGATCACAGAGTATACCAATGTATAAACATTTTAATTGTGGAAATCCTTGAAGCCTATGGCATACTCCTTAGTAGAGACTGTTCTAGTAAGTTACAAGGGTATTTTTCCATAGATTGGTCACACTTATGGCTTCCATATAAGGGAAAAAACAACTAGATTCGATTAGAGAGTGAATCATATAATAAATATACTGTGACACCACTTGAAGGTCATAATGAACCTATAGCCTTTGGTGTTTTGATATTTGGAAATTTTTTTATGGAAACTAACCATGTGTGTTATCAAGCACAACCATCACCTATCCCATCGGATACACAGTTGGAAATCCTTCCTTATACTCCAACTGTTCCTAATAAATCATGTAATATAGATGTACATAATACAAATAATAGTATAGAAACCAATTTAGTAGCTTCAAATATATGGACTATGTACTTTGATGGTTCAAGAACGCAATATGGCTCTAGAGAAAGTTGTGTACTCATATACCCACACAACAAGAAGTAAATCATATCATGTCATTTAGAGTTCGAGTGTACAAACGATGTTGCGAAATATGAAGCACTCGTGCTTGGATTAAATGAATTCATTGATTTGAAGGTAGAATTACTCAAGGTAATTGGTGACTCAAAAGTGGTCACTCATCAAGTATGAGACACTATCCGTTGTGTTTCACCAAATCTTAAAAACTACCACCAGGAGATATGGTGATGGGTTAATTATTTTAAAGTTGTGTATAAAATATTTCAGTGAAAATCACATTCAAGTAGATTTTGTCGACGCGTTTCAAACCAGCCAGTGTGGTTCATCATCAGGACAAGATGAGAAATTTGATCTAGGACACAGTTTAAATAGATAGGAAACTCCAACTAGCCGTTGTGGAATAACGGCTAGTTTGACTGGAATAAGAAAATACAAAGACCAAATAATAGTTGAATTATTATTATTTTATTTTTATTTAATTATTAAAAGATTTGAATATAATAAAATATTTATATATAATTAATTAATAATAATAAAAAATTCTAAGATTAACAAAAATAATAAAAAATAAAAAATAAAATAAAATAAAATATATATATAAAATAAAAAATAAAAATAGAGTAAATAAATAGAAAATAAAAAATAAATAAACATAAAAAAATAGATAAATAAATAAAATGAAAATAAATAAATGAAAAATTAAATAAATAATAAAAATATTGATGATAAATCAATAAGTAAATAATAAATAAATAAATATGAATAATAAATAAATAAATAATAATAATAATAAATAAAAAGAATAAAAATATAAAGAACAGAAAGGGAGGAAGAAACTGGGGAACAGAGCAGAGGAAAGGATAGGAGGGAGAACTGAAGGGAAGAAAACCAATAACTAAGAATGAAGGGCAGGGATCTAGCATCTACTAACACTCCACCCTTCATCCATGTTAAGGTTGACTGGCCTCTTTTCGATTTCTAAGGCCTCCCTCAACTTTCGGTGGTGGAAATGGTCAATCCTTGCAATAAATTTCACATATTCAATGCAAATGTGATGCTTTGTCTTATCCGCATCCTCTGCTAAGGTAGAGGAGAGAGATCTATTATGCTTAAGGTCAGCGGCATGTTCATGAATTCTTTGACTGATGGATCGACCCGTTTCACCGATGTAAGGTGTCCCACAGGAGCATGGAATCAAGTAAACACCCTTACCATCCTTAGGATAGATTAGGTCCTTAACTGATCTAATCGAACTCCGAATGGTGCAGAGGGGCTTCAAGGTTGAGGGAAATTTATCTCTCCTTAGGATCCTAGCGATTTTATAAGTCGTTCCTTAGATAAAAGGAAGGTGTACTTCGGATAACCTATCAAAATGATCCTTCTTGACCCTGGGAACTTTTTCAACTTTTTGAAAAGCTCTAAGACATTGAACCTTGCTATAACCATTTTTAAGGAAAACCTTAAGGAGATGAGATTTTTCAAATTCAAGGTGGAGTTCATCAGCAATTCTAAAGGCTCTAGTGGCTAGGGTACGGAGAACCCCTAACTTCTGAGCAGGGAAATGGTGAGAACTCGCATGCAAATACTGCTCAGTGTGCATCTTATTTCTACAAACTTGATGAGTGAAAGAACCTTCATCATTTCTAGAAATAAGAACATCAAGAAAGTGCAGGCTACCATCCACTTCGAATTCCATGTTAAACTTAATTAAATCAAATTGATCATTAAGATGATGGAATAAAAGGTCCAATTTCTCTTTACCATGAGGCCACACCACGCAGATGTCATCAACAAACCTTTCCAAAGCACGTCGACAAAATAAGCTTGAATGTGATTTTCACCGAAATATTTTATACATAATTTATGGATCACAGAAGCCAAATTCCCAATATTTTAAAGCTTTTAATATCATTTGTGTTCCTAGGCTTATAAATTCTATAGCAGATGCATTAGCTAATGAAACTGCTATAATGTCACCATTGAAAAGTTTTTTTTCTATATAGATTATATATAAACCTTCTCTGCCTGATAACATCACTAATTTTTTGTGTTTTCAATGATGACCAATAGATGCTTCATTTTATGGCTAATGCAGAAATGTTCAAAGATGATTCTATAGAAGAGGGTGAGCATGAAAAGGATTTCCAAGAGGCATAAAATGTAATGAAAGGAAATGTTATGGCTAAAGGTGTAGTGTCCCTGAAAAAATTATATGGCCTGCAAAACCAGTTTAGAGGACTAATCAATACTAAGACCTGGAGCTCAAAGTTATCATTTGGACAAGTAAATATGGGAAATCAAGAAGATATGAAATATGTAAACCTCGGTACACGTTGTTCTCCAAAAGAACAATAAGCATTCATTCACCCAGTCAAACAATATCGTTATGTGTTTGCATGGACATATGATCATTTGAAGACATATGATACTCGTATAATCCTGCATGGCATTCCCTTAAAAGAAGGGGATTTTTTTTTAGTAGAAATTAAGGAAAGTTCATCCAATGCTAGAAGCCTTGATTCAAGAGGAACTAAGGAAGTTGTTGGATTCTCATATTGTTTTCAAGGTTAAAAATTTCACTTGGTTTTTGAATTTGGTTTGAGTCAGAAAGAATTCCAGTGAGATACGGTTATGTGTATACTTTCACAACCTCAACAGGGAATCAGATGAAGATAATTACCCTGTGTCAACTATGGAACATATCCTTTAAACAATATCCAGGTCTAAGATGTTCTCATTGCTAGATGGTTTTTTTGGCTACAACCAAGTGCTAGTGGCTGAATGATAACATCTCAATATTACCTTCAAGACCAAATGGGGAAATTTTTCTTTTAAGTGCATGGAATTCAAGATTATCAATGTTGGTGCTACCTTTCAAAGAGTGATGGACATCACTTTCCATAGCATGATTGGCTAAATTGTGGTATTTTATTTGGATGATGTAACTCTGTTGCCAAAAGAAGATTAGATCATGTACATCATTTGAAACAAATATTTGAGCGGTGTCGTAAATATGGGATTTCTCCCAATCCAAAGAAAAACATCTTTGGTGTTTAGAAGGCACTCTCTTAGGACACATAATTCCAAATATTGGAATAAAATTTTACCCCAAAAGGGTCAAATCTATAACAGAAATACAATTCCTAGTGAATAAGAAAGTTATGTAATCTTTCTTAGGGAAGATTTATTTCCTGCAATCATCTCTGATTATGCTCAGATAGTTAAAACTCTACAAGAGATCATTAAGAAAGATGTGACTTACAAATGGGACAAAAGGGAAAAGGATGCTTTCGCTCAAATTAAACAAGATATTGTTGATGCACCTACATTATTTAGTCCTGATTATGGAAAATATTTCATGCTTTACATTTTTTATTTGGATTGATCTATTATAGTTGTACTAAGTTAGAAGGATGTTGAAGGAAACAAATGACCTATTTCTTTCATGAGTTCTTAGAGCATACAAGGGCTAGAGTTGAATTATCCTCCCATCGATAAACAAGCATATGATGTGTATAAAGTAGTACATTATTATTATTAAGGCTCACATGTCAATGATTTCCATGCCTCATCTAGCAGTCAGAACAATTTTCGTGCAGTAGCAGTTCGGTGAGAAGAGGGAAAATCAGATGACCTGCTTATAAGAATATGATATGGAGTTTAAACCAGTTCATGCCATTAAGGGTCATGGCCTTTGCAAACTTGTAGCATAAGCGAGATATTCTCTCGAGAAAGATATTTCCTGCTGGGAGAAGGAAATATAAATGTACAATTTCAAACAAGTTCCCTAGACCAAATCTATAGCGCCATGGTATTGAGACATGCGAAAATTCTTAGAGCATGCCACCTTGCCCAAGAATTTATCTAATAAATAAAATAGGGAAATTTGCCTTAAATATCTATTTCATTAGCTTATTCATGGATTGTTTTTTAGAAAGAACCACAGCGATGTCTTGCTACGATTACTTTAGCCTCAAGAAATGGAGAAGGTACTAAAATACCTACAAAATGGACTGACAGGTGGTCACGATGCAGGAAAAGAAAATACACATAAATTAATGAGGGCTGCTTATTATTCATCGGCTTTATTCAAATTTGCTCATTCTTATGTTCACAAGTGCCCAGCCTGTTAGAGATGTATCATTCGAGATTAGAAGTCAACCACCCCATTGCTTCTAGTAGCAGTTGAGGAACCTTTCAAACAGTGGGGAATATAATTTATCGGAGAAATATTTCCACATTAATCAAAGAAACACCGATATACTCTAATAGCAACAAATTATTTTACTCGGTGGACAAAGGCATCTCCTTTAAGCCAAGTTAACGACTAGGAATGCATCCAATTCTTGAATTATAACATTATAACTAGGTTTGATGTTCCTACATCTCTTGTATTTGATAATATGAATTATTTTTCTTTGTTGAAACTTTATGAATTCGAATTAGAAAATGGTATTGCGTTAAAGCATGCATCTAACTATTACCCGCAAGGAAATGGTTTAGTTGAATCAACAAAAACAAATATCATTCGCATAATCAAGAAAACCATTTTCTATGAGCAACGAAACTGGCACAGTTCTTTGAAAAATGTATTGTGGGCTTACAGTGTAACTTCTAATCCTTCCCTCAAAACCTCACCGTACTTTCTGGTTTATGACAAAAAATTTATCTTGCCTCCAAACCTATATCTACCAGCCTCACAACTCTCCCAATAGTCCCAAGGTATACCTTGCCTTCTGGTTAAAAGCAAGATAGACACTTTACTTAAAATTGAGGATGAAAGGCTCAAAGCCTAAGAAATATTTTTTTTCCATCAAAGCCATATCCAACATTGGTTTGACAAGAAATATGCAGGGACTAAGAGTTTCGATGTGGGTGACTTAGTATTGAAGTGGGACAAAGCCCTTAAAGAGAAAGGCAAAAAAACAAAGTTCCAACCTTTGTGCATTAGCCCTTTCCCCATCGTCCCAAAGAGAAAGGAAAACAGACAAAGTTCCAACCTCTGTGGACTGGCCCTTTCACCATTGAAGAAAATCTCTGAACGAGGGGTGCACTTAATGAACCTCTAACATGTCATGTGCATTTGTGGCATGTTAAACTACACCCCTAATTTGAATACATATTTGAAAATATCTCTAAAAAACACATTATTTAACCCCCTACCAATATGAACTGAAGATACCTTCCCAATCTAAAAAGCCCCTAATTTCACTAGATACTATATGTATCCACTTTTTCATTAACATTTTTTATACCCCATTATAAAAAAAATTTAACTTTTAGCTCCATTTTTTATACCTTCCAATATAAAATCCCTTTACCCGCTATTTTATGCTCAATATATTATGTCATTTTCTACAAAATATATATCCCTCAATATGAATTCAGGTGGTATGGTATTTCTCACCTAGTGAAGCACCCATGAAGCTCAATCATAATACTTTCAAGTTGAAATCCTTAGATGAGAGGATTGATCCTCTTCCCATGAATGACTAAGATTGGAAATTTATTTTCAATAGCAACTCTATGATGCATTTCCTGTACAATATTTTTTTCTTTTCTTTTCATTTCATTTGTGTCAGTTATGTGAGTTGTGCCAATTTGGGTCTTTTCTTGTTCTATGTATTTTTATTTGTACATAAATAATACCTTGTGTGAAAAGTGCATGTGTTGGGGCTTTCATTTTTGGAATGAAGATCAATTTTGAGACAGCTGGAGGGATAGAGGATGGCAGGATACTCATCATGGAGTCATGGAAGTAATAGGGAGTAATCTAGAGTAGACTCTGACTGGCAGAGATAGCCAAGTAGAAGGAAAACCGAGATGCGGAGGCAACTTAGCAAAAGGGTAACAGAGAATGGAAGTTCGATTGGACAACATGAGGATAAGGAAGGAGAACCAACAAGTAGGGAAAGGAGGACGGTCACAGAAAGGAGAAAAGACTCTCTGGGATGTGGTTTTCTCTGCAAATCTGTATTGTTAGTCTTGATTGTTCTCTAAGAGAGGCAGCCCCATAGTGATGTAATGTAATGTGCTGAATATAATATAAATAAATGTTGTTGGCCCATATTGTGTGTATATGTTGGATTAATATTATCATATGAATGTTTAGCAATTAAATTTATTTTTTTCTGGTTATGTATCTTCCACTCCTTTCCACTTAATGGTATGGTTATAACATGTGGAATGATTCCTTTGTTGTGATGCTTATGTATTAACAAGTCATGATTGATGGTGGTCATGATCTCCCATTTCTGACTCTCTTACCTTATTAAGGTCACAACACACCTAGAGTGATATGCCTTACTCAGTCTTGGGTAAGGTGAAAATGTCGGCACTATCCTAGACTACGTCAGAGCCTTGTTGGCCCCTATGCCTGAACCTAGGTCAGTCAACAAATGGTTCCGTTTCCGGGACTTGAAATATAAAAAAGGGTTGGAATATGGTCTCAAGGATCTATAAGAGAGAACTATGAAGCTGGTGGGATAACCATGTAGATCGATTCATCTCACAACAATCCCAACTCAGGCAACAAAAGGAAAGGAAGATTAAGTAACAGATCATTTATTCAGAGTCAACGAGTGATCAGTACAAGATATTTTGTGGTAAATTCCCTAAAGAGGTTTATAATTTTTTGCGGAGGCTGTAGATCAAAGGAAAAGTAGGTGAAAAAAACATGCCTTGTCACACTTGGATGCAATCATATCTAGTAGAATTACATCAGTTAAACATTGATCTAACTTGAGAAGTGAGCTTGTGGGTACAGACCATGCTAGAGGGGTATATTTTTGAATTTTCTACATAAATCCATCGGTCCTTTTCGAAAGCCAAAGAAATATTCAAATCAGGGTTACATGGAAATATGTTGAAGGAGATTCCATTGTGGATTAAATTTACTATGGTGGAATAAGGTTTCTTAGTCTTCCTAGTTCTAAGAATGGAAGCCTAAACACCTAGCACTAGGGGAAGGGCATAAAGGAGGGATGCTATGGGATGAGGATATATGAGGAAAATGATAAGATGGATGCAAATAACTCTAGTAAATATAGGGATCTAAGGGCACATCGAAGATCAAAAATAGCATAAAGGTGGTGGGAAAGGGCAACACGGGAGGTCATTAGGAAAAAGGAGGATGTACACCAAGGAAGAGAGGTTTTACGAAGACTGATAGAAGAAGGAACGACAGTGGGAATGACAAGAAAAGAAGGGTCCATAGGGAGAGTTAAGAGTCAAGAAGATAAAAGGATCCCATCCCGATGTGCAGAAGAATAGATGTCAGACAGAATGGAAGGTGCAAGCTCGAAAGATGACTCAGAAAACAACATGCATGTCGCCATGGAAAGATTATTTGTCGTAAGAGAAGCGTCCAATATACAATGTGGTATGATCTCACCATGCCCAGGTAGCACCCTTCCCAACCTTCCCCTAGTAATTTACAAAAACCTTGATCAATTTTTGTCAAAGATAATTAAAGTCATTAGAGTTCATAGTGTTCAAACTACATTTCAAGCTAGTAAAAGTAGTAGCATTAGCACGGGAAATATATTGCAAGGGTCATCACAACTTAGATCAAGAGGATTTATACTTCTTCCTCAAGCATAGTTAGAAATGGTGAGGTCATCCACGCGGTAACAAGAGTTCTCAGGGAAAGGGAATGACAATGTGGATCAACATTGGTACTTGTGCGAAGCCATATAGAGGGCACACCAAACGTCAAATGTTCTCAAATTTATTGAATTACAAACCATGCTTAGGGAGAGAGCCTTGAAGTGGTTTATTAAATGATCAGAGCTACTTCAAAATTTGACACTGGGTGTTGTGAAAAGGGAATTCTTACAAGAATTCAAACTCCCTCCGAAAAATCAACAAGGAGTGTCTAAAATTTGGAAAATTAAGCACCGAGAAGGAGAAATAGCTTGGGAGTTAATGATAAGGTTTAAAGACATAACCTACAATTTAAGCTACCCCATATACCCAAACCATCAACGTGATTGGTTCATCAAATAACTTTCACCCCTTACAAGAATGTCATTAACCCGGCATAATATTGATACATTGCAGGATGCTTTAGATCAAGCAATGAGAAGTGGAGCCATGGTGGGATGCCCATGTGAATTTAGAGGAGGAGCTGAAACACAAGGTCTTTTTATATTGGATTTAAAACATCATATTGCAATTCTAATAGATGAACTAAGATATATGCAACCTATACAACCAACAATACCCAATGTATGGTGTATGCACTACTTGGTTGAATGACACCTATTTACAGAGTGCCCAAGGTTACGTGGGCTGGGAATTGTATTGGAACCGACGGGGACCTCAGGAGCTCCACTGTCTATGGGGGTTGGGCAAGTATGGATGCAACGTATATAGCAAGGGAAAACGCAATTCCATGGATTCCCCAATCAGAAAATCCCAATGCCCACTAACTAATGTGAGATTTATAAGGCGTCTTAACACCGCCCACAGCTCTTAAAAAATTTACATAAATATTCGAATGTTCCCAACAACACATACTATGAGTTTTATGCCTTGCCAACTCACCACATAGACCAAAGTAGAGCATTGGATGCATTAGCTGACAGGTTGGGCAAAAAAACTTATAGAGTCAATGACACTCCTTGGGGATGAGGAAGAACAAGAATAAGGGGGGCAAGAATGGGAGGAAGAGGACCAATGAAATGTTACAACTGTGACTAGGAGGGCCATGTTGTGAGGTAGTGCCCTTTACCTAGAAGGCCACGGCATTCTCACTGAAAAGTGAGCACACATGTCATGGAGGATTTACCAGAACTAGTCAAAATATGGGAAGAACTAACTAGACATAGGGGAGCTAATTTGATCAACGCGGAGCCAAGAATGCCAGAAATCGAACCGCTCTCAAGTGTTTCTATAGTGATACGTGGAGGAAAGAATACAACAAAAGATGGGGGAGAAACAGAGAAACCTAAGATTATAAAATTAGCCTCACCAAAGTGCTCCTATAATCTAGAACAACATAGATGGTATTGTAAATAAGCGGTGGAATCATTCACAAAGTTAAATTCAAGAAAAGAATCGTAAATAGTACAACTAATGGACAAGAAGGAAAAAGGCCTACCTTTGGCACAACCTATAGAAGAAGGGTTCAAATTGTTTTTGAACGTTGTAAATTATGAGTAGATGATCAAACAATTGAGGAAAAAATTGAAATCAACCATTAAAGGAGGGATTGGTCATGACAGCATAATCTCTTCAAATATTCTTGAGAGGCAGTCAAGAAGAGTTCGAAGAAACAAGAGATGAATAGGGAAGGAGTTCAGGATTGATGCATAGATTGCAGGATTCTAGATAAGAGACACTGTGTTGGATATGGATTGATATGTTAATATACTTCCAAGGAATACCTGAGAAGCATTAGGGAAACCCAAGCTATCATTTTCTCCTATACAGTTGCACATGGAAAATCAGTACTCCATCATACCCATAAAGATATTAGAATATGTGGATGTTGATATCGTTAGGGTTAAGACCTACACATACTTTGAAGTCATAGAAATAATGGGTGATAAGGACCCATATCCTACACTTATTTGGATATAATGAGCCTTTCAAAACTATGCATTGATTAAGTTAAAGAAGAACTAATAATTTTTGAGGTTGATGGGGATGGAGTAATACATCCCCTATACCCCTACCAAGGTCCAAGATTTATAGAACCATATGAGGCAGAGAATATCCTGGACTACTAGATCAATTGTACCAGCTAACTGCAGGGGAAAGGGAATATTATTTCAACCTGACAACTGAAGGGTCATCAATTAGCTGGGGCAGTGTTCATAGTTTATACATTGGATCAGAGGTTGCATGGTATGATTAGCAATAAGGAGGATACGAAATTAACACTCAAATATGTGCCACCATCCGAGGGGTGAACTGGATCGAAACAGAGGTAAGAGGATACCCTACCTTCACCAATATGGAAACAGTTAATAGTTTTATTAATAAAGTTCATTAAATGGTTCCTGAAGAGCACAAAGTGACCTTAATGAATGTGGATTTACAAAAAAACATCATCTTGGTGGTGGGCAGCACATCGCAAAAAAAACAAAATGGTGGGACGAAATCTCACGTGCATTACGGGTCAGATTTTGATAGTCTGGGGATCCTCATAAAGATCTAAAGTATATGGGTACTTCAGACCCCCAAAAACATACAAAATATTGTGAAGAATGATGGGAAGTTGAAGAATTTCCAAACAAATTCTGGATACACGATTTTGTGCATTCCCTGGGAAAAATTCCACAAGCCCGGTACATAACGGAAGAAAGGAAGAGACAAATGGAAAATTTGGATTCTCTAGCAAGAAATTTTTTGAGTAGTTTTTCTTTTAAAGATATTTTTTTTTTTTTTTTTGATGAATTTCAAGTGGTAAATATGATTATGTTTACAACAGGGCCGCTAATGGAAGGAACAATAGACCAAGCCACCCTAAAGCAAATTTATGAGTCAAATTACCAAGAGGTGGTAGCTTGCGGAAAGGTGGATCAGGAATCAGATGAGTATGATTTAGAAGACTTAAGACACCTTTCTTTTGAGGAGAAAGAAGCGAAACGAGGAATCAGAGATGTGTTGGTTACAGAAGGAACACATTTGTTGCCTTTGAAGGTGAAAAAATGCAACATAGGAAGCAAAGAGAAGCCGAAGCTAGCATCCATTTGGGACTACTGGGATGACAAAAAAAAAGGATATATTTGATTTGCTAACTCAATATGACGACCTATTTCCATTACTAGTTGTAGATTTAAAATGAATAAAGGGGGCTCTAGGAGAGATGAAAATTATGCTTAAAAATGATGCAAGACCAGTAAAAAACCAACCATAGAGACTAAATACAAGAGTAAAGGAGAAATTAAAGAAGGAAATAGACAAAATGCTAGAGGTCGGATTAATATTCCCAGTTGAGGAGGCTGAGTGGGTTAGTCCAGTAGTCATTCAGAATAAGAAAGATGCATCAAAGATAATAGTATATTGTGGGGAGTGGGGATACCCTACGTGTTTTCCATCATTTCACAATAATTACACCATAATTCAGTTGTTAGTCTGATTCCAAAACAAAAAATTTCCTGTATTAGAAAAACCATTCCCTAATAAATCAAGGCCATCACTCGATAATAATTACCCTTCACCTCCACGTGGATCCCCAGGAAAGCATCAACAAAGTTAGATCCATCTCACCTGTTGTCAACTAATCACACGATTAAAGAAGAGGGGGCGGGGATTTGCCGAAATAAATAGTTAGGATGTCTCATCACCACCCCTCATGTCAAAAATATCTACTTAATCTGCATTGATAGGTAAACAACTTCAGATTCGAGAACTAGGGTGCTCAAAGAAAAGAGTGAAGGGTTTGTTTCTATTAATAATTTTCATGAGAAAATTCTAAGACTCATTGTATCAGTATTCTCTCATATATGTTCAAGAATGATGAAGACCCTTGTCTCAGTGGTAGAACCAGAGGTTGATCAGAGAATTGAAAAACTTGAATCTGTCACAGGGAAATATGACAAGGTCAGGTTGATCGACATTTATTTTTTGGACTCGTTTCAGTTTCAAGCACTCAAATGACAGGTGTATACAGAACCTTACACAAATTAGGATGGAAGCGAAGTGGTATGAGTTCAAAGAGACTTCAAAGGAATTCAAAGGTCCACATTTCTTCACCTAAGGAGTCTACTGGTCTTTGGCACTTAATGAGCAATAATGCAGTGCACCAAGTTCTTCTCAACAGAATACTTGGGGGGTCGCTATTGTTGGGAAGAAAAATTAGAATATATGGAGTGGACATATAGAGGCTGACAAGCCTTTCGGCTGAAGGAAATGAGGTTCCATCTGCATTCCAAACTACTTCTAAGAGATCCAAGAAGGTTAGAAAGCAGAACTTTTATGATAGATACAATACGAAGAAAGGAGGCAAGGGAGCCTAGATTAACCCCATAAACAGGTCCAATGTCAAATTTTATTATTATCTCATAGGCGGAAATATTATGAGGCATTACACGAGGAATGAGTGCACACTCAATACCATCTTAGTTGTGGAACAATGTGTAGACGTAGAGCACCTCAATTGGTGTGCATACCTACTCCAAAAATTATTGGAGGCCTATGAAGAGAACTACATGAGGTATAAAAGCTTCATTTATGGATATCTGATCATGGAACTAGCCATGTGGAAATGGTGCCATCCAAAAGGGAGATATTTAGAAAAAATAACTGAAGAGCATCCAATGGAACTAAGGTATACACCTTGGAGAGTATTGGGAGATCCTAACAACAAAGATATAAATAAGACTTGTTTCAAAGGGTGGTATAAAAATATATTAGAGGTTATCAACATGGTAGATAGGATTCACAAACTTCTATTGGATGAATATGTGGAACACGTCTGGTTCGAAGTTAGTCATGGTCACACCAGGCTAAGTCCATGGTGTGTCTTGATCATATGGTTAGCATTCACTGTTTTTTCCCCAGTTTTAAGGCCTCTCTGTTCAAGAAGGAAATGCCCAAAAGGCCTCCCTTTCCATATTTTCTCATTCCCATTAAACCTCTGTTCTCCTCACCATTTTATCCCTCCCTTAATTCCTCACTAACCCTATAAATCATCCCACTTTCCCCTCAAACCTTACAAATACCCTTTGTTTGGCTTAATAATCCCTTTTCCTCTCTACCGTTGCCCCTTTTCGACCTTAAAATCCATTGAAAATAGGCCAAAATACCATATTTTACATTGAAGGCTTTAGCCCCTTTCGGCCAGCCCTCTTAACCACTTCCCCATATGCCCCGAGCGCTAAGACCAAGTGCTAAGACCTGGGCGCTGATCGCAAATCGCAGCTTTCGGAAAGCGCATCTCTGTGTTATACAAAAAATCTCAATGCGATTGGGAAATGGTCTGTAGACCTCCACTGCAATCTCCACCATCAATCCCTTTAAGAGATCCGACAGCCAGCGCTAATTCACCACCATCGCAATCGGAACTTTCGGTATGCGCGTTCCTTTGTTATCATGAAATCCTCTGATGCAATGGAGTTTAGTCGTTTGGCCTCCGCTAAGATCTGAGCCGTCGATCTTTGTCAAATCCGACGGTCAGTGCTAGTTCCGTCGTGCGCCTGTCCCTGCTCCATATCCCCTCCAATTAACCATGGGCCATCGATCTGGTTCCAGATCGGACGGCTGGCACGCAATCGCATCACGCAGACTGAAGCACCCCATCCTTCAGTTTCCTCCGATTGCGATCCCCCGATCAGATCATAGTCGTTCATCCATTCTTCTCTAACGGCCCTTATCTATCCTGCTCCACTCGTTTGTCCCCGCTTATTTATTCTCCACCGTCGATCTCCTCACGCGATCCAACGGTCGGTGCTTTATTTCTCCATCGCCAATCGGAAGTTCTTAATGGTGCCACCCTCCATCTCCCTCGATTGCGATCTCCCGATTCCATCCTGACCGTCCACTTGTTCCGAGATCGATGGCCCATGTTGCCTCGCGCCCCTGTCCATTTTTCTTCATCGGAGCTTCTATTAACTTCAACTTTCAATCCCCACCGTTGATCTCCTCCTGAGATCCAACAGCTCACAGTTAATCGCCCTCCACCCGCCGGGTCCCACTATAAGATACGCCCGAATTTCATTCATTTACATTGATTTCCTGTGTATTTAACCAAACATTCAACTTTGGTGTTTTAACACTAAAGTATTGTTTCTTCCGCTTACTTACCATTAACACCTCCATCAGCTCCATTTTCCACCATTCTTTCACCATTTCCGCTGTTTTCCACTGTTGCACCACCGTTCTTCCATAGGCCTCCATAGCATCCTTTCGCCACTCCCTGGATTTCCTGATGAATTTATCGTATTGTGCAGGGTTATTTCAGAGTGATGAATTCGATCCAGGTTCCAAAATCATGGTCACTATGATTCGGAATGCAGAGAGGTTATTATAGCAGTAATCAGAGTATCAGCGTCGAAGACCTGCCACATCAGACACAAAATATTGAAGACAAACTTGGGGATGTCAGCTAATATTGATTATCAACAGCCCATCCTCCAAATTAAATTAGAACTAGAGAAAATCGTGAATATCTACAGGTAGAAAAGCCTCTACTATCACAATAGGGGAAAATTGATTCCTCTCCGCCAACATTCCGCCATCTGGGACAGTGACCTCCTCAACTCCACCTCATCAGCAAACATTGTCAGTTCATGATTCGGCCTTAGTGGTCTTTCACTTCTATTTTAGTTGGTTGTTTTTAAATTTCGAGTGGAATTCACACTCCACTCCTGCATTTTACCTTTTGTCAGAAACTGTTATTTGATATTTTTGTTTAAAACGGCCGAGAGCCTAACTGTAAATGATGAGATGCCCCAATTCGTCATCATGAATTTTGGTTATTTTGATGGAGACCTCAAACCGATTTCCAGCACGTGAGGAAGATATTTTTCCCAAAAATATCTTCTCGCTCAGGTTTCTGAGGCTTCTATATAAGCTAGAACCGAAGAGAATACCAAGGTTCCATATTTTCAAAATAGTTTTGCTGTGAAAGAATCGTTGTATGCTTTTTGTTGAAATCTTAATAGAAATGCGAAGAGCCCGTTGGGTCTTAGTAAGAAGGAATTTTACTTTAAAGTAAGGATTCTGGTCTTAACGTTGTATAGTGTGTAACCTTTCCTTATGTGATATTGTTTTACTGTTCATTTCCCTGCTTCCACTTCTTTTATATCATTTTCTGGAATGCGAGTGGCTCACTAGTTTTGATATAAGTTTATCACCACTGATACTTATATTAAGCTGGTCAAGCGCTTTAAATATGGCTCAGGCATGGTATGTTGTTTCACTTATCACTTCACTCATTATTCCTCTATATTAAATGTTGTGATATGTTATTCTTTCAAAGATATTGACATATATGGATTATTATCATTTTAAGCCCATCTTATGTTCATATATGTTTATGGAATTCCCTCTCATTAGTAGTTAATATCCTCTGTGCACTTTCTACGCAGCAAACTTCATTCAATTTTAAATCTCTGTAAAGCATTTTAGAACCCAGCCCTCCTTAAAGAAAGTTGTCTTTAAGATTTCTGATGCATCTATATTAAGGACTCACTCCTTGCCTCTGCAGCATCCTGTTATTTTGCTGACTCTGAGAATATTCTGGCTCCATTGATATTACATCCCCTTGTAAAAGTTGAAGTGGTAAAGAGCCTCATGCTATTAAAATGTCTCAAATTATATCTTAAGCTCCTTACTATATAAGATGTCCTAGGCACTGGTCTTTCACAACTCAAGGCTGTCTCTAAGATTGACAACATCTTTTTGGCGCCGTTGCAGGGGAACGAAGTTGAGATAAATTAAAATCCTTGGGCCTCCACAAAACCTTATTCACTCTTCAATTAGGTGAGCATGGAGAGCTGAGAGTTGTATATCCCTCACATTGGAAACTCCACATTCATTTTTTAGGTAAACCTATTTGCAGTCCTGGCTCCTTGGAAGCCACACCTTAGGCCAGATATGTCTCAGCCAAAGACACCCTCTGTGTCTGACCCAGAGAGAATCCTACATAGAAGAAATTGGAGGGGAAGACAATTCATCCATACTGAGATCCCACAATTTTCTTTAGAAGACTTTCCATCCTCTTCTTCTCAAGTAGCCCAAGTCCAAGATTCTGACTCCGATGTGGGAGAAACCGATTATTACTCAAATAGTCTTCCTCTGGGAAACATCCAAATTAAGGACGAGGCTGAATCAATAGATACCACTCGTGATTCGTTCCATCCCACTCCAGAGGCTGAAGAAGTCAAAGAAGTCACTGAAATATCTACTGTTAATACTCCACCTTTTTCGTCATCACCACAAGCTGTTGTTCAATACATTCCCATTGTCATTCACACCTCACTTCCACCTCCCCCTCCTCTTACACATCAAACCCTTTTGTTGCCTCCACCCCCTCCTCCAATGGAAAATGTTTTGGGCTTCTTGTTGAATAAATATGCCCCCCTGGCATTACCTCAAGTGCTAAATGATATGCCACAGGACTATCTAAAGATCCTGCCCTGTTTCAATGGGGAAAACGAGTTCGAAGCTCAAAAACACCTTGAGGTCTTCTGCTCTTTCGCAGAAAATTTTAATGTGGAACATCTTGACGTAGTCCTAAGACTATTTGTGCAATATCTTGATGGTGAAGCCAGAAAATGGTTCAAGACACTGGGGGACTATTCTGTCACCACTTGGGAAGGAATGGAGGACAATTTTCTCAGAAAATGGGGAGAGAAGAAAGATCACGGACATTGTCTCACTGAGTTTAACACACTCAAGAAAAGACATAATGAAGGGGTGGCTGAATTTATTAAGATATTTAACAAGTTGTACCTGAGCCTTCCCACATATATGAAGCCCCATCAAACTGCTGCCAAGGTTGTTTTTGTGGCAGCTTTTGACTCAAAATTTGGCTTCTCTCTGAGAGAAAGAAAGCCAGCCACCCTGGATGATGCCCAGACAGATGCACTAGAGCTCGAGGCAAACTTTGCCTCCACTGGTAAATCCAAGGGAAAATCTAAACAAGATACCAGGAGAAGGGGGAAAGAAGAGGTATCCACCTCGAGCCAAGATAGAGATTCAACTAATGACAGGATTGAGGAGATGAACAAGATGATCAAGAATCTCTCAAGTAAGTTGGTTAAACTTGAAATGGAGGCCAATAATTCACCCTCCAATAATTTCCAAAACGCTCCAAATAGAGGTTATAATCCACAATACCGGAAGCCGCCCTTGCAGATACTGCAGAGGGAAAGGAAGGAGCAGCAGGACCAGGTACCACATCCTCTGTATTTGGAAGGAAAAGTAGATGGTCCTACCGAAGACACCACTTATGAGCAAGAGGAGGCATACCTTTCTTTCTCAAACAATGATGAAGTGGAATGCCCCCTACATGAAAGTGATGAAGTGGAGGTGCAGGAACACAGAGAAGGAAAAACTAATGAAGACACCGAAGATCCTGAGATTGATGACTACTGCAAGTAGTTCGTCGATTTCATGCAAGATCAGTTCAATAGAAGATATGACCTCAGATATTCCAGGAAAAGAACTCGCACTCAGGATCAAGAGGAGGACACACCTCAAGAGGAAGCACCTGCTCAGAAGGAGGCCACGGCTCAAAGAACCCCAGACAAAGGTAAGAGGCCTCTTAACCAATTTTTGCAGTCTGCTGATCAAATTCCTTATTCTTCACAAGTGGCTACACTCCCTAATGTCAAGCCAATATTAAAATAAGTCAAACCTCTCCTCCAGAACAAAGACTCCAAAGATAAAGAATCAAAAGAAGTGTCAGTAGATAGGTCCTCCTCTGCCTTCAGTTTACAAAAGGATCTTGATAAGGTGAAGATCTTAGTTCCCTTAACCGAATTGTTAAAAAAACCTGCATATCAGTCCCAGGTCACATCCTTTATGCTCCCCCCAGAAGTAATACATATTCCAGACAGTATGAACCTTCAAGAAGAAAGACCTATGGTTGTATTTGGCCCACATGTCGAGGAGTTAGATGCCGCTACTCCCCCTTTTTATGTGTCTTTAGTAATACATGACCTCCTGCTGCATAACTGTATGTTAGATTTGGGAGCCTCTCATAACCTTTTGCCCCTTTCGGTCATGGAACAACTAGGACTAAAAATCACCCGTCCATACAAGGACCTTTATTCATTTGACTCCAAGAGAGTTAAATGCCTGGGCATGATCAAGGATTTGGTGGTAAATCTGGCTCAGATCCCAGCAAAGTGTAATGATGGACATAGTGGTGGTTGACATCCCAGCTCGCTTTGGCATGCTACTGTCAATATCTTGGGGGACTAAAATTGGTGGATCAATCAAGCTGGACCTGACCTATGCCACCATCCCTGTCTTTGGTGGCCAGAAGAGGAGGTTGTACCGAGAAAATAGATTTTTCAAGAGAGTTACCAAGGCAGATGACTCAGTTAATTCCCCAGTTTATAGTAGGGAGGGAGATTTCTCATGTTTAATGCTGGAGGAGGATCAAGAGTATGCTTACGAACCATCATTTTACCAGATCAAGAACGAGCAGTCCATGGAGAGTCCTGAATCAGAAATCTGGACACTTCATTTTGATCGGGCAAACTCCAGAGAAGGTAATGGGGCTGGGGTATTATTGATTTCTCCTACAGGCCAATGGGTCCCTTTGTCTTTCAAGTTGGATTATGAAGCCACCAATAATGTGGCTGAGTATGAAGCACTTATATTGGGTCTGCAAATAGCCAGGAGCATGAACATACAAAATCTAAAAGTTCTGGGAGATTCGGAACTGGTAGTTAGACAAGTGAAGAAACAGTGCCAAGCCAAACATCTTAGGTTAAGGGCTTATATGAATGAAGTTTGGGATCTGGTGGAGAATTTATTCTTGGCATTCAATATCCAGTTCATGCCCCGGGAGCAGAATAAGATGGAAGATTCCCTTGCAGTGGCTGCCAGTACTTTCCGTCCACCTCAGAATCCTCTCTTGAGATATGAAATTGAGGTACATTATCGGCCATCAATCCCAGACAACATAAAACATTGGCAAGTGTTTGAAGATGAAGAACAGGTGAAGATATTATTGGAAACAGTTGGGGAATTTTCCAACATGGAGATTGATACTTGTGAAGAAGAGGAGGCTAAAAACACTTCAGGAGATAAATGGGAAGAAAAAGTGGCTGGCCACAAATTCCTGCAGTTTAAAGGGAATGCCATTCCCTGAGGAATAGTGCCCTTAGAAAGGTTTTTTAATAATAATGATTTTCCACTGCAGCCGAACAAAGTTGTAGAGGAGAATCTCGTAGAATTTCTGAATCTTGGCACTGAGGCTGACCCTAAAATCGTGAAGTTGTCCAAGAAGGTCCCAGAGGAATATAAAGAGCTCTACTAGAAATTATTCCAGTCCTATAAAGATGTGTTTGCATGGTCTTATCAAGACCTAAAAACCTTTTATATCAGCATCATGCAGCATAAAATTCCACTGAAGGGAGATGAAAAACCACATAAACAGAAGCTTAGAAAGTTAAATCCCCTACTGCTACCCTTGATTGAGAAAGAAATTAAGAAACCGTTGAAGGCTAAAATCATTGTACCATTGAGATATTCTGAGTGGGTAGAAAAATTAGTCCCTGTACGGAAGAATAATGGAGAAATAAGGCTATTTGTTGATTTCAGGAATCTGAACATAGAATCCTTAAAGGATAATTATCCACTGCCAAAGATGGATCACATCTTGCAGAAAGTGGTAGGAGTTGCTCGAGTGTCAATGATGGATGGTTTCTCTAGGTACAATCAGGTGGTTGTACTACCAGAAGATCAGGAGAAAAAATCCTTTACCACTCCATGGGGGACGTTTATGTATGCCAGGATGACTTTTGGGTTGATTAACGCAGGGGCCACTTTTCAAAGGGCCATGGATATTGCCTTCATTGAGGAGCAAGATAAGTTTGTGGTGGTATATTTCGATGACATTACTATGCTCTCAAAAGATGATGCAGAGCACATTGAACACTTGCGTAGAACCTTAGAGATGTGCAGAAGGTATGGCCTCTCCCTCAACCCATAGAAATATTTGTTTGCACTGGAAGAGGGCAAGCTTTTGGGGCATATTGTAACCAAATATGGAGTAAAGATAGACCCTAAGAGAGTAGAAGTCATAAATGGCATTTCCCTCCCCATAAATAAAAAGGAAGTTCAGGTGTTCTTAGGCCGAATAAAATTTCTGAGGAGGTTCATCCATAACTATGCTGAGATATTTAGGCATATAACTGACATGCTGAAGAAGAATAATGAGGTAAAGTGGTCACAAGAATCATGAGAGGCCTTTTCCAGGATTAAAAATGCATTTGCTGAAGTCCCTGTGCTCGCTGGGCCAGATTATGCCAAAACTTTTATGATCTTTTCCTTTGCATCACCTCATACAGTGGCAGGAGTTCTATTGCAGAAAAATGAAGAAGGGTATGACCAGCCTATTGCCTTCTTCAGTCAAGTGCTTCGTGATGCTGAGCTGAAATATAACATATTAAAAAAGCAGGCATATGCTCTGGTTAAATCCCTTAAAGCTTTTCGTATGTATGTCTTACAGTCCCAGGTCACTGCGTTTGTGCCCACAGCAGATGTTAAGGATATCCTTATCCAGGGAGATAGTGAAGGAAAAAAAGGGAAATGGATCGCCAAAATACAGGAGTATGAGCTAGACATCCGCCCTACCAAACTAACCAAGGGACAAGGGTTAGCCAAAATCTTGTCTGAATCAAATTGTCAGGCTCTAGGTTTAAATCTGTCCATGATGGAAAACGAGGAGTCTAAGAGGAAAGAAGAACCATAGGGAGTAGAGATAGCTTCCCAGAAGACACATATGAAGTACCTCATCAGCCCCTGGTACAAGGATATAGTGGAATATCTCCTAACACTCAGTTTCTCGCCCAGCTGTGACAAAGCTAAATACATAACATTAGGGTTGAGGTCACAGAAGTACGTGGTTGAAAATGGTCGGCTGTACTGGCGAGACCCCTCAGGCATCCTGCTCCTGTGTCTTACATAAGAAGAGGTAGAGAGTATAATGGATGAGTTTCATGAAGGAATCTGTGGGGGCCATTACAGTTGGAGGGCTACTGCTCACAAAATCCTAAAGGCTAGTTTCTTCTGGCCCAAACTCTTTGGAGATGTCTTTACCCGGGTCAGAGCTTGTGAGAAATGCCAAAGATTTGCTGAAAGAAAGAAGCTAGCACCTCTTCCCATGATCCTTGTTCATGTAGATGAACCATTTCAGTAGTGGGGAATTGACTTTATCGGCGAAATGCATCCTCCATCAAGTGGTTAGCATAAGTGGATACTAACTACCACATATTATTTCGTGGGTGGAAGCGATACCGGCCAGGAATGCAACAGATACTGTGGTAATAAAATTCATGGAAGAAAATATCATATCCAGATTTGGCTGCCTGGCCAAGATAGTGACCAATAATGCACAGGCCTTCAAATCTACAAAGTTTTTCAGCTTCTTTCAACAGTATAGTATTGCACTAGGTCACTCTACAACCTATTACCCACAAGGAAACGGCCTAGAAAAGTATTCAAATAAAATGCTAGTGAGAGCACTAAATAAGGCTATCAACGAAAACCAGAAAAATTGGGATTCCCTGCTGAAATTCGCTCTGTGGGCCAACGGGATTACCAGCAAGAGAGCAACTGGGAAGTCCCCGTATGAATTAGTATATGGGAGGGCAGCGGTATTCCCTATACAGTTAGCTTTACCAGTAGCTCGATTCATGCAAGAAAGCCAAGAAGAACCCGACGATGTGACAAGGAGAATCAATCAACTGGTGGAGTTAGAAGAGACATGGAACCAGGTAAGTCAGAGGCTAATTGAATATCAAGAGAAAATGAAGGATCTTTTCGATCAGCACGCCAAGGATAGGAAGCTACAGATTGGGGATTTAATACTCAGATGGGATATTCGAAGATCTGAAAAGGGGAAACACGGTAAATTCGACCCCCTTTGGTTCGGCCCCTTTAAAATTGTGGAACAAGGGGGAAATAATACTTTCAGGTTGGAAAATTTACAGGGAGACTTGCTCGAGGCCCGTGTAAACGGTCAATTCCTCAAACCTTACTTCTAGTTCTGATTCAGGCCGAGAAAGCCTAATGTACCATACTGTACATTAGTTTCCTATTTTCATTTGTGTTCGAATGATGTGTGTGTTGTGATGAATCATGAAGAGATAAATGAAAAGAGCTGAAGAGTGGTGCTCACACAGAAGATTAACAAGTGGTCGGCGAAGTTCTCGACACACCGAAAGATGAACGTGTCATCCCCAGGTGGAGCCAATGTTGATAATATGGTTAGCATTCACTGTTTTTTCCCCAGTTTTAAGGCCTCTCTGTTCGAGAAGGAAATGCCCAAAAGGCCTCCCTTTCCATATTTTCTCATTCCCATTAAACCTTTGTTCTCATCACCATTTTCTCCCTCCCTTAATTCCTAAATAACCCTCTAAATCATCCCACTTTCCCCTTGAACCTTACAAATACCCTTTTTTTGGCTTAATAATCCCTTTTCCTCTCTACAGTTACCCCTTTTCGACCTTAAAATCCATTGAAAATAGGCCAAAATACCATATTTTACATTGAAGGCTTTAGCCCCTTTTGGCCAGCCCTCTTAACCACTTCCCCATATGCCCCAAGGGCTAAGACCTGGGCGCTGATCACAAATCGCAAATTTCGGTAAGCGCATCTCTATGTTATACAAAAAATCTCGATGCGATTGGGAAATGGTCTGTAGACCTCCGCCGCAATCTCCACCATCAATCCCTTTAAGAGATCCGACGACCAGCGCTAATTCACCGCCATCACAATCAGAACTTTCAGTATGCACGTTCCTTTGTTATCATGAAATCCTCCGATGTGATGGAGTTTAGTCGTTTGGCCTCCGCTAAGATCTGAGCCGTCGATATTTGTCAGATCTGATGGTCAGCGCTAGTTCCGTCGTGCACCCGTCCCCGGTCCATATCCCCTCCGATTAACCATGGGCCATCGATCTGGTTCCAGATCAGACGGCTAGCTCACAATTGCATCGTGCAGACTCAAGCACCCTATCCTTTAGTTTTCTCCGATTGCGATCCCCCAATCAGATCATAGCCATTCATCCATTCTGATCTAACGACCTTTATCTATCCCGCTCCACTCTTTTGTCCCCGCCGATTTATTTTCCATCGTCGATCTCCTCACGCGATCCAACGGTCGGTGCTTGATCACTCCATCGTCAATCAGAAGTTCTTAATGGTGCCACCCTCCATCTCCCCCGATCGCGATCTCCCAATTCCATCCTGACCGTCCATTTGTTCCGAGATTGACGGCCCACGTTGCCTCGCACCCCCATCCATTTTTCTTCATCGGAGCCTCTATTAACTTCAACTTTCAATCCCCACCGTTGATCTCCTCCTAAGATCCAATGGCTCACAGTTAATCACCCTCCACCCGCCGGGTCCCACTATAAGATACGCCCGAATTTCATTCATTTACATTTATTTCCTGTGTATTTGACCAAACATTCGACTTTGGTGTTTTAACACTAAAGTATTGTTTCTTCCACTTACTTACCATTAACTCCTTCATCAGCTCCATTTTCCACCATTCTTTCACCATTTCCGCTGTTTTCCACTGCTGCACCACCGTTCTTCCATAGGCCTCCATAGCATCCTTCTGCCACTCCCTGGATTTTTTGATGAATTTATCGTATTGTGCAGGGTTATTTCAGAGTGATGAATTCGCTCCAGGTTCCAAAATCATGGTCACTATGATTTGGAACGTAGAGAGGTTATTGTAGCAGCATTCAGAGTATCAGCGCCGAAGACCTACCACGACAGACACAGAAGATTGAAGACAAACTTAGGGATTTCGGCTAATATTGATTATCAATAGCCCATCCTCCAAATTAAATAAGAACTAGAGAAAATCATGAAGATCTACAGGAAGAAAAGCCTCTACTGTAACATTAGAGGCAAATTGATTCCTCTCCGCCAACATTCCGCCATCTGGGACAGTGACCTCCTCAACTCCACCTCATCAGCAAACATTGTCAGTTCATGATTCGGCCTTAGTGGTCTTTCACTTCTATTTTAGTTGGTTGTTTTTAAATTTCGAGTGGAATTCACACTCCACTCCTGCATTTTACCTTTTGTCAGAAACTGTTATTTGATATTTTTGTTTAAAACAGCCGAGAGCCTAACTGTAAATGATGAGATGCCCCAATTCCTCATCATGAATTTTAGTTATTTTGATGGAGACCTCAAACCGATTTCCAGCACGCAAGGAAGATATTTTTCCCAAAAATATCTTCTCGCTCAGGTTTCTGAGGCTTCTATATAAGCTAGAACCGAAGAGAATACCAAGGTTCCATATTTTCAAAATAATTTTGCTGTGAAAGAATCATTGTATGATTTTTTTTGAAATATTAATAGAAATGCGAAGAGCCCGTTGGGTCTCAGCAAGAAGGAATTTTACTTTAAAGTGAGGATTCTGGTCTTAATGTTTTATAGTGTGTAACCTTTCCTTATGTGATATTGTTTTACTGTTCATTTCCTTGCTTCCACTTCTTTTATATCATGTTCTAGAATGTGAGTGGCTCACTATTTTTGATATAAATTTATCACCACTGATACTTATATTAAGCTGGTCAAGCGCTTTAAATATGGCTCAGGCATGGTATGTTGTTTCACTTATCACTTCACTCATTATTCCTCTATATTAAATGTTGTGAGATGTTATTCTTTCAAAGATATTGACATATATGGATTCTTATCATTTTAAGCCCATCTTATGTTCAGATATTTTTATGGAATTCCCTCTCATTAGTAGTTAATATCCTTTCTGCACTTTCTACGCAACAAACTTCATTCAATTTTAAATCTCTATAAAGCATTTTAGAACCCAGCCCTCCTTAAATAAAGTTGTATTTAAGCTGTCTGATGCATCTATATTAAGGACTCACTCCTTGCCTCTGCAACATCCTGTTATTTTTCTGACTCTGAGAATATTCTGATTCCATTTCTATTACATCCCCTTGTAAAATTTGAAGTTTTAAAGAGCCTCATGCTGTTAAAATGTCTCGAATTATATCTTAAGCTCCTTACTGTATAAAATGTCCTAGGCACTAGTCTTTCACAACTCAAGGCTGTCTCTAGGATTGAAAATAGTGTGTACACACCAAGATGTTTTAGAATATGGAACACATGTTCACTCTGACTGTCGAAGCATTCCACAAAGAGGTAATATCATCACCCAAAGTTACACGTGAATTTTGTGAAATCTGAAACTACTACACCTTCCAAGCGATGGTCCTGCAACTGATACAAGGAGAGAAAAAAATAGAGACAAAGAAAAGGCTCACAAATATACAATTTTAGCTCGTAATTCAAAAACTATAGACTCAAATGCAAGCCATCAATCAGAAAATGGTAAGTATCAGAGTCACAACCACTCAATTCCATTTTCTTACTCAATTTCAAGCTCAATTTCATCATCCCTCAACCATGAGCACCCTGGTGGTCACAAAAATTCCATTCATAGGCTCGTATTCACAATCCTCGCACACCATTCCACCATTCCGAAAGAAAATTTTCTCCAAACCACCCATACCAACCTCGAGGAAGAAAAAATCCAAGGTATCTAAATTTTTCAACCAACTGGTGGACTTAACATAAGATGATAGTCTAACTTAATCTAGCTTCCTAATAGTTGAAGAAACAATGAGGGCTTCCCCAATCATCTCGCACGTACCCGAGGGGCACCAAGCTTTGACCCACATTCTGTCATGCTCATCACGAGACCCATCACTGCATGCAACCTCCACCTCCGCCACCATCTCCAACATTATTCCGATAGGAACAATAGTTGTGGTTGATACCGACATGGGGGTAGGCTGAGAGACCCCGAAGGTGACTGCAGCTACATAACCAAAGGTTGAGTCAGGATCCTTCTTAACCCTATTATTCGATACCACACAACCCTCACCACCTCATCACACCAAATATCATTAACACTTCATTCAATCGCTTTTGTCCCACCTCTCATCATCAATAACAAATAGTTTGGTCAAGGATGTCATTTTGAGTTATGTCAAGTGTGTTGGTCAAATAAATTCATGAAAATTGATAAAATTTCATGATTGGTCTATAGTTGTAAAGGGTTCAAAGTGATTTTGTGTCATGCAATTAAGGTCTCGTCATAGAAAAATTTCAAAAATCCACATACATCAGGTTAAATAACTCATTTTTGACATCTATTACCTTTTACTGAGTCCACAACAATTTCTATGCAAAATAGGTTGTTTTCGCTACAGACTCACCTGACAATTCTATAGTGGATCTACCAACTTTCTAACGGAATTCGCTACAAACTCCTATTTTTCTGCACCAGTTAAGGGATCGATGAGTTGTCAATTTGTGAGTGGTTAGGGGTAGGATTTCCATCACATACTTACCTGTTACGAATCATTGTTTAGTGTATGTCACGCTTGGTCATCATTACCAACACATCATTTCGTTATGTCCTCACTTTTTCCTTTTTTGGTTTAACCTTCATGCATTCGAACCTAATCACTTACCTTTTCATCCTTGTGAGTTTCTTGATTGATTTCCACCATTTATTTGTTTTTTTTGGGTCTTGTTGTGGTCATAGGTGATTTTCCAACTCTGTTCACATGGAGCTTGCTTTCAAAGGTCATATTTTGAAGGTGTCAAGTTTCAAACAAGGCAGTGTTGTTTTGGAGGAGATGTCTACACATAAGAATACCAACAAGGGAGGTTCAGTGGTTAGGTATGAACCTATGGAAATTAAATTGGTCATGGAATATCCCAGTTTTGCAGAGGCCTTCGCCAACGTTGGCTACATGATATTCTCTCAAAATTTGCAGGGGTACCATGCTCAAGTCTCCAAATACTTTGTTGTATATTTTTTTGGTACTAATTCAAAAGTATGCATACTAATTTTTACAGCTTCCCCTGAAACTATTTCTAAAGCAACAAAATTTCCTAGAGCAAGGGAAGAATCACTCAAGGCCACAAAGTTTAAATTGTGGAATTGTGGTGAGTTCTTGAAAAAAGAGCATATAGGGGTGGACATGCCATCAGGTATACCTAGGAGCTGTCTTAAGGAGAATTATTCGAAGCTATTGCTGGTAATCCAAGAGTATTTTACATGTGAGGGAAGATTCCACATGATATACCAATACCATTTCAAACTTCTACTCCACTTTACAGGTAAACAACTCTTAGATCTTCCATTCTTCCTTTTCAAAAGCTTAGGTAAGATGTATGATAAAGTTAAAGAAAGACCTGAGAGTAGTGAAACATATGTATTCATCATGGCTTAATTAAGTTGCTAGTTATGGAGGAATTGCAAAAGTTGAACAGAGACTAGGCTACATTTTTGTTTCTAAGTGGTTATTGTGTGCATGTGATTACTCCAAAGAAAAGACCCAAGCCCAAGACAAGTACTCCCAAAAATGATAAAGGGCCCATAGTTGAAGCTGAAGTTGAACCTAAAGAAGAAATGCAGCCTATAGCAGAAGAAGTAAGAAAAAAAATCTGACACGAGGACTTCTAGGAGAATTACCAGGAGTCATATAGAAAGAAAGGGTAAACTTGAAGACATTTTCAGGCTATTGACATTGAAGAGACCCCTGCGGTTGAGCCTGTGGAGATAAAGGGAACCAAGATGAAGAAGAAAGGTCTTACTGCAAAAAAATTGATTTCTCCAGTGAGGAATCTGGTTATTTCTTCAAGCCTAGAAATAATTTTACTAGGTCACAACTCTCCAAAGGGGATAAATCTGATAAGAAGAAGAATGAAGCAGAAAATAACAAACAACCAATGGTGGAAGAGATAATTGATTTATCCCCCACATAAGCAGAAATCACTAAGGCAAAGAAAGGTAAAGAGAAAATTACAGATAAATATGAAGTGGACATTCTTAAGGAGAAAATTAAAGCGAAAAGAAATGAGGTCTTAGAGACCAAGCTGGAGCTGGACGATTTCAAACAAGAAAGAAAAGAACTGTCAGATTTTAAGAAAGAGGTCAGCAAGAAAATTAATTTTTATGATGAGGTGGCTGAAAGGTCCAAGAAAATGATGAAAAGAACATTACCTTTGCATAAAATTATGAATCACACCATGAGGAGGAATAGGTCGTTGCAGGTAGAGAGGAGAAAGATTATAAATCAGGTTAACGAGCTAGAAATTCAAATTGTAATGGTGCAGACTGAGATAAAGAAGAAAGGGTTGAAAATGATATTGGTAGATGAAATTGTTGAAGGTGAAATTGTTGCTTCTTGAGGAGCATAAGATGCATTTTGAACCAATTATCCCCTATCATGCTTCATATCATCATCTCACATAGCCATGGGCAATTTTTAGGAGGTGGAAAGTGAAAATCTCAAAATTTTCAGTTTATCAGGCAAGTTCATAGTGTACTCCAGGCTTAAAGCCGACTTTTCGCTACAAACTCACTGAAGATAAATTTTTGCAATAAATTCCAATTTTTTTCATAAAGGGAGAAATTAAAAGCATGCATTTAAATTTTTTGATTTAGTGGACATTGTTAGGTCCCTATATTACTAGTATATTCCCTTGTTGTTATTAGTGTAACCCCCTTATTGTTATTGTTGTACCCCTGTAACCCCCATATTGTTATTATTGTGCCTTTACATTATTATTGTTAGGTCGACTATGATTACATTGTGGCCCCATGGACTCCTATATATAGAAAGGAGGTTTTGTCATTTGTATCATCTAAGAATTGTTCATTTATGTAATGTATTGAAGGTTGCCCCCTCGAAGTGGCTGATTTCTAAGGCGTTGATCTCTCTTTTCTTCTATTTTTGGAGTTGGCTTCTTGAGGAGGGTAAGATGTATTTTGAACAAATTTTGACTTGTGATGCTTCATATCATCATCTCACATGGCCATGGACAGTTTTTGGGAGGTGGAAAGTGAAAATTTCAAAATATGCAATTTATTAGGCAAGTTCGTAGCGTACTCTAGGCTTAAAGCCAAGTTTTCGCTAGAAACTCACTGAAGATAACTTTTTGCAATAAATTCCAAATTTTTTCATAAAGGGAGCAATTAAAAACATGTATTGAAATTTTTTGACTTAGTGGACACCCTCAAATTAGCAGAGAAACGATACAATTTGTAGAAGAGGTCAAATGAAGAATGCTATGGGCTTACCTAAAGTCCTTTGTTTTTGCAGCAAGGGATAATTTCAAAAAAATTCAAGCATTAAATGCATTTTTGAAGCACATCAATCATCTAGAATTGATTAAAGAGTATCAGTGGAAACTTTGGTTAGTGAGAACACCCATTATGGAAGGTGATTTAATCTACCAACTCATTAATTTTGGACACATCATCAAGTATAACAGCACATCCCTAAAATCCGAGGAGAAAACCCTAGATGTTAGTATGCCTGTTTATTTTTTATTCATGGGAATTTCCACCTTAGGAAAATTTATTTTGTTCAATAAGTTTCATCATGTATAGATCATTTAAAGGTTGTTAGTGAAATAAACAATGTTAGAGTCCTATTAGGTTTTAAACTCTTGTAAACAGAAATAGCACTAAATTCCCTCCTTGTAATTCGTTTCCAGTTTGGATACAGTGTCTTTGGGAGTATTCGGAGGCCTAGCCAGATGGCAGACTACATGTAAAGATTTCTAATTTTATAAATAGGCACATGAGAGGATTAGAAAATGTTGACTGATGTCATGCTACAAGCTACTTTTGTAATATTTTTCAGTCAGTAATATACAGTTGCAAAAATGTTCTCTCAGAACTTAGATCCATTATGTCCTCTCATATGTGTTTGTCTTATATATCTATTTGATGTTTATTCAATTTTATTTATGTGTAATCACTTGGATTTCTTGGTTAAACATACTCCAATTCCTATATGCATATGGTTTATTGTTCGAGTTATGTTTTGATGAGAGTACACACATGCCTTAACTTCCATGTTAGATTTTTTTTCATGTAATTGAGTTCCCTCTGACTCCATTCCCAATGGTAGCTATTAATTCACATCCTTCACCTGCATAAAAAACATTAAAAACACACTCAGAGTTAGCCATAATTTTTCCAAGCATTTCCTATTGAATATCATACATTTCCTAGAGAGAGCCCTCTCAGGTTGGAAAGGCCAAGTTCCAATGAAAAGTGGTTTGAAATATTTACTTTGAATTTAATGTTGAAGCAACCCATCAGCCTCAGTTTAGTGATAAAACCACCCACGCTCGAATTCACATGCCATAGCTTGCACCAGACTGAACAATCACATCAACCAACATCACCCAAGGGATAGTCTGAAAAATCAGTTTCCAGTGGGAAACCTATCCAAGAAAGGTTCCCAACTCTAGAGGAGATAAGTCAATGAGGTTTACAAGGTTGGACAACAACCCAATAATTTACTTTAATTAAAGTAGTGGTGCACTAAGCGGAGACATTGCACAACGATCTTGCAGTGTAATAAAATCACCAGAAACAACAAATACTAGCGATTACTAAAGAGCGGGACCAATTGCAGCACGAAAGGAATGATATGCACAACCAAATGTATCAGATCATTGAGAAGTTTCAATAATTATGGCTGACATTTAAAAAAATGGTCATAACTTCCCGAGAGGACATGACTACATGCATACTAGTAGAGTGTTGGGATCACATCAAGGCAGCCTGCAATGACTTGCAAAACACAAAATAGGAGCTGAGGCAAAAAAAATTCAACGAGGTAAGAACTACCAGGCCTAGCCATAGTGTATGAGGAAAAAATTGGATAGAAGACAACTGTGATGAGAAAACTTAGAGAAGCCCTGAAAAACATAGCAAATTAGGCCCATGCATTCTAAGAACAGGTTCATGACTGGTCAGGATACTTGGCCGTCAAGAATCAACCATTGTACCTACTACCAAAGCAGCTCCAAAAAGAATGGGAGGAAATCAAGAAAAACATAGATCTCTCTGCCCATAAAATAATATACGATGAGTTTGATGCCCTGCAAACATAAATACAGGTAATTTAAGACGAGTCGACAAATACAAAGTAGCTGCTTCAGGACTTAAGGCCACCCGTGAAGAAACACGCTAAATTGCTACAACAATTATATTACGAGTCAGAAGAACACTGGAACACCACCATCAACACCCAACCGCAACAAGAAGAAGTCACAAATATGACTCAAATTTTTACCAATGTTGTCGTGATCATGCAGTCATGGCAGGAAGAGTTCGCAGAATTCTAGAACTTCAAGGAGGGGGCCTTGAAGACAGTGCCTGATTTTGGGACTTTGTTTGAAAAATATAGTCAATAATTATCATGGCTGGAAGAACCGGAAGCAGCGACCCAAGAAGAAGAAGCAGGAGAAGAACTAGCAGGACTGACACCACTTGGATAGGATTGACTCGAGGACGAGTCAATAAACTGTTGGCAAGGCCTGTTAGGGCCTTCGTTATTGGAATGAAGAGTAGTTTTGAGAAAACTGGAGGGATAGCGAGTGTTAGGACAACTTTCACAGATTCTCGAAAGAAAAATTGAATAATATATAGTAGACTCTGAGAGGCAGAAAGTAAATGGGAAAGAATAAGGACAATCGAGTTGTGGAGGCAGCCGAGCAGAAGAATAGCATAGAGTGGCAGTTCGGTTGGATAGGAGGAGGATAAGGAAGGAAAACCAGGAAGTAGGGAAAGGAGGACGGTCATGGAAAGGAGGAGAGTCACTCTGGGATGTGGTTTTCTCTGCAACTCTATATTGTTAGTCCTAATTTCTCTTTGAGAGAGACAACCCCATATTGATGTAATGTACTATGTTGAATCTAATATAAATAAATGTTGTTGGCCCTTATCGTGTGTATATGTTGCATTACTATTAGCATCTGAATGTTTAGCAATGAAAACATTTTTTTTTAGTTTTGTATATTCCACTCCTTTCCACTTAATGGCATGGTTAGAACTTGCATAATTATTCCTCTATTGCAATGCTTATGTATTAAAAAGGAAAGATTGATGGTGTTCATGATCTCCCATTTCTGGATCTCTTACCTTATTAAGGTCACGACACGCCTCAGGTGAGATTCCTTACTCAATATTGGGTAAGGTGAAAATGACAATGTTGTCTTAGACTACAACGGAGCCTTCTTGACCCTTGTGTCTGAACCTGGGTCCTCACCCAGTTATTATTTTCAACCAAAAACATGGCTCTAAATACTTTGTGGTGAAATGAAGATAAAATGTGACGACCAAAATGCTTGGCTATCTATTTTTTTTTCTTCTTTGGTTGGGAAGATGCCATAAGTTGACCTAAGCCTGGATGGAAAATACGATACATCCAAAAGGAAAACCTTGAGGGAACCTATTAGATCTGCATCTATTCTAACATCCAAACTCCCCAACTTGGTGTATATCTACTTAGTGTATTGCATGCTCATCCAATATATTAGAGAATAGATAAGGGGAAAATCTAAATCGAGTAAATCAATATCAAAGGCTATAAATATATTTATCTGAAGGGGAAACCTCCTCTACTTTGAATAATTCAGGATACCTCTTCTGCTCGTTGAAAATATTGTGTCAAAGAAAAATCCTCTGAAATAAATAAATAAAGGGTGAAAGAAGATAAATTATTCCTACGTAGGGAGGTGAAGCAAGTGACTTCGTCGAGGTATTGTCTAGACCTGATGGAAACGAAGCAACATTTTTTCTCCTATAGTGACTCCGCTAGGTTACTATCCAAGCCTGTTGGTACCAGAGAAACACTAGAGATGAAACTCATACTTTGAATATATTAAAATCACCATGCATATCACCCTTTTCTAGATTAAAATAATTTTGTTATGGCATATCTTTTGTGTTTTGGAAGTAAGTGAAAGTGAAGTGAGGTACTACGTATACAACCGGGTTGAGAGAGGAAGTCAAGGAAATCTAATTGGTGAATCAATACTTCCTAAAGGGCTGATCCTTTAACTGAAATACTATTCCTAGGCAGATAATTTGAAGTTCACCCAATGTGTCACCAAGTGTTGTCGCTGCTACAATAGCCTCAAAAATTCCACTCCATTTAAATTTAAGAGCATACTCAATTGTCACATCAAGTGTTTCCTTGGTCATCAAGTGTTGTATTGAGTAATTTTATGTGTTTTAAGTGTTATTGATCATTCTTGAGTGTCATCACATTTATTAGAACATCTTTAGTACAATTCATGGTCATAGAAACTTTTTTTTGTTACAGAAAGACACTCTTGGTCGCAACCACATACACTTTGTCCATTGTACTTGGGGAGTGTTTGTAAATTGGAATTTTTATGTCTATTATTGATTTTTTAAGTCAATCTAAGTTGTATTAATGATTTGGTATGTTTTGGAAATGGTTATATATATAAACGCATTGTGTCCACCCCTTGTTCTATCCTCCAAAATTAGGAAAATTTTGGTTGCAATGTGAACCCGTTGAGGCTAGGAGCACAAAAGCACACTCTCAAGCATTGAGTTGGAATCCTTAATTATTAAAAAGTGTGCCCTATGCCCCCAAGAGTGAATAATACACTCCTAAGCATAATTCCCCTTCCTTGTTCCTAACTGCGTTATGAAGAACCAAGTCTTCCTTTTAGCGCACTTCTTCAACTCAAAGAAGTGCACCCTCCTTGAGCACATGAGTGCACTTTAAAGACCCGAAGACTAACCCTTTCAACCTTCAGCTATATTCCATGTGCCCTCCTCTTCCTTCTTGAGCTCATGCGTGCGGCCTAAAGCCCCAAAGCCTTTTCCTTCAGCCTTCATCAATGCGCCCAACACCCTCCTTTTCTCCTTTGAGCACAAACTACACTTGGGAAGCCCGAAGCCTCATCCTCCACCCTTCAAATATGCACCTTGGACCCTCCCTTGAGTTTAAATCTCTCCTCTTGAGTCCATGAATTCATCCTGAAGCCATGAAGCTTCGTCTTCTCATCCCTTTGGCCTTTCGAAGTGTGCATTTGCAGCCATAATCTCTCCTTGCCTCTCCCCAAAACGCTATTAATACATGAATGGAAAATCGACATGAAATACAATAGAATAGGATATTTTTTTCTTTCCGTGAGTGATTTCAACCATAGGTATTTAAAAAAAAAAGAAACATCGCAAGGATGCATGAGGAAGATCGGGAAAAGAGGGCAGTCGAAGGAAGCATTTGAGAACACTCTGAAATCTTGATGATTGAGGCACCCCTAAATACTACATGAGATAAAAGACCCTTTGGAGGGTGAAGACATCAATTATTAGAAGTTTCATACAAGATCAAATACATGATGGGAATCCATGTCAGCCATTGTAGAAATTCCACATCATCAATCACTATGATTTCCAATCATTAATAATAGTGACTTGTCATGTCTCATAACATGATGATGTGGAATATATGATCCAATCATCTAATTATTGTAAATACAAATAATTGGATGTCCAAGAGTCATGTATGGAAAAAAAAACATGTATAGAAGTCCAAAAGACATGTAATTCAAAGAGTCACATGTAATTCCAAGAGTCACATGTAATTTCAAAAATCATTTGGAAGTACAAAGGTCATTAGAAGTTAGAAATTCAAGAGTCACGAGGATATGAAAAGTCATGCCTCAAGTTATAAAAGGATCCTCATTAATTAAGAAAATTACTTTTAACCTTGGTTTCTCCCACGAGGAATTAGAGAGATAGAGTTAGTACTTTTGGGGAGAAATTATAAGTGGATCTAACACCACTATTTGAGCTAGTGATGGTCATTGTACTTATGTATCCTAGAAATTTTGATTAATAC
The DNA here is from genome assembly GCA_034641835.2 of Pinus albicaulis. Classification (NCBI taxonomy): domain Eukaryota; kingdom Viridiplantae; phylum Streptophyta; class Pinopsida; order Pinales; family Pinaceae; genus Pinus; species Pinus albicaulis. Next base: position 925,790,679 of record CM076576.1, read on the forward strand.
TTGCAGCCTTTTTTCCAGCACATTTTCATGCATGGATTGTGAATGTTTTAAGACTACTTATGTAATGTTTATGATTCATGTTAGCTTTCACATGTACTAAAGTAATTGAACTATTTCGGTGACTTTGGTGCTGAACTTTTTGGAAATTTGTTGTAATGATTGTAACAATTGTAGCATCTATGTGAACTGTTTCATTTGATGTTAGATAAGCCTTTCTTATCCATGTGTGTGTGTCTCCATTAGATTAGTACTATTACTTCTCTTCTAGAGGGTCACTTTATTCCGCTTTATAGTTAAATAACCTTGATACATCTACAATATAACATTCAAAAGGAACATTCTCTTGCTCATTGAAAAACACATATGTGCTTCTCTCTCATGCTAATTTCTTAGGCCAAGGAAAACCTTTAAGTAAATCGAAGTCAAGTTGTATTTCAAGATGGGACTCCTACACCAAATGATGTGAGGTCTAATTGGGGCCTTATATCGAGGATATCCTCTATATGTTGGTGATATCCAACATCGTCAACAGGTTACAAGATATTTTAGTGTTATCATGTAAGAAATTTTCCATGAGTTCCTTAACTGCTCCAACTAATTTCATATTAGAATAAGGTAGCCTACCAGTGAAGGACCAACAATCTAGTTGGCCACAAGTGTGGATTATATCTCTTAATATAATACTTTCTAAGTGTTTTGAAATTGTATTTAATGATATGGGTTTTTTGTTTTAGCAAATAATGTTTCCTTCTGTCCCTGCTAACAAATGATTTTGATAGGACACGACGGGTTGCATTATGGTCTTCAGATGGAGTTGCCTTGCAAATTTTCTTAAATGAAAAAACATGTATTTTGACATTATGATTACTTGTTTCTATATTTTTCACTATTTTAATGACTATACTTCTTCTAAGACTAGTTATAATCATATATTTTAACAAAGACAAAAATAATTGGAAATTGGTTGCATCAAGATATGATTCAAATTATTCTTTGACAATTTCATAATATTGGTAACAACCAATTCATTCATGTATATACCTTCAAGTAATAATAAACCAATTTTATCCACCTAAAGGGATTTCAGAGTTCTTTGTTACATAATTTTTAGTCTAGTTAAGGGTGACTGACCTATATTTTAGAAATTTGAACTTCTTTTATGTGGAATTACATTATTGGAAGGGGATTGTACATGTCAAGTGATAAATTTTGAAATTTCACATTCATGTTGAACAATAGGTTTCATTATTAGAACTTCTTCATCAATAAGTTGTGCAATAGTCACCTCCCCATTTTCATCCATAATTATCTTTGTTAATTCCCTGTAATTTGTCATATTGGCAAGACCAAATGTACAAGGGTAACATAAAACTCTTATTTCGAGTCCTAGGACCTAGCCTTCCTGGACTCAGGGAGGGCTCTCTCTATACTTGTGCAAAATATTTAAACTTGATAGGTTTTAGGTTTTGATTTTAGGCTAGTTATAAAGCTTAGGGTTTGTTTGTTTGTTTGGTTGGTTGGGTAGGTTGTTAAGAAAACAAATAGAGTAGGAGAGGTTTAGACCATTGAGATATGGAGTCTGCAAAAGGTCTAGAAAGGTACAACAATAGGTCAAGGATGCTTCGGAGGGCAAGTATAACAAAGCTAAATGGATCTTCAAGGCTTAGATGACTGGAGTGAACATTAAATTGTGAACAAAGTAGGTGAAAAGGGAAGTTAAGAATCCTTTGTCAAATACTACAACAAGAAAGGCCTCTGAGAATAATATGCATGAAGACAAAACCAAAGACAGGGCATACCATATTTCTTTGACCAAACCCTAGCAAGAAAACATCAAGACAACAATCTAGTAAACCCTAGAGAGCAGGGAACTCCTAACCTCTCCAACTATCTACCTTCAGAGAAAGAAAACATGCAAGATGGCATATAGTAATGATCAAGAAGTATGGAACTCCTAAATTTCCTTAATCATATTATAAATAACTTCAAAGAAACCATTTAAGATGAGAAAAAGGGCAGGGCAAACCATAGACCTCTTCAACTAAAACCTAATTAGCAATACTTCAAATTAAAGACCTGAAAAACAATGTTTAAAGTGATTCCACGGGGTAGGGCTAACCACAAACCTCTTTGGCACTGACTCCATTAAATAATTCTTGAGATAAAAAAGCTGATTGGGATTAGAGAGCAACTAAGAATTCTCTAATCTGACCTAGCACAGGAAAACATGAAAGCAAGAGAAGTAGACAGACTTAATGTGCCTTTGAGAACATACCTTAAGCCAAAATTTCTGTTCTAAAGCAAGAGAAAGATGACACAATATGTGAAACATAATAAAATGAGAACAAAAAGAGAGACATCACCATTAGCCATGTTCATGAATCCTGCAAAGTGCTTGTCTTATTGATATTCAGTTCAAAATCTTCACAATGCTCCAAAACCAAAAAATCCTTACAACTCAGAGCCTGTGCTCAGTTCAACAACTAACCAACATGATCAATGATTCCATCATGCATTATTTATCATGGAAAGGAAGATCAAAACCCTAAATAGGGTTTTGGAGGTCATCAATTGCTCATAAATATCATTTTTTTCCTTTAAGACTATGCAAGGCCCAAGGCACAAAATATCTAAGGTAATAAATGAAAAATAAATTTGAACACCTAACTTTGGAGTGATTTTCCCAAAAAACCTCAAAATATCTATTTCAATAAATTTGTGTCTTTTGTTGACTTCGCAGGCAAGGGGGCAGCTTTGAGGTCCAAGGGCATAGCACCTGCACCAGAAAAACAGGTCACCTTGCAGCTGAGTTTTGAAGGCCTTCCCGGTGTCGGAATGAGCTTCGTGATAGCTCGTTGGAAAGAATATCAAGCGTACTTTCCAAAAAGGCCTTTATGCTTTCATTTTGTTTCCATTTTCCTTCCAAAAAACTCAATATCTTAATACTGCTTAGGGCACAGCGCCAACTCTGAAAATAGGGCAGAAAGGTGAATGTTTGGGTGTTTTTGGCACTTTTAGAGTACCAGTTCTGCTCCAAATGATCTGAATTGTTTTGTGGATGATGTCCTTGGCCTAATTATTCCAAAAAATTTAAGCCTCTCCTAAAAAAGGGGCTTTAAAAAAGAGCCTTTGGCCCTCCAAAACAGTGAAAATTCCAAAATCTTCAAAATGGTGTCAAAACTTGGATTTGCCTTGCTGATTATGTTTGGGATGCTTGTAGGGGATGGATCAGCTAGGTTACTAAGATATTTTTTCTCTTTTTCCTCAGTGGTCCCACCATATTATTCACAGGCCTCATGAGTCTCAAATGTTGCATTTTTCTTATACATCTCTTCCTAGACCTTTTCCATTCACTGAACCTTCAAGTTGTCAATATCATTGTATGTTATTAGAAAAGAGCATCTAAAATGGTTTCTAACTATATTTTGTCTCTCTTTGTTTGATTTAGATTTTCTCATTTAGGCTGCCGGAATCTTGCCTTTCTGCTTGTTTTATTCACCAACTTTCCATGACCATTTGTGAAAGTCTATGGTACAGGTGTCTTCAGGAAAAACGAGCCACATGGGCAAGTCAGAAATGATGTGGACATGGATCGTGTCCTATTGGCTCGAGAAAATTCACTTAAGGAGGTTGTGGTCAAAGGTGGCCAAGTGGAAGTCAACCGTAGAGTCCCACGGTGACAGGACTCTGTTTCTCATCACGTGAGGATTTGCATGACCGTTTCTAACTTACGGGAGACACATCAACACCTGTACACGACTCCATAAGCCGAATCCAACATCCACTCCTCATAGATTTACTCCTCACTGCGGCCATGATGCTGGATCCCTGGACGTGATGATTTACGTGTCTCCATCAGCACAAACTTTAGGGAATTAGTTATATTTCCTTTGTTATAAATAATGTGTTTGCATACGCATATTAGATTAGTCTCCATTAGCCTCCAGATAGCTCTGTAATGTAATTACGTTGCCACTGTGCCGTAATATCACCTCTCTGTTATGACTGCATTTTAATATATAAGAAGACTCTGTTTCCAAGTGTAATTCGTATTTGAAGGCTGTTGCCAAGGCTGGTGCAGAGGGCCCCTGCGCACGCTGAGGTTTTGTGCATTATTGTATAGTTCTTGTTTTATTTCTTTAAGTTCATTGTATCATAAGTCATTCATGTGTTTATACATTGCATCTTTCATGATATTTATGCTTCATCACTGTTCATAATCTTTCATGCTTTACATTTTACTTCTGTCTTTCATGTTTTATGTTATTGTTAACTGATCAGTGTTCTTGTTTCAGATTACAAATAGGCAGCCCGAGCATTTGCATATCTTTTGACTAATGACATGGAATCAATATTGTTCTGCTGCTAATTTATTTTTCTTAGTTTTTGTTTAATTCTAGTACTGCTTTGTTTATTTCAGTCTTGCACATTTGTTTCAGTAGTTAAATTTAGATATATTAAATTGCTCATGTCATTTTCAGTTACCTCCGAAAGCCACAGCTGGACTGATGGTGAGGGATTGAAGTATGAATGTGTAGTTTGATATTAGTTTACTTTCTGCAAGATTAGATATATTAAATTTCTCATGTCATTTTCAGTTACCTCCGAAAGCCACAGCTGGACTGATGGTGAGGGATTGAAGTATGAGTGTGTAGTTTGATATTAGTTTACTTTCTGCAAGTTAGATATGTTAAATTGCTCATGTCATTTTCAGTTACCTCCGAAAGCCACAGCTGGACTGATGGTGAGGGATTGAATTATGAGTGTGTAGTTTGATATTAGTTTCTTTTTTCTGCAAATTAGATATCAGATTGCTCAAGTTGTTTATGGTTACCTCCGAAAGCCATAGCTGGACTAATGGCGAGGGATCAGAATATAAGTTGATGTAATTTGATTTAGATTTACTTTGTTGCAATTCTTGGATTTATTTAAGCATAGTTTCTTTTGTGTTTAGACAACAGCAAGGATAGTTTGGTTTTCATGCTCAATAGTTCATTGTTTTGATTTACTAGGTTAGCAACACATTTTCATTTCCTTTCAAGTTTTGTCATTGTATGTTTCAAATTCCTTTTGAAGTTTCAAGTTGGTAAATCATTATAAAGGATATCATTGCCTTGAACAATCATAACCATACTTGTTTTTATTTTAAAATTTCCATCTCACATTAGAAAAATAAAAACGACAAAAAGATAAGAAATAGGTTATCTTGCACATATAGTGCGCCACACTTCATCAGCTTACGAATCCCGGATTGATAAATTAATGTAGCAATTTAGGACACACTAAATTGACCAAACATTTTGGCACCGTTGCCGAGGAAGTGTAACTAGGTAGCCAATTTCTTAAAAAAAAAACAAAAACAAAATAATAAAAGAAGGGAAAACTTGATAACTTCTTGAAGTATGCTCTCCTCTTGCACCTAGTGTGATCTGGAGGATCAGAAAAGAGAATTATTGGTTTAGTAATTTCTTAAGTATGCTCTCTTCTTGCACCTAGTGTGATCTGGAAGATCAGAAAGAGAATTATTATCCCTACTTAAAAAAAAAATGACATGCATAGAGCAAGAGATTCTAGGGGAAGGTTTATAGCTAAAGCCAAGAGTTCAATTTTCACAACTCCATCTTCTTCAAGGCATAGACAAGAATCACCACCATCTACCCCTAGCCTTAAGATTTTTGGAATTCAAGGAGTAGCTGAATTAGAGGGTTCTCCTATACCACCTACCAAATCTCATTTAGAAAAGGAAGAGACTCCCTCTCATGCTCCCTTGATAGAAGAACCAGAGGACTTTAAGGACTCTAAAGAAACTATCATGGCAGAGGAAATAATAGATGGATTTAGAGGTAGAGGTAGAGGAGGAGGAAACAATGGAGACAACAATGGTGAAGGAAATAATGAAAGAAATAGGGAAGGAGACAACTTGTTTGGATTCCCTATAGTTGATGAGGAAACTCATACAACGATGAAAAATATCTCACCATCTGTTCTCCCTAACTTTTATGGATTGCGAAGTGAGGATCCTGAAACATTTCTGTTTGAGTTTGAAGTTGTGTGCCGAACTTATGACTATATGGAAGACTCTCAAAAACTCAAACTGTTTCCTTCAACATTGAAGGGATCTGCTTTGAAATGGTTCATGGGATTAGCCACTCAATATATTAGGACTTGGAATGATATGAAACAAACATTTTTGGATAGATACTTGGACTATTGTATGCCTACCAATCACAAGGATGAGGTATTCAAAATGATGCAAAAAGAAGATGAAAATTTGGAAGACTTACTTGAAAGATTTCAATACAACTTGAAAAGAGCAAAGATGAGCAACTTAGATGATGAAACCTTGAAAGCCCTCATATTAAAAGCCATTAGAGATGAATGGATAGATATTTTAAACATGATGGGAAAGGAGACATTTCTCAACTTCCACTTCGTGACATAACAGAACTATGTGTCCATCTCTCAAGAGGAAAATCTAAAACAGGAAAAGGGCCTAGGGATCCTTCTCTTATTGGGGCTAACAAATCTGCAACTGGATCAGTAAGTAGGGCAGAGATTGGTAACATGCTTGATGAATTCAAAACTGATATCTTAGGGAGCCTTAGTGAACAACTAGACACCCTTAAAATCCAAAACAAGCAAAAAGCAGAAACAGATGCTCTAGCCATCTTTTGTCCGAAATGTAGGAAGAAACGTGCTTTAAGGGAATGTCCCTTGGATGAAAAAGTTGTAGAAACATGTATAATTTGCTCAGAGAATCATGAGATCAAGGATTGTCCTTCAATTCCTGGACTCAAAGTTGTCTTTCAAGAAGATCCAAATTCAGTAGAATCTCTCTGTTTTGTTGCAAGAAGACCTTGGCAGGGACAACAAACTCAAGGGTTTAACAACCCTATGAATCTTAAAACCCCACCAAATTGGAATCCTTAGCAAAAACCTTGGCCCCAACATCAAAATCCATATCAGACATGGGTACAAGGGATGCAAAATCCTTATGGGAGATTTGCTCAATTTTATCAATATCTTCCATCTTTTCAAAATCAACAAGCTCCACAACTTCCAAACCCAAATCCACAACTTTCATTGCCATTTCCACAACAACAACCTTCTCAACAAAATCCAAATCCTCAAATCATGCTCCCATACCAACAAAAGACAAATCAACTTCCAGCTCAGCCATTGCCAAATCCTAACAATAAAAATCCTCAGAATACTTACATGGTAGAAGGACAACAATTTCCTACCTATATGGTTGTTCCTCTCAATGATGTACAACTCAGATCTGGTAGAGTTTTAGAAAAACCTTCTATAGATATTCAAGAGCAAGATACCTCTGAGGAGGATTCTCTTCAAGTCAATAAGGGTTCTAAGGAAGCATCTCTTCAAAATTCAAACATTCAAAAATAAAAAGAAAAGTCAACACCCACAACTCCTATAGTTGAGCAACCTGCATCTTCATCTACACCTCCTTTTCCTGAAAGACTACAAATTGACAAGGGGGTGGAAAAACAAATCTTGTTGCCTAACTATGATTTTCTAGATGAATTGAAGAATGTTTGTATCAAAATTCCCTTGCTACAAGCCATTCGAGAGATTCCTATTCTAGCAAAAACAATAAAGGAGTTGAGTTTCAAAAGACCAGGAAGGAAACTAAAAGACACAAGAAGAATCCACCTGGTAGGAAAGATTGCAGATATTATGATGGGAAAAATTACCATGCAGAAGTATGTAGATCCAGGAAGTTCAATTGTCAAGACACATATAAATGGGATAGAAATTCCAAACACATTGATTGACTTAGGGGCTGCTATCAACATTATGAGTAGACAGACTATGGAACAACTAAAACTTCCTAACCTTATTTTTACACCTACTTTACTGCAACTTGCAGATCGATCAATTATTAAACCAGATGGTGTATTAGAAGATATTTCAGTCTCCTTAGATTCTTAGGAATATCCAGTAGATTTTATGATTTTGGCTCCCAAGAGTAATCTAGGAGGGCACCCACTTATCTTAGGAAGACCTTGGCTAGCCACGGCTGATGCTTTCATTAGTTGTAGATCTGGGGATATGTACATTTCTAATGGTAATTCGACAAAGAAATTCAATTTGTATCCTCCAGCAAAAGCAATCACAGAAGTAGGAGACAATGAATGGGTCGATGATGAGGACATTATACAACCTGTCTTTACCATTTCGGAAATTAGTGAGGATAGTCAAATTCTAAACACATTAGAAAATTTTGAGACATCTTCAGAATATGACCCCACACAATTTCAGTTGGAATCTGACATAGAATATTTATCATCAAGACAAATGTCTCTTTGCTCTATGGAAGAGTTTGGTAGTTCTACTATTGAGATTTTTCCAGGAAAAACATTGAATATCAACAAACATTTGGAAAAGTCACAACAAGAAGAACTAACCAAAATTTTGCAAAAACATTCTACTGCATTTGCATGGGAGTATACTGACATGAAAGGTATTGATCCTAAGACTTGCATCCATCATATCTATATTGAGAAAAACAGTAGACCAATCAGACAACCTCAAAGAAGGATGAATCCAAATCTTAGGGAGATAGTGAAAGAAGAGCTCCAAAAACTTCTCAATGTAAACTTCATTTATCCAATTTCAGATAGCCGATGGGTTTCTCCTTTGGTTATAGTACCTAAAAGGAATGGTAAATGGAGGGTATGCATTGATTACAGGGAATTGAACAAAGCAACTTTGAAGGATCACTTTCCTTTGCCTTTTATCGATCAGGTATTAGATACATTAGCGGGTAAAAAGTACTTTTCATTTTTGGATGGTTTTAGTGGCTATAATCAAATTCAGGTAGCACCTGAAGATCAAGATAAGACCACATTTACTTGTCCATGAGGAACTTTTGCCTACCGAGTGCTTCCTTTTGGGTTATGTAATGCACCAGCAACATTCCAAAGAGCAGTACTAGGAATTTTTTCTGATCTAATCCATGATTGTGTAGAGGTTTATGTGGATGATTTTACAGTTTATGGTAATTCATTTGAAGAGGCATTAGAAAATTTGGAAAAAGTTCTCATAAGATGTAAAGAAACAAACCTTTCATTAAGCCATGAAAAAATGCTTTATGATGTTTACTGAAGGGATTGTTTTAGGACATCATATTTCAGGAGATGGGATTAAGGTTGATAGATCAAAAGTTGAAGTCATCTCCAAGTTGCCTATTCCAAATTGTAAAAGAGATGTTAGAAGTTTTCTAGGATTTACTGGTTATTATAGAAGATTTATAGAAAACTTCACTAAAATAGCATCTCCACTCTTCAAATTGCTTACAAAAGACTGTGAATTTAAATGGGATCCTGATTGTCAATCAGCTTTTGAAATTTTGAAAACAAGAATATCTGAAGCACCTATCTTGAGAGGACCAAATTGGAAACTTCCTTTCCATATTTCTACAGATGCTTCAGATACAGCTCTTGGAGCTGTTTTGGGTCAAAAAGATTTAATTCCTTATGCCATTTATTACACCAGTAAAAATTTGACTCCCACAGAGTTGAATTATACTGTGACTGAAAAAGAGTTCTTAGCTGTTGTTCATGCAATTAATAAGTTTAGACGTTACATAACAGGCTATGAAACTTTTATTCATACTGACCATTCTGCAATTAGATATTTAATGAACAAACCTGTTACTAATGGCAGAGTGACAAGATGGCTTTTACTTTTGCAAGAATTCAATATTACTGTGTTGGATAGACCAGGAAAACAGAATACAGTAGCTGATTTCTTGTCTAGGATTCATAATACTAAAGAAGATTCTCATGTAGAGGATAAGTTTCCTGATGAATACTTGTTTGAAATAACTATTAAGACTCCTTGGTATGCATATATTGCTAACTATTTGGTTACAGGGAAACTACCTTCACATTTATTTCCAAGTGAAAAACGAAAAATTATTCAGGAGAGTTCAAAATATTCATGGATTTCTAACGAATTGTTTAAAACAGGGCCAGATCTTGTGATCAGAAGATGTGTCAGGGAAGATGAAATGCTTGATATTCTTAAGGCATGTCATGATGAACCATGCGAAAGACACTTTGCAGACAAAAGGATGGCCTATAAAATCCTCTCTTTAGGATATTATTGGCCTTCCCTCTTCAAAGATGCAAAACAATATGTCAAAAGGTGTGACAGCTGCCAAAGAGTAGGGAAACCTACCCTTTCAAATGAAATGCCATTGAAAACATAGGTACTCATTGAACCCTTTGAAAAATGGGCTTTAGATTTCATTGGACCTATTAATCCACCATCTAAGCAAAAGAAGTATATATTGGTTTGTACTGATTATGTTACTAAATGAGTAGAAGCCAAAGCATTAGTATCTGCTACTGAAAATTCAGTTGTTCATTTTCTTTATGAGGATATTTTTACTTGCTTTGGTGTTCCAAGAGAAATTGTGACAGATCAAGGAAGCCAATTCACATCCAACTTGGTGGAGAAGTTGATGGAAGAATACAAAATCAAGCACGGAAGATCTACTCCTTACCATCCGCAAGCAAATGGTCAAGTGGAGTCTACAAACAAAGTTCTTGAAAGTATCATCACCAAAACTGTTCATCTACATAGAAGATATTGGGCAGAAAGGCTTCCTGAAGCCTTGTGGGCCTACAGAACTACATGGAGAAATACAACAGGACATTCTCCCTATGAACTTGTTTATGGGAAAGAAGTCTTGCTCCCCATTGAGTTCCAAGTCAAGACCTTCAAGATAGCAGTTCAGTTGGGGATGGACTTATCAGAAGCCCAAAAGCATAGAATGGAGTAGTTGAATGAGCTAGATGAGATCAGATAAGAAGCAATTCTAAGAACTGATCTAGTTCAATATCAAAGAGCTAAATGGCATGACAAGTACATCAAAGAGAAGAAGTTTCAAGAAGGAGATTGGGCATTGTTATTTGATTCCAAGTTTAAAGATTTCCAAGGAAAATTTCAGACTCATTGGCTTGGGCCATATGAGATTGACAAGATCTTTAGCAATGGACGGTAAGAGTCAAGACCATTGATGAGTTTCAAACTCCTCTTATTGTGAACGGCCATAGATTGAAAGTTTATCATAAGCCACTCTCAAAAGAGGATTTTGTCAAAATGTTTCAAGAAAGGGATTCTACAGTCGGGAATTTGATGGGGAAAAGTTTCTCACTCTCACAGCCTAGCTTTTGTTCTTTTCGATTCAAAATATATATATATATATATATATATATATATATATATATATATATATATATATATATATATATATATAAGCGAAAACCAATCAACAGTTGGCCGGTCTTATACAGAAAATGTAGGGTGAAAATCAGGAACACCTGACACTCTATATTTTCCAAAAAAAATCTCTCTCTTTCATTTCACAAGTTTTGTGACCACCCACTCCATTCCATTCCACTTCATTTCATTCCACTTCATTCCACTTCATTTCACTCCACTTCATTCCATTTCACTTCATTTTCATTCCATTTCCATTTAGTCAATTGTCATCCGTTCATTTCCATTCACCCAAATAATAGTTGTGTCAGTTTCCGTAGCTGACATCTGTTTCCGCAGCTGACACCAGTTTCCGCAGCCAGAAGCAGATTCTGCAGCTACCACTCTGTTTTTCAAAAGAATGTACAGCCAGATGTTATTTCCACAATCATGAAATCAAATGCAGGTATGAGGACCAATTATGAAGACATGGAGCATTCAAGATATCAATGAGGAGCAACTAATTGAAGACCAAGGAAAAATGGCAAGAATTCCAAGGTATGAGTAAAATTTATTTCAAATAGCATTTAAAACACATTTTTATATAGTTATAAACCATAAGCTCCATCCATTATGTGCAATGATTATATTGACAAACTCTGTAATCACTCCATGATCTCTGTACAATCCTCCCACAATCCTCGCATTCATTCTCAAACGGTCCCATAATTAAACCTCCGATCTTCACTCATACTCCGATATTCCACCTGTGACAATGAGACGTAGTTGATTTGACTACGGCTTCTTTCAGCCGCATAAAATCCATAGCCATTGTTTAAACGTGCTTACATTTATTTTGCAGCCACCAAATTTCAAACACTGCCGGATGTGTTATACTCTTCCTATTGTTCTATTAATCTCACAGCCGTATCTCTGCCGTGCTCACGTAACCCTTCTCTGTTCCGCTTCACTCCATTTCATTCTCTGTTACGCTACAGTCTGTATACCCACTCTCTGATATCTACCTACAGTCATCATGCTCATTTCCGTTCATTCAGCCGTCCTACTTCCATTGAACCCTCCTCACGCAGGCAAGTTTTTAAAGAGCAGAAAGAAGGATGGGTAAATTGTTGAGAGCAGAACCAGAGGGACCTAAATTCATGGAAGGATATCCGCAAGTCAGGGATACATTGAAGAAGGCAAAGTGGCTGCGGTTTATCCAAAAGTTTAGAGGCTACCATAAAGAAGTGACAAAAGCTTTTGCAAGGTCGTTCAATGGCCTGGAGGTAGATATTGGAGACCTTAAGTTTACGGTGAATGAGGCATCTATAGCATCTGCCACATAACTTCTTCAAGAGGGTGAACGTTGGTTTAAGAATAAAAGCATTAGTGATGAAGCTTGGAGAGTAATTCTACATAACCCAGGTATGGACATAAATATTTTTAAAAGAGGAATTCCTATTCATGCTTTGAAAGAGGAATGGGCTACTTTGCTGCTAGTTGTTCAAAAATTCATCACCTGTGAAGGCCGTTTTGGGTCCATGTATATGTACCATACCAGATTGCTGATGAATTTTCTAGATAATCAAACTCTCAATCTTCCATATTTTCTATTAAATAGTTTGAAGAAAATGTCTGTGACTGTTCAGAAGCATTTAGGGGATGTAGAAACACATCTATATCACCATTGTCTTGTAAAAATTTTGATTGAAAAAGAGTTAAAGGAGAAGAAAGACACATGGGAACAATTTTTTATTAGAAATTTCTTTGAGGAACCTCAGGAAATTCCTGAAGGTAGCACATCAAGAAGGAGTAGGAGAAAAAGAAAAAATGATGAAACTCAAAGTACTCCTACTACTACAATTGAAAGAACTAGTAGGGAAGAGAGATTGTCAAAAAGGAAGAAGAAAGAAACCAAGGGTAAAAAGCCAATAACATCAAAAGAGAGAAAAAGTATTGAGGCTATGCATCAAACCCCTTCTTCCGAAGAAGATCATCAAGTGTTATCTGAGAGATTGGTTCATCTTCAAGAACAATTATCTATAGCCAAGAAGAAAGAGAAAGGAAAACAAAAGCAAAAAGACAGTGGTCCACAGCGTGTGAGAAGAAGTTCCAGACTTAAGGGGAAATTGAGGAAAACGCAAATGAAAGGACCTCATTTTATCGATTTGGGAGAAGAAACATCTGAACAATCTCCAGCTGACCATAGTCCATCTCACTCTCAGTCAGTTAGTGAACCTGGTTCATTTCATTCTCAATCAGACATTGAACATAGTCCATCCCATTCTCAGCCAGATGTTGATGTGAGCCCTTCTCAGCCAGATTTTGAAGACAACTCTCCTTCATGGCATTTTGGGGACAGCCCAATAAAAATGACACCTGATATAGACCCCAAGCAGCAAGAAGTATATGATTATATAGAATCTTTAGAAAAAACAGCTACAGGTCCCAGTACTTCGTCCATTCAGCCTCACATATCACAAAATGATCTAGTCCAATCACTGAAACAGGAAGTCTTTGAGCTAGAGCTTTTAAATAGACACATTAAAAATGAAAATGAGACATTGAAGGAACAAAGAAAATTGGACAAAATCATTCATGATAATACCATGCTACATCTGGGAATATGGCAGAAGAAGAACAAGAAATTGAAAAAGAAATGCCAGAAGTTAAGCAGAGCACTGGTTAATATCAAATTTAGATGCTTAATGAAGAAGCCCGGGATGTTAGCAGCACCAAGGAAGAAGAGGAGAGGATTGGATGTACTGGCTGAAGTGTCAAGGCATATGAACTGAAGAAGGATTATCAAAATTTTGGTTTCATGAGGACATGCAACACCTTCACAGTGGGGGTATGTTGAGTCTCAAATCTGCATTTTTCTTATACATCTTCCTAGACCTTTTTCATTCACCTGAACCTTCCAAGTTGTCAATATCATTGTATATTAATTGCAAAAGAGCATCTAAAAATGGTTTTTAACTATATTTTGTGTCTGCTGTTTGATTTAGATTTTTTCTCATTTAGCTGCGGAATCTTGCCACTTTCTGCAGCTGCTGCAACTTTCCGCAGCCATTTTGTGAAAGTCTATGTTGCAGGTGTCTTCAGGTAAAATGAGCCACATGGGCAAGTCGGAAATGATGTGGACATGGATCGTGTCCTATTGGCTCGAGCAAATTCACTTAAGGAGGCTGTGGTCAAAGGTGGCCAAGTGGAAGTCAACCGTAGAGTCCCACGGTGACAGGACTCTGTTTCTCATCACGTGAGGGTTTGCATGACCGTTTCTAACTTACGGGAGACACATCAACACCTGTACACAGCTCCATAAGCCGAATCCAACATCCACTCTTCATATATTTACTCCTCACTGCGGCCATGATGCTGGATCCCTGGACGTGATGATTTACGTGTCTCCATCAGCACAAAATTTAGGGAATTAGTTATATTTCCTTTGTTATAAATAATGCGTTTGCATACGCATATTAGATTAGTCTCCATTAGCCTCCAGATAGCTCTGTAATGTAATTACGTTGCCACTGTGCCGTAATATCATTTCTCTGTTATGACTGCATTTTAATATATAAGAAGACTCTGTTTCCAAGCGTAATTCGTATTTGAAGGCTGTTGCCCGAGGTCTGTGCAGAGGGCCCCTGCACACGCTAAGGTTTTGTGCATTACTGTATAGTTTCTTGTCTTATTTCTTTAAGTTCATTGTACCATAAGTCATTCATGTGTTTATACATTGCATCTTTCATGATATTTATGCTTCATCACTGTTTATAATCTTTCATGCTTTACATTTTACTTCTGTCTTTCATGTTTTATGTTATTGTTAACTGATCAGTGTTCTTGTTTCAGATTACAAATAGGCAGCCCGGGCATTTGCATATCTTTTGACTAATGACATGGAATCAATATTGTTCTGTTGCTAATTTATTTTTCTTAGTTTTTGTTTAATTCCAGTACTGCTTTGTTTATTTCAGTCTTGCACATTTGTTTCAGTAGTTAGATTTAGATATATTAAATTGCTCATGTCATTTTCAGTTACCTCCGAAAGCCACAGCTGGACTGATGGTGAGGGATTGAAGTATGAATGTGTAGTTTGATATTAGTTTACTTTCTACAAGTTAGATATATTAAATTGCTCATGACATTTTCAGTTACCTCCGAAAGCCACAGCTGGACTGATGGTGAGGGATTGAAGTATGAGTGTGTAGTTTGATATTAGTTTACTTTCTGCAAGTTAGATATATTAAATTGCTCATGTCATTTTCAGTTACCTCCGAAAGCCACAGCTGGACTGATGGTGAGGGATCGAAGTATGAGTGTGTAGTTTGATATTAGTTTCTTTTTCTGCAAATTAGATATCAGATTGCTCAAGTTGTTTATGGTTACCTCCGAAAGCCATAGCTGGACTAATGGCGAGGGATCAAAATATAAGTTGATGTAATTTGATTTAGATTTACTTTGTTGCAATTCTTGGATTTCTTTAAGCATAGTTTCTTTTGTGTTTAGACAGTAGCAAGGATAATTTGGTTTTCATGCTCAATAGTTCACTATTTGATTTATTAGGCTAGCAGCACATTTTCATTTCCTTTCAAGTTTTGTCATTGTATGTTTCAAATTCCTTTTTAAGTTTGAAGTTGGTAAATCATTATAAAGGATATCATTACCTTGAACAATCATAACCATACTTGTTTTTATTTTAGAATTTCCATCTCACATTAGAAAACCAAAAACGACAAAAAGGTAAGAAATAGGTTATCTTGCACATATAGTCGCCACACTTCATCAGCTTACGAATCCTGGATTGATAAATTAATGTAGCAATTTAGGACACACTAAATTGACCAAACACCTCATTATTCTTGACCTTACATTGTTACCAGCCTTACTACTTTTTTCATGGATTTTTGACCTGCCATCATCCTCATTGACATCTACCTCCTCATTTCCTTCTTCTTCATTGCTTGTTTTCCTTACTGCTATGAGCTTTACTATTCTCTTTATTTCTCTTTGACCCATTTCTATCATGGCTCTTTTATCTACTACCATAATCCTCACTACTCTTTCCCTCTATGCTGTTTTCATCACTGATAGGTGCCTCATCAATATTTGACTCACTGCTTTCTTCCTCCTTGCTAGACTCTTCATTGTTATCTCCCTATATGTTAGATGCACTAGTAACCTGAGATGAAAGTGAGGGATTTTGAGAAAGTTGTGAGGGGAGGTCATTTTGAGATGAGGGAATGGTGAAATGGCAATCTTTACAAGTGAATGAGATGAATGAGTGAGGGTGCAGGTATGTGAGAATGAGGGATAAGATGACCACTTAATGATAACCCTATGTTGATATGTCAAACTCTATTTTGAGATACTAGAGGCTGATATGTAATTTAGGTGAATGAGGGTAATGGAATGTCAACTTTTTTGCAAGTGAGGGGGTGAATGAATGAGTGTTATGAATGAGATAGGCGTATGGATAGCTAGGGTGAATGAGCAACCTCCAAACAGTGTAATCCCTCTTTTAATACTGATTTTAATTATAGGTAGATGAAGAAATGACAAACAATGGATTGCAAGTTTAAATACCTAGGGTTCCTTATTTTGACTTCAACTTCCTTCCATTAAGTGATGTAAAGAATGCTTGGAAATGGGTTGATATGATGGTACTTAACCTTCAATATGCCTGGAGGACCTTTAGAAAGAGTTTGGGAGTGAATTGAGTGTTTTTATGGTTGAGGAGGCCCTCCTATCTAAGGGCGTAGTGCCACCTCCCATGCGCATAGCTCCTGTGTAATTTACATGGGAAAAAATTGCTAGGGGCGCAGTGCCACCTCCCAGGTGCACATCACCAACACTAGGAAAATAGGTCATCTTGCAGCTTAGCTTTGGAGGCCTTCTTGGTGTCAAAATTGGGCCCATGATAGCTATTAGAAATATTATCCTGTCTATTTTCCAAATATATATTGTTTTTTCTGATTGGAGTTGATTTGACCTGTAAAAAGTTGATTCTCCCAAGACTGGTCAAAAAGTGTTGAATGATGGTGCAGAAATGCAGAGTGCTGGTGCAGGCAACTTTTGGATGCCTTCCTCAACTCCAAATTGTGCTCATGATATCTCATTGGAAATATATTTCAATATAGTTATCACTTGATGCATAAATAAAGTAATTTGGACACTCCAGCTATGAGAAAACCGGATTTTCCCATGGTCACTCCAGAAGTGCAACAATTCTCTCGTGAAACATGTATTTTTGACATTTCTATAAAACCATAACACCTGTGTAAAATATGAA
Source organism: Pinus albicaulis (assembly GCA_034641835.2). Classification (NCBI taxonomy): domain Eukaryota; kingdom Viridiplantae; phylum Streptophyta; class Pinopsida; order Pinales; family Pinaceae; genus Pinus; species Pinus albicaulis. The sequence continues at coordinate 925,808,206 of CM076576.1, forward strand.
TGAGGTGTTACTTCTTGGACCTATGATGGACAAAAACCTCTCTCACTTTCGTCAAATTCATCTCTATTTGGTCAAAAACATAGTTTGAAAAAAAACTGGCCCTAGGTGTGGCAAATGATTTGTCCTTTGGAATGACTTCTTGGAAAATGATGGAGGCATGATAAAATTTCTCTTGACACATTTGGGAGTCAAACACAAGGCAGAACCTTGAAAATAATCATTTTCCTCCACCATAGAGTTCAAACCATCTTTTGATCATTTTTTCTTGACAAACTCCTTTTGACAAGTATGGAATCTGATCAAACAATGATATCTTCCAAATCCTTTTTCTTTCATCATGGAGTTTGGCTTACCATTTTACCTTCTTTGACACTTCTGATAGCAGGTGAATAAAAAACTTGAATTTAAATTTCCTACTAATATTCTTTACACCTTTTCCCTTTGAGGTAATGAGGCGTTCACCTTGGAAAACTTTGGGATGCTTGCACACAACAACACTTTCACAATCCTTTATTTACTGGCATTATGGAGTTCAACTCATCATTTACCTTCCCTATGCCATTTTTTCAATTTATCATTGTGTTGGAACTCTATTGGACTATTAAGTGCAAAGGAGACCAAAACCCTAATTCCCTATAAGAACAAATGTTTCCTGTCTTCCTTGCTGCAAGATGTCTTCATCCAGGAGCAGACCTCCTACCTCACCAAAACATTTTCTAATAGACCTTTTAACACTTCTGCAAAAAGTGTCAAATTTTGTCCATTTTCCTTCAGTGTAAAGTCTGAAACTGAATGGATAGCCTTCTTGGGAAACTCTTTATGTTTTTCCTGGATAACCATGTGTTGATATTTTATTACATTTGAGCAAGATTATCACAAAGAAAAATAGTGTCTAAAACACCAATGATGACCTTGGACCATATGAAACCTAATTGACCTAGTGGGAGGATTCTTTGACTGAAAATTGGCTTTGGAGGCTTCAAGTGAAAACAAATTATTTCTCAAAATGGTGTATTGAAGATCCAAAATCCAATGTAATTGATTTATCTAAAGAGCCTACAGAGGTAGTTTTGAGACCATCAAAGCTTAAGGGACCTGGCGAACATGGGAAGGACTAGGCTTATATGGAACCCTAGATGTAAAGTGGAGTTATGGGCAAGGGAAAAACAAAGTAATGAGGTCATAGGTATGAAAAAAGGATGGATATGAGTGGCACAAGCCCATAAGGAGTCTTTTAGGAGTGGAAGGGTGACCATGGAATGGAAAAATGGTAGAATAGTGAAAAATTTTCTATAAGGATAATGAAAGCAGTGAGATTTCTAAAACTCACAATATTCAGGGAATTTTGTTTTTAGAAATCTAGAACCAATATTTAGTCATCTACAGATAGTAAAAATTACTAATGACTAACAGTGGCTCCACTTGAGGAGGGAAACTCCTTTTCAGGAGGTGTCCAGGACCTCAGAGTTCATATCTCTGAGTTTTGAAGACTAGTACCTTACTTGTACTTGGAAAATCCCTCTTCCTTCATTTGCTGGTATTCTCTTGAAGCTATGATCTCATAAAATCTGAAAAAGATGATTGCTTCAATCTCAGTTCAACCTACCCATCTTATTTTTCCTAACATTTTTTCTTCTTTTTGGTGCACTTTGACTGGAAAACCCTTGACATTATTTTCTTTTGAAAGCATAAAAAAATATCTACTTGTACCCTTATCACTTCCAAGTTTTCAGATTAGGTTGATGAACTATTTTATTCTCTACCTAGTCTACTTATCTATCAAGGTTAAGTTGTTTGACAGATTTTCATTCTCTAACCTACTGACATGAAATTCAAAATATGACCAAACTAGGATTAAGCAATATGATTTTCCATGGGCTGTGGCATTTGGACAAGCTGCACATAGACATTATTTTTTTTCAAACAAAAACTAGAAAACATGAGGGCTATGATTCAAAATTGGTTATGCATCCCTCTCATTTTTCTATGGTTCAGATTTATGCTTTGGGAACTAGCATATTTTCCTAATCTAATATACTGACAAGCCAAGCTTAAATGGTTTGACAAGTCTTCTTTGACTAACCTATCAACAAAAATTTAAAACATGTTCAATCATGATTAGGCTAGATGACTAAACACGACTTTCTTTTCTAAATAGTAGTGGAATTTGGGCTTGCACACTTTTAAAAGAACTCTTTTTTGGTATGGGGCTTAACCTCTTCTTTTTTCCTGCCCTCTTTTCCTTCTTTTCTTTGTTTTATTTTTATTTTTCTTCCTTTTTTGTCAAAAAAATCTGAAAATGAAGCTAGAAAGATGCTCGCAGTGTTGAGCTTATTTTCATACCCGTCTATCCTAATCTCACTTACATATGATACATATTCATTTGGTGAACTCCCTTTTCCAATATAACCAATCAAGTAGATGATTGCATGAGTGATCTTTGTTCAACTCTTTGAGTATGCTGAAACAATAATAAGGTCATTCCCCTCTCACTTGTTTTTGAACAGCAGTGCTCAAGATCTCCTTTATACTCTGCAACAAACAGTTCTTGAAATAGCATGTTCCTCTTTTATATGCCTTTAAGAAAAAAATAAAGGGATCTTGAAACAATACCTGGCTTATAGGATTTGAGAAATAAGCTTCATTCTGGACTACTCCTTCCTCCACTTAGCTAGGCTTGGGATTCCTTTGGGAAAGAAACTCCACCTCTTCCTCATGATCATCTGTACTGGCAGCCTCATCATATGTTGCGATGTTGTCCTCTATCAAACCTGATATGTTATGATGAAGTGGGATGAATTTTGTGTGAAGGTCATCATGTTGATGAGCAGGGATACTCTTTGGCAATGAATCTTCTTGAGTAGGTAGTACAACAAGTCTCTTGTGATTATCAATTTCCAAGCCTTCATCTGTAATTTGAAATTCGATGGAACTTTGTGGTTGAAAATATAGAGCTAAGGAGAATTATATGTCACAAATGACTTCCTCGTCCATTTCAGGAGAAGGCTTCTCATTAACAACTTGCTCAAGAAGTTCATTATCTTCCCCAACCTCAACATCAAAACTGAAAGACTGTTGATTTCTAATCATATGAAAATTATTTCTGATGGACTGAAATGAAGTAGAACAAAGAGGCAATGATGATTCACCTACTTCCAATTTTTATAGACTTTCATCATCAGTGTCACAGCTAATATGTATCGGCTGATTACTGTTTTCAGTTGATGAAATTAAACTTCCTCCCACAAACCAACTGTTGATTGCTCTGCAATATTAACTTCTGTTTGGAGGAAAAAATCATCATCATACTGATCAAACTTTGGAAAATCATCAATATAAGTAATGTCACAATTCATACATATTGGATTATCAAATTTTTTCTCCTCGAATTGATCTACAAATCCATTTTTTGATCTGTGGTAGCTGGGTTAGCAGAAAAATGAATAGAAATGTTATGTTCATATGAAGGTTTAGAGGCTGGTTGCATGCTTAGAATCTGATTTATTTCCTCTTTAGTTAAAAGAGGAGGCATTTTTCTCTTTCTTTGAATAGAACTACAACAATTCTCTTTCTCTTGTGAAGGTTGATTCTGAGGCTGAATGTCTTCTTGAGCCTCACATAGAAGAGATGGTGGATAATCACTTGTCCCTTCAAAGAAATCTTGTGGATCTTCCTTTATTTTCTGATTGATTTCATCCTCAAATGGCTCCTATTAGCTGTCATAATAGTTATCTTAAGTATGAAATGCATGAATTTCCTCTAATATATCTTCAGGATGCCAATTTCCCAAATCTTCATCAATGTTTACAGGATAGTGTATGAGACCTTGAGATTGATCACAACAATTTTCAGCTAATGCTAGAGATGGATAATATTCTTTATAATGTTCATAAAATAACTTGCGGAAATATTTCAAAGAAAACAAGATGCCAGGGTTCAAGCCTTCATACCATTCCCTTGCCTTACCCTATAATGTTGCCTTGAACATTTTCATAAGGGAGTCCTCATGCCATTCAAATTTTAGCCTCCATACATGTATATGAAATTTGATGAGATGTAACAAGGGGTCATCAAATTTTTCATCTTCAAACACAGGCAAGATTGAAACCCAATTTATCTAAGGAATTTTGTGTGGGAATCCAGGGTTATGATCTCTGTTCATTGGAGCATATCTCCATTCTATCCTTGAATCCATCTTTGTTAATCAAAAAAAGGGTCACTACATATTTTCAACAAGTCTAGAGTCTTCTACCAGTGGAGTGTTTAGGTCTATTGAGATTTGTGGAGTCGCGAGGTGGATGATTTCAAATTTTCTGTCCACCATCAGCAATATTAGGATTAATTACTTCATTCCTAGGGGAATCTATGAGAACTAGTGGGGTCAACAGGGATACTAAAGACCAGTGGAGTCACCAGGTGGAGGATTCTTATTGTTTTAAAGATGTACTTATTGTCCACCATCAACAACCGAATACCAATCTAAGGATATTTTTGGGTTTTCTAAGGTCTTTAAGGAATACTTAGGATGTTACTGACCCAGGGTCACACTGTGATCATCATTATGTTGATTCCCCATAATTTGTCAGATTGGCAAGACCAAATGTACAAGGGTAACATCAAACCAGTCTTTGGAGTCCTAGGACCTAGCCATCCTGGACTCAAAGAGGGATCTCTCTATACTTGTGCAAAATATGTGAAACTTGATAGGTTTTAGGTTTTGATTTTAGGCTAGTTATAAAGCTTAGGGTTTGTTTGTTTGTTTGGTTGGTTGGGTAGGTTGTTAAGAAAAAAAATAGAGTAGGAGAGGTTTAGAAAATTGGGCTATGGAGTCTACAAAAGGTCTATAAAGGTACAACAATAAGTCAAGGATGCTTCGAAGGGCAAGTATAACAAAGCTAAATGGATCTTCAAGGCTTAGGTGAGTGGAGTGAACATTAAATTGTGAACAAAGTAGGTGCAAAGGGCAGTTAAGAATCCTTTGTCAAATAATACAACAAGAAAGGCCTCTAAGAATACTATGCATGAAGACAAAACCAAAGACAGGGCATACCATATTTATTTGACTAGACCCTTGCAAGCAAACATCAAGACAACAATCTAGTAAACCCTAGAGATCAGGGAAATCCTAACCTCTCCGGCTATCTACCTTTAGAGAAAGAAAACATGCAAGATGACATATAGTAATGATCAAGAAGCAGGGAACTCCTAAATTTCCTTAATCATACTATAAAGAACTTCAAAGCAACCATCTAAGATGAGAAAAAGGGGAGGGAAAACCATAGACCTCTTCAGCTAAACCCTAATTAGCAATACGTCAAATTAAAGACCTCAAAAACAATGTTTAAAGTGATTCCAAAGGGTAGGGATAACCATAAAACTCTTTGGAGCTGAATCCATTAAATAATTCTTGAGATAAACAAGCTGAGTGGGATTAGAGAGAAACTGATAATTCATTAATCTAACCTAGCAGAGGAAAACATGAAAGCAAGAGAAGCAGACAAACTTAATGTGCCTTTGACAGCATACCTTAAGCCAAAATTTATGTTCTAAAGCAAGAGAAAGATGACATAGTATGTAAAAAATAAGAAAATGAGAACAAAAAGAGAAATACATTTCCATTAGCCATGTTCATGAATCCTGCAAAGTGCTTATCTTATTGATATTCAGTTCAAAATCTTCACAATGCTCCAAAACCAAAAACTCCATACAACTCAGAGCCTATGCTTAGTTCAAAAACTAACCAACATGAACAATGAGGCCCTCGTGCAGTATTTATCATGCAAAGGAAGATAAAAACCCTAACAAGGGTTTTGGAGGCCATTAATTGCTCATAAATATCATTTTTGTCCTTTAAGACCATGCAAGGCCCAAGATACAAAATATCTAAGGTAATAAATGAAAAATAACTTCTAACACCTAACTTTGGAGTGATTTTCCCAAAAACCCTCAAAATATGTATTTCAATAAATTTGTTTCTTTTTTTGACTTTGCAGGCAAGGGCATAGCATTGAGGTACAAGGGCGCAGCGCCTGCACCAGAAAAATAGGTCACCTTGCAGCTGAGTTTTGAAAGCCTTACCTGTGTCGGAATGAGCTCCGTGATAACTTGTTGGAAATACTGTCAAGTATAATTTCCAAAAATTCCTTTAGTTGTTCAGTTGGTGTCCATTTTCCTACCCAAAAACCCAATCTCCCAAGACTTCTTAGGGCGCAGTGCCAACTCTGAAAATAGGGCAGAAAGGTGAATTTTTGGGTGTTTTTGGCACTTTTGGAGTACCAGTTCTTCTCCAAATGATCTAAATTATTTTTTGGATGATGTACTTGGCCTAATGATTCCAAAATTTTAAGCCACTCCTCAAAAAGGGGCCCCAAAAAAGAGCACAGCACCAGTGGCGATGTGCCTTTAGCCCTCCAAAAGTGTCAAAATTCCAAAATCTTCAAAATTGTGTCAAAAATTGGATTTTCCTTGCTGATTAGGTTTGGGATGCTTGTAGGGGATGGATCAGTTAGGTTACTAAGATCTTATTTCTCTTTTTCCTCATTGGTCCCACCATATTCTTCATAGGCCTCATTGTTATCAACCTTAGTGCTTTCGTCATGGCTTTTTGACCTGTCATCATCCTCATTGACATCTGCCTCCACATTTCCTTCTTCTAAATTTATTGTTTTCCTTAATTCTATGAGCTTTATTGTTCTCTTTAATTCTCTCGGGAACACTGCTATCATGGATCTTTGATCTACTGCCATCATCCTCACTGTTGTTTCCCTCTCTTCTATTTTCATCACTGATAGGTGCCTCATCAATATTTGACTCACTGCTTTCTTCCTACTTGTTGGAATCTTCATTGTTATCTCCCTCTTTGTTATATGTACTAGTAACCTGAGATGAAGGTGAGGGATTTTGAGAAAGTGGCGAAGGGGGGTCATTTTGAGATGAAGGAATGGTGAAATGGTAGTCTTTACAAGTGAATGAGATGAATGAGTGAGGGTGTAGGTATGTGAGAATGAGGGATAAGCTGACCACTTAATGATAACCCTATGCTGATATGTCAAACTCTATTTTGAGATACTAGAGGTTGATGTGTAATTTAGTTGAATGAGGGTAATGGAATGTCAACATTTTTTCAAGTGAGGGGGTGAATGAATGAGTGTTATGAATGAGATAGGTGTATGTATAGCTAGGGTGAATGAGCAACCTCTAAAAAATGTAATCCCTCTTTTATCATTGATTTTACTTATAGGTAGATTAAGTAATGACAAACAATGGATTGCAAGTTTAAATACCTATGGTTCCTTCTTTGGACTTCAACTTCCTTCCATTAAATGATGGCAAAAATGCCTGGAAATGGGTTGATGTGATGGTACTTAACCTTCAATATGCATAGAGGACCTTCAGCAAGATTTTGGGAGTGAATTGAGTTTTTTTAGGGTTGAGGAGACCCTCTTGGCCAAGGGCACAATGCCACCTCCCAGGTGCGTAGCGCTTGTGTAATTTACATGGGAAAAAATTACCAGGGGAGTAGCACCACCTCTTAGGCGCACAACGCCAACATTGGGAAAATAGGTCATATTGACGCTGAGCTTTGTAGGCCTTCCTGGTGTCCAAATTGGGCACATGGTAGCATGTTGGAAATATTATCCTATCTAATTTCCAAATCTACCTTTTTTTGGCTGATTGGAGTTGATTTGACCTATCAAAAGTTGATTCTCCCAGGACTAGTCAAAAAGTGTTGAATGATGGTGCAGAAATACAGAGTGCTGGTGCCGGAAACTTTTGGAGGACTTCCTCAACTCCAAATTGAGCTCATGATATCCCATTGGAAATATCTTCTAGTATAGTTATCATTTGACTCATCAGAAAAGTCATTTGGATACTCCAGCTATGATAAAACCTGATTTTCCCAAAGTCACTCCAGAAGTGTAGCAATTCTCCTGTGACACCTGTAGTTTTGACATTTATATAAAACCATGAAACCTGTGTAAAATATGAAGGAGGTTTTTCTTCTTGGATCTCTGATGGAGAAAAACCTCTCTCACTATTGTCAAAGGTATCTCTGTTTGGTCAGAAACATAGTTTGAAGAAAAACTGGCCCTATATGTGGAAAATTATTTGTCCTTTGGAATGACTTATTGGAAAATGATGGAGGCATGATAAAATCTCTCTTGACACCTTTGCGACTCAAACACAAGGAAACACCTTCAAAAAAATCCTTTTCTTGCACCATAGAGTTCCAACCATCTTTTGATAATTTTGGCATGACAAACTCCTTTTGGCAAGTATGGAATCTGATCGAACAGTGACATCTTCCAAATCCTTTTGCTTTCATCATGGATTTTGGCTTACCATTTTACCTTCTATGACACTTCTGATAGCAGGTGACTGAAAACCTTGAATTTACCTTTCCTATTGATATTCTTTACACCTTTTCCCTTTGAGGTAATTACGCATTCACCTTGGCAAAATTTGGGATGCTTGCACATAGCAACACTTTCACAATCCTTTCTTTGCTGGCATTATGGAGTTCAAATCATCATTTACCTTCCCTATGCCATTTCTACAATTGATCATTGTGTTGGAACCCTGCTGGACCATTAAGTGAAAAAAAGACCAAAACCCTAATTCCCTATAAGAACAAATGTTTCCTGTCTTCCTTTCTGCAAGATGTCTTCATTCAGGAGAAAACCTCCTACCTCACCAAACTTTCTGTTGATAGACCTTTTAACACTTCTGCAAAAAGTGTCAAAGTTTGTCCATTTTTCTCCGGTGTAAACTCTGAAACTGAATAGATAACCTTCTCGGGAAACTCTTTAGGTTTTTCTTGGATAACCATGTGTTGATATTTTATTACACCTGAGCTAGATTCTAACAAAGACAAATAGTGTCTGAAACACCAATGATGACCTTGGACCATATGAAACCCTAATTGACCTAGTGGAAGGATTTTTTGACCTGGTCTTTGACTAAAAATTGGCTTTGGAGCCTTCAAGTGAAAACAGTGTATTTTTCAAAGTGGTGTATTGAAGATCCAAAATCCAATGTACTTGATTTCTCTAAAGATCCTACAAAGGTAGTTTTGAGACCATCAATGCTTGAGGAACCTAGCGAACATGGGAAGGACTAGGCTTATAGGTAACCCTAGATGTAAAGTGGAGTTATGAGTAAGAAAAAAATAGAGTAATGAGGTCATAGGTATGAAAAAAGGATGGAGATGAGTGGCACAAGCCCATAAGGAGTCTTTTAGGAGTGGCAGGGTGACCATGGAATGGAAAAATGGTAGAATAGTGAAAATTTTTCTATAAGGATAATGAAGGTAGTGAGATTTCTAAAACTCACAATATTCAGGGAATTTTGTTTTTAGAAATCTAGAACCAATATTTAGTCATCTACAGATTGTAAAAATTACTAATGACTAACAATCTCCAAGAAAAATTTTGATCAGTTGATCACTCGAAACAATTTTTTCTAATGGAATATTCATTCAGGATTCATGCGTTCAGCTAGAATTTGGATTCACCTTTTTTAATAGCTTGTACTTTTTCGTATCTACCATGGCATTTTCTCCTACATCATTGATATTTCCCATGGGTTTGTTCCCTTGACAACTTTCTTTTCAAATTATGATGGTTCCCAATATTTAAATGGATTGTTATTACAAGGATACATTTATTGTATTCCAATTACAAACAAATATATAAATTTTCTTCCAATTACAAAAATTGTCCTCAAATTATACAAGAAGAAAAAGATTATCTCTTGATCTTAGAAAAAAGGACAAAAAATGTCTTCTAATTTCACAACAAGATAAAAAAAATTCCTTCCAATTAGACCATAAGAAAAAAATGTTTTCTAGTTCCTTAACAAGACAATAATTGTCTTGAAATCACTCAAATTCCTTCTATTTACATAAAAATTGTCTTCTAGTTACACAATAAGACAAAAAATTGATGGGAAATAAGACATGTGGACAAAAATATTCTTTCCAATTATAGAAAAAAATGATAGCATGTCTTAACATAGTTTCTACACTTCTATGTTTTTCATTACATTTGTGTTTTGATGTCAGGAAAATAACATGTGCATGGGGAGAAAGCTAGAAAAAATAAAATCAGGAATACATTTTTAGGAATTTTCACACATTCTTAATAATGTGCACATGTTCGTTAGACTAATATATAAAAAATTAAATTCCCTATCTACCTTCCTCTCTCAAATTCTCATTTTTTCTCATCCATGGTAGGACTCTGCACACATTATAAAATGTATGCACACTTTTGTGACATTACTTTTATCCTTTCTATCCCTTCACTCCATTTTCTTCTTCTCCCCCTTCTCTCTCTCGCCTTCATCTCTATATCTATCTCCATTCCTCTATCATTTCTTTCTCATTATCTCTCTCTTTCTCTATTCTTCCCTCCCCCCCTATCTATCTATATCATTCTCTATTTTTCCCTTTGTATCGCCTTATCATATTTGTGTTTATATTTTTCCCTCTCTATTCCCACATGATTCTATACATCTATCCCTCTCTCTCTTGTATCTCTCTTCCTCACACCCTCACTCTTTGCCCTTCTTACACTTCTTCCCTATTTCTCTCTCTCACTCTCTCCACCTTACATCTTTATTTCTATCTCCCTCCCTCTTTCCTCTCTCAATCTCCCTTCCCTCCTCTCTCTCCACCCTCTCTATCTCCTTTCCTCTCTCTCTTTATCTCCCCCCCACTCTCTACATCTATATTTCCATTTATATATCTCTCTCCCTCCCTCTTTCTCTATACCCCCCTTATCTATTTATCTCTCTTCTTCCCTCTCTCTACCCCCTTCCTCCTCACCTGAATTCTCTCTCCCTCTCTCCCTTTTGTCCATCTTATTTCTATTTACCTCCCTCTCTCTCCTACTACCTCACTCCCTCACTATATCAATCCCCGTCTCCCCCCCCCCCCTCTCTCTCTCTCTCTATCTCTTTCTTCACCTCTCACTTTATCTCTATATCTCTTCCTCCCTCTCTCCCCCCTTCTATCTCTATCCCTTTCTCCCTGAATATTTTGTTATCTATCTCTATATCTCGCCACCTCTCTCTCTCTCTCTCTCTCTCTCTCTCTATCCATATTTACTTATCTCCCTATACATAAATACATGTATTAATCTCCCTTACTCTTCCTCTCACTCTATTTTTCTCTCACTTCCCCTCACCCCTTCCTCTCCCCATCCCTCCCTTCATTAGCTCCCTTTCACTTCCCCTCTCTCTCTCTCCTTCTCTCCTTATCTCTCTCTCTTCCCTCCCTCTCTCTTCTCTACCTAGTGCCATTACTCTCTATATCTCTCTCCATAGCTCTATATATATATCTCTCTCTCCTTCTTTCCTTTTTATCTCTCTTTTATTCCCTCCTCTCACTCTGTCTCCCCCACTTAGATCCATTTCTATCTCCTACCTCTCCCACCCTCAAAATTTTTATCTCACTCTTTATCCATATCTATATCACTCTCTCACTCCTTATTCCTCCATCTTACTCTCACTCTCCATTCTCTCCCCTCCCTCCCATTCTCCTATATCTATCCATCGTTCTCTATCTCTTATCCAATCACTATATCTTTCTATCCACCTCTCTTTCTATTTATACATATATAATGTTCCCTATATATCTCTCTCTACATCTCTCTCCCTATATCTCCATAACTCCATCTTTATCTCCCTCCGCCTCTCTCTATGTTTCTCTCTCTTATCCTCTCTTTCCCTCCCTCTATATCATACCTCAATGTTTGTATCTATCTCCCACATTATCTCCTTCTCTCTCTGCCCCCCACTCTATCTCTCTCTCCTCCCCATCACTCTCTCTCTATCTATCTCTCCACCTCACACCCTCTCTATTTTTCATTATCCTGCCTTTTCCCATCTACTTCTCTCTTTCCACTCCAACTATGTCTCTATCTCCCTTCTTCTTCATCTATTTCTCTCTCCCTCTATCCCTCCCTCAATCCTTACTTCATTAAAGAAATTTTGAGGTCTAAAATGGGCCTCCTAAGAAAAATGTGCAACCAAAATAAACTTTATAAGAACCAATAGGATTCAAGATGATGATGTCAACCATGGGGGATGATTCACCATTTTTTGGGTAAAAAAGTAAAAGGATTAAAAAATAATAAAATAATAAAATTACTTTTTCAACTTGTATTTTCAACTTATCTCCCTAAGGTTTTACCCAAATTTCGAGTGGGAGTACTTTTTGGATGCAAAAATTAATTCCTCGTCTAAGGAGTATCCATGTTGCATACTTTCAATGCACCCTGATACACGAAAAATCATAATTACACGAAAAAACGTTATTACAATTACATTTTTCAAGTATTTCTCACTTTTTGTGTAGCAGGGTCCATCGAAAGTATGCAACATCGGTAATCCATGGATGAGGAATCAAATTATCCATCCAACGAATGTTACCGCTTGAAATTTGAGTAAACCCGTAGGGAGACAAATTGAAAATATGAGTTGAAAAGGTAGTTTTTTCTTTTTTCCCTATAATACTTGATGATGTAGTCTAATATTATTTTATTATTTCCACTGTTATTTTATAATTTCCTTAGGAGGCTCATTTTAGACCTCGAAATTCCCTTAATGCATAACAACCCCCCTTCATCTCTCTCTTTCTCTCTTCCATCTAACTTTGTATCTATCTCTCTCCTCTTATCCTTTTATATATCTCCCTCCCATATACTCTCTCATTTCCTTCCCCTCTCTCATTCTCTTCCCCCCCACATCATCTCTCTATATCTCACTCTTCTGATATTTCCTACCTGCACTGTCTCTCTATCTCTCTCTTTCTCTCACCCACCTCACTCTAACTCACTCACACACTCTTTCTACTCTCTTTTCTCCCATATCTCTCTCTCTCTCTCTCTCCCTCTCTCTCTCAATTAATCCTTCACAATAAACCACCTCCCAATTTGTCTCTCTTTTAGTCCCTCTTTCAACCACAAATATCTCCCTCCCTCTCTATCCCCCCACCCTCTTTTATTATATCTCTCACTTTTTAACTCTCACTCACTCTCTCCCTTCACTAGGAAACTCATTCTTCTCCACCCCACCTCTCTCTCTCTCTCTCTCTCTCTCTCTCTCTCTCTCTCTCCCTTGGCCCCTCTATCTCTCCCTCTCTTACCCTCCCAACCCCCTAATCAATAACTCAACCATATCCCATGTATTAAAGTCAATAATTGTAGGAACATATGCATTCTTTTTTTGTTTTTTTAACTGAAACGGTTATGTTTTATTGATAAAAATCAGCTTGGGCAAAGCCTAAACAACCTTTACATTCTTCAGATTGACTTGATCACAGTTTTCCACTTAGGGGATGATTTCCTTGATCGGTGTAGTTGCGTTTATACTGATCATTCCATTTTGTAACGTGCATCCTATATTTTCCAATCTGTCCGCTTCCTTGTTTAATCCTCTGAGAATGTGGAAGATTTTAACCAAGGGGAAATCCTTCAGAATTCTGTTCACTCTTGTTAGCTATTTGTTTAGCACCGGATCCTTAAGCCCTTTCTTGCTTACTATTGCTTTTATCAACATTTCTTAGTCTCCAAAAACTAATATTTCGCTTGGATTTTCTTTTCTGGCCATTTGGAAAGCTTTCAAAAGACTGAGAGTTTCTTCTTGGTTGTTGGTTTTCAGTCCAAGACCCCAGCTGAAATCAACTTTTTTCCCATTCGGAAAGAAGATCGCCCCTCCCGCTCCTGACCTCCTTGGGTTGCCTTTTAAGGCTCCATAAAAAAAAATAGTGCACTTGCCCTGAAATTTACACCACTATTGAAATCTGTCCTTTGGATCTCGAATCTGCCATCTTTCCTTATGGCTTGGTCATGTGTTTGCTGGGAGGCTGGCCTTGCAAGTGTAAGCATCCAACCACACCCTTTCTTCAATTCGAAGAGAGTTGTCATATTTGACTGAAGAGTGGTTCAGAGTTTCTAAGAGGAGGTTCTTTGCCTGCTCCGCCACTTTTTCTGTTGGAAATTCTGTGTTATTGAATATGATTTCATTCCGGGCTAGCTAAAGATTCCAGCAGACATACTTGGGGGCAGCTATCCACACCCTATGCCATATAGATTTGCTAACTATGTTGTGAGGGTAGCTAGCTTTCCAAGAGGAGAACATGGTGTCAATCGAGCTTTGAGATGGAAGATGAACAGTCAGTCCATTCAGGAACATGGACCAGACCTCCTTCGCAAACTCGCGTTCTATAAACAGATGGTCTGAAGTTTCCAAAGCGCTTTTGCAGAGGACGCATTGGTGTGGGCCTGCTATATTCCTTTTGCACAGATTTTCCCCAGTCAGAATTTTATTGTGAAACAAAGTCCAGAAGAAGAAATTTATTTTGGGGATGTTGAAGCTATCCCAGATCTGTTTCCACACGGACTCCGGGTGAGACGATTCCTTTTTACTTTGCATCTGAAGATACCCTTGACTTGCTGTATACACCCCCGTCTTACCCCAGCCCCAAGAGTCTTCTTCTTCTGTGTGCACCAGAGCAAAGTCAGAAATAGCGTCTTTAAGAGCTTCTAACTAAGGTTTTAAATGTGCTGGGATTCTAGGAAAAATCTAGCGCTACCAGTTTCTGTTGCTATCCCAACCCGAAATGTCCTCAATTTTCCTAATTCCATTCGCATGTAACCAGTTTCTTATCTCAGAGATTTCGTTAACTTCTACTAGAGGGGGGTGTCCCATGACACTGACTCTCCATAGCATAGTATTTTTTCAATTTACAGGTATTCGATACAGGTAGGATCTGAAGAATTCTATGCCTCTGCTACACAGCTTCCAGGCCTGCATTCCTTTGGGGATTTTCTCCACTGTAAAGGATTTTATTGACTAGTTTTTAAGGTATTTGAGCTTGAAAATCTGGCTGACTGGGTGATTTGGCTCAGCGTAAAGTTGCCATAATAATTTGCAGCCCATTGCTAAGTTTGCATGCAGGGGATCACGAATTTTCAGACCTCCTTCTACGAGTGGTCGTTTCACTGTATCCCAACTTATTAAGTGGATTCTGTTATTATTACCATGACCTCCGTTCCACAAGAAATTGCGCATGAGTCTGGAGATTTGATCGGAGATTGGTTTTGGAGCCAACATTAGAGAAGCTTGGTATGTAGGGAGAGCCATAAGAACTGATTTGATGAGCGTGAATTTGCCTCCAGTAGTGAGCCAAAAGCCTCCACATGCAGCAATCTTCTTCTTGAATTTCGAGATTACTTCCTCCCATAGTTGATTTCTATTGGAACCCAACATTATTGGGAGGCCCAAGTATTTAATTTTATCACAATAAGCATATCCTGTGAAGCCTAGATCGTTTGCAATTTTCTCCATTGTGTGACATTCTGAGTTCCAACCATACACAACACTTTTCCTCTCGCTTATAAGTGCTCCCGAGATGCTGCAGAATTTTTGGGGGATGGTTCTGAAGGAGTTTGCTATTCTTGGTGAGGCTCCCCCGAGCAAAAGTGAATCATCTGCAAATAATGCATGATTCACTGGATCAATTCCTTTCTCGATTCTAATCCCAGAAATGTTGCCAATTTTTTTTTCCAGAGTCAGCTTTTTGCTCAAGGAATATGCCATCAGAATGTAGAGAAATGGGGATAGAGGACAGCCTTGCCTCAATCCCCTGGTGGCTAAAAATAAATTAGTAGGTCTTCCATTTACCATGGGGGCAATCCAAATCTTCTCTAAACAAGCTTTGATGAGGTTGATGAAGTCCTGGATAAATCCAAAGGAAGAAAGAACCCTATACAAGAAAGAGCGATTAACTCTATCAAAATAATTTCACATGTCCAGTTTAATAAGCATACCTTGTTCTTTGCGAGAGTGGCTGGAATGCAGAGCTTCCTGAACTTGGATGACATTGTCCAGAATATGTCTTCCTTTCACAAATCCCCCTTGAGCTGGAGAAATTAATTTTTGCAGAAGAGGTTTGATTCTATTTGCCAGAAGTTTAGCCACAATCTTGTAGGAAGCATTGCAAAGTGAGATCGGCCTGTATCTTTCAAAAGAACCTGGGTTTGCTTCCTTGGGGATTAAGGCGAGAAAGGTGGAATTTATTCCGCCTCCAACCTTTGCCTTCCTCATGAATCCATGTATCATTCTAGGAAGATCTGGTTTGATTAGCTCCCAGCATATTCTGTAGAAGTGGATTGAAAATCCATCAGGTCCAGGGGCTTTGTCTGGCTCCATGGACCAAACAATTTTTGTTATTTCTTCTTCCATGACTGGACTCAAGAGAGTATCCTTATCATCTGGGCTGACTAGTTTCGGAATATTTGTGAGGAAGTCTGATATATCCTCCTCGCTCCCGTCCCTTTCAGCACTAAGAAGGTTTTGGAAGTGCTTCTCAACAGCTTCCTTTATTTGATCAAATCCTTTGCACACCTGTCCACTAGATGTAGTGATTTCTGCAATATAGTTTCGCGAAAGAAGAGCCTTGTACTGTCTATGGAAGTATGTAGTATTCCTATCCCCATCTTTGAGCCACAAGCTACGAGACTTTAAACTCCAATATTATTCTTCACTTCTAAAGGAGCTATATGTTTTCCTTTGAGCATATTTCTCTTTATCTAATTCCATGAGGGAGATGTCTTTCTTTTCCAGTTCAAATTGGAGTTCTTCCAGCTGATGGAATGCTTCTTTCCTCTGACTGGTGGGGGATTTTATAGCCTTATTTATCCATTATTTTAGGGCCTTCTTTTCATTTTTCATTTTTTGTTCCCACACAAAGCTTGGGGAGCCAGATACATCTTTTCCCTAGGCTGTTTGAATTGTTTCGAAAAACCCTTCTCTTTCAGCCCAGAGAGGGCTAAAGCAGAAAGGAAGAGGACCTAAATCCTCTTCTTCCTTCAGGAAAAAAAGGATTGGTTTGTGATCCGAGGTAAGTTTTGGAAGAATCTTGGTAAAAAAAATTCTTTTGTCCATCATGATGGAGCTGCTGGTGAGGAATCTGTCCAGCCTTGCCGAAATGTGATGTTCCCCTGTTCTATTGTTGGTCCAAGTGTATTCTCCTTTCACTGGCTTGAAGTCTACTAAATCCCACCGGAGTATGAGATTTTCCACTATGAAGAGGAGAGGATCCCTTGTGAAGGTCCCACCTCTCTTCTCTTTGGGTTCCATAATTATGTTCAGGTCTCCTCCTATGACTATATTCTTAGGATTGAGGAGTTCTAAATAGTCTGAGAGTGTATTCCAACACTCTTTCTTTTCATCATAATGCACGGGAACATACATATTGAACAGAGCTAAGATGAGGTTGCTTGATGTATGGCGCAGTTCGGTATATATCCAATGTTGAGTCTCATAGGATCTTTCTAGAGAAAAGATGTTTTTAGACCAGAATGTGCCTATTCCTCCAGACGAACCTCTAGCACTGACTACCTTCCCTGAATCAAATTTCCATTTTGTGTTGCTAGTGTTTAGAAGGATCTCCCCTTCTATTTTTGTCTCTTGGAGCATGAGTATGTCTGTGGATTCCATTTTCAATAGATCTTTTATAGCCTCTGCCTTAGTGGGGTTCCCCAAACCCCTGATGTTCCAAGAGACCAGCTGCATCATTTACAGCTTGTTGGGGTGGGTCCACCTCCTTTGGGAACCCTTGGTCTGGTATTCCTCTCGAGCGTCATCTCAATGGTGGCTTGACTTCCAAGGGTTTTTTGTCTTTCTGATTCTTCTTCCCTGGTTTCCTTATTTGATTTCCTTCCGGCTCTCTTTGATGGCCTCTCGAAGGTCTCATCATTCGAAGAGCCCACATTTTCTACGTTTTTTTTTTTTTTTAAATTATATCTACATATGAAGGGGAAGAAGTTCTGCCTAGAGTCAGGCTTGAAGTATTACCTGGATCTGGAGAGTCAGTGTTGTTCGGCTGGGGAAGACCGTCCTGTTCTGCTTTTGGAGGATCTGAAGGTGATTTGAGAGATTCAAAGGGGTTTTTATCCTCCTTGATGCTGTTGGTTTCCTTGCTTCCTATGTTTTGAATGCTTACACTTTCTTGCCCTGATTTTTTCCCTGTCTCTTTGCCTTTGTTTTTATTTTTTTGCCTATTGTTTGCTGCTTTCTTTACTTGTTTCCATTGTTCTCCTTTTTCTTTTTCTGTTGTCTCCTCATTTTTCTTCTTGCAGTGTCTTGCGAAGTGCTCGTGTTCGTGGCAGGTTGGCATTTGAAGGGGAGCTGCTCGTAGTCAAGCTCTTGGATATGTGTCCAATCTATGACCAAGAGTTTGATGGCTTCAGGAAGTCCGACTTCTAGATCAACCTCTACACATATTCGGGCATAGGAGAATTGATCCTTCCTCAGCGCTTGGTCTATGTATCTACCTAGAGAATTACCAATGGATTGCAGTGATCTCTGATTCCAACAGTGAAGGGGGAGATGTGGAAGGCACACCCAAACAGGCACTTCTGTGGGCACGTCCTGTGTTGGATCAAAATATGGAGACCATTTATTCAAATAAATCCCTTGAGGGCCCATGAAATATGGCCCATTTCTGAAGATCAGACTTCTGTCTTCCACATTATCAAACACAAAAACAAAGAACCCTTTGCCAACGAAATGGCTTTTTATTCCTTCTGTTACCAGAGGTATCCAGTTCCATTTCACCCATTCTTAAAATTCTTTTGGGGATGGCCATAGCCCTGTGAACTGACAGATGAGGCCTCTTTCGTCTAGGTTAAGCACTGTTCTGCAAGTTTCTTCCACAGGCAGAGTCACCGTGGGGATGTTTTCCAATTTTTTGACAAAATTTTGCTGAGAACCGGAGATCAGGCGTTTCCCATCAGCTACAATAAGAGATCTGAATGGTTCGAGCTCAAGAGATAGGGGAGGAGGGGCCTCAAGGCCTCCTCCATGGTCCATAGCGAGAAGACCAAGCGAAGGAGGAGGGCACCAGCCGGGCACGGCTAGGGCAATAGCTGAGCGGCCATGCGCGCGCGCAGAGCAAAAAAAAAAAAAAACCTTGAAATATAGTATTTTAAGTACATGTGTTTCAGGAACATATGCATTCTTAGTACTAGATATGTGCATGTATTTTTCCACTAGGAATAAGAACACATTATTGGTGCTAGAAAAGTACACACGTTTTTTATGCTAGAAACACATATCCACATTTTTTAATTTAAATTTTTCCTGGTGGGAATTTTACATGCATGATGACTTGGTTCCTTCATATATATGTTCGAGATCACTAGTATGGTGGTTTGGGTTGTAAATACATGAAAACATCAATTTTTGATAACACACACACAAATTTTATATCAACTAGACATATCCATTGTACATGAAACTATATACACATATAGAGTTTATTGTGTATATTCTAAATATATAATTAATAAAAAAAAAATATTACTTTTTACTATTTTTAATGCATTTTTTCTTGATGTATAACAAGTTTTAAAATACATGCGTTGTCTTTCTCCCTTATATTTTTTTTGGCTCTTAACCATTTGGGAAAAAAATATATGGTGCACTTTAGGACATTAAGTCTCATATTCTAATATCTCCCTCCCTCTTTATCCCCCCACCCTATTTTATTATATCTCTCACTCACTCTCTCCCTTCACTAGAAAAAACTGATTCTTCTCTCTCTCTCTCTCTCTCTCTCTCTCTCTCTCTCTCTGCACTAGAAAAAACTGATTCTTCTCTCTCTCTCTCTCTCTCTCTCTCTCTCTCTCTCTCTCTCTCTCTCTCTCTCTCTCTCTCTCTCTCTCTCTCTCTCTCTCTCTCTCTCTCTCTCTCTCTCTCTCTCTCTCTCTCTCTCTCTCTCTCTCTCTCTCTCTCTCTCTCTCTCTCTCTCTCTCTCTCTCTCTCTCTCTCTCTCTCTCTCTCTCTCTCTCTCTCTCTCTCTCTCTCTCTCTTACCCTCAGAACCCCCTAATCAATAACTCAACCATATCCCATGTATTAAATTCAATAATTGTAGGAACATATGCATTCTTAGTACTAGATATGTGCATGTATTTTTCCACTAGGAATAAGAACACATTATTGGTGCTAGAAAAGTACACACGTTTTTTATGCTAGAAAAACACTTCCACATTTTTTTAATTTAAATTTTTCCTGGTGGGAATTTTACATGCATGATGACTTGGTTCCTTCATATATATGTTCGATATCACTAGTATGGTGGGTTGGGTTGTAAATACATGAAAACATCAATTTTTTATAACACACACACAATTTTTATATCAACTAGACATATCCATTGTACATGAAACTATATACACATATAGATTTGATTGTGTATATTCTAAATATATAATTAATAAAAAAAATATTACTGTTTATTATTTTTAATGCATTTTTTCTTGATGTATAACAAGTTTTAAAATACATGCGTTGTCTTTTTCCCTTATATTTTTTTTGGCTCTTAACCATTTGGGAAAAAAATATATGGTGCACTTTAGGACATTAAGTCTCACATTCTAAAAAAAAGAAATAAATATTGTTTGATAATGTTAAGACTCTTATATGTTGCACTAAAGAAAGACATTATAATTTTAAAGAGATAATGATTTTCATAATTTCATATATATATATATATAGTCATACACGAGAACAATATATTCTCTACAACTCCACAATTCTTTGTAGTATGATTTCATAATTTAGATACTCAAATTTTGTAGTAATGGAAACACATGGATTATATTTTCTATGAAATTAACATATCAATGTTAGGAAAACTCAAAATTAACATAGTTAGACACAATTTATATAAACAAAAATTATATATTCATAAACCAGACTCATTTTCTACATTGATTATTTTTACACAATCTTCAAATTAACTGTTTATGTACCTCTAATCATCCCTACAAGTTAACATATTACGATTTTTTTAGGTTTTCATTGCCACGAATGCATCATGAGAGAAAATTGCTAGCTTGCACCTACCCAATTATGAGTTTCAATGAAATATAATTGCAAAAGAAAAATATTGAAATAAGATAACAAAATAAACAATCATATAAGATGATATTTACAAGGAGAAGCACTAACTTTGTGTCAAAGAAGCATTTATGGGACAAGGCATTGTGTTTTATTGATCAAGGAGAAATATAACAATATGGCTTAGGACCATCAAATTCAATCTCTTCGACTACAATGACATATCTCACTCAACATTGTTAATTTGTGACATAAACTACCATCGGTTTACAAACTACCACATATTTACCTAATGTAAATTTTGGGTTTTATAATTACTTTTAATTGTTTTCATGAATTCTAACAATCTCTATCTTGACAACTATTTACTTGATACTTTTTCCTATCCCTTTCCTCATTTATTTTTTAAGCCAAGAGAAGCTAAACATCATTGCAACTTCTCTAATAGTAACAATTTTCTAAACATCTCTACACGATTTTCTTAAGTATGGAATTTTTAAATGCGTAATCCACTTACAGTAATAACCCACCTTACAAATTGGTACTTAATATCAATATTCTAAGTCTTACTATGATAATTTGGATTGATATCCATGTGAATAACACTTTGACTATCGCAAAATACAATTACATGATCATGAATTATTCCAAACTTACCCAAAAGACCTTAAAACCAAATTGACTCCTTACGTGGATATGATACATTGATATAGTATACCTTGGTAGTGGATAAAGCAATTTTTTATTGAAACATTGGTATCCAACTTATAGATCCTCTTGCAAGAGTAAAAACATAACTTGAAATATATATCAACCTATCCAAATCACCTACGAAATTCGAATCAACATAACCATGGATAGAATGACTACAACTATTGAAGGTGGTGAAATGATCACATGTATCTATAATATATTGAAGCACCCTTTTCACTACATTCTAACGCTATATTCTGAATTTGTCCTATATCTATTGACAACACCCACTACATATGAAACATTTGGTCTAATATAAACCATAACTTAACTAACACTTTCTACTACATTAGCATATGCTACATGAGACATATAATGATTTTATTCCTCACTATTTGGACACAAACCTAGAGACATCCTAAAATGGAAAGGTAAGACATATTTACAAGTTTTAGATAATTCCTACTAAATTTCACGAGTTTCTTCTCCAAATAATTTTTTTGAGATAACCTTAGCTTACCATTTTTACTATCTCTATGTATTCTTATGACCATGATTTTTTTTGTTTCTCCTAGATTCTTCACTTCAAAATTCCTAGAAAATTCAGGATTTTACTTGTTGATCTTTTATTTTGCATGTAACACACATATCCTCAAGATATAACATCAATATAATAGATAAAATATTCAAAATTTTGAAATAAAAACAATGGTCATATTCAATTCTAGTATGTAATTTTTGCTCATCATGAAGGCATCAAGCTTCTTTTACTATTGCATGGGAATCTACTTCAGATCATACAATGATTCCTTGAGCTTGAAAACTAATACCTTTTTGTGACATCGAAAAAATCATTTTATATTTTCCATGTATATTTCATTATCCAAATATTCATGTAAAAGTGTTATTTTAACATCTAACTACATTAACTCAATATTGAGTGAAGAAACTAGTGCTAATACAATAAGACATAAACAAACTTAACAACTAGTGAAAAAATCTCATCAAAATCAATAGCATCCATTTGGGAATATCCCTTTGCTATCACTATATTTTTATATGTTTCAACAGTACTATCAATTCATTTCTTAAATTTGTAGACCCACTTACACCTAATAACTTTTCTATCTTTTGGAAGTTCTACCAAGTCCTAGGTTTTAATTTTATCCAATGATTACATTTCTTATTTAATTTTCATATTTAATTTAGCATTATCAACATCATCCATTTCTTCTTGATAATAAGAATTTTCCAAATCATCAATAATCAATATACCTTTTAGGAGGATTTCTATCCTTGGTAGATATTCATATTGTTGATTGTGGAACATCTAGGTTGTCTGGAATACCTTCAATATCCATATATTCTCCATCATCATAAGCTTAGAATCCATGTTTCCTAGTTTCTAAAATGGTTGAGTGTTCAGCTAAATGTGTTCATTTAGTGGCACTTGTTCCTATATCAAATCAAATTTTACACTATCTCATTTAACGTAAGGGGATTCATCAAACACTAAATTTATGTTAGTGATGATTTTGTGAGAAGTATAATCCTAGAATATATATACCTTGAATACTCCATCATAACCAACAAAGAGTTATTGCTTCAATATATGGTATTAATTAGAACGCTCTTTTTTTAATAAGAGTAAGAGCATAAGCTTAGCAACCAAAATTTTTAAGGTTTGAATAATCACAAGGATTACCCACCCATTTGTAATTTTACAATATATTGCAACTAATGGTAACTAATTTACTAGATTCCAAGTAGTAATGACTATTTTTTCCCATGATTCCTGTTGCAAATAGGAATTGTTGAACATGCTCTTTCCTCATTCTAAAATGGACATGTTCTTATGTTTTTCCATACCATTTTATCATGGAGGGTATATAGTGGTTTTATACTTTTAAGTCCTATATTCTTTGCAATAATTTTCAAATTCTAAATATCTAAGATCATCTCCATTATCTATTCATAAAAAAATGATTCTCTTGTTAGTTCTTTCTCTACAATAACTCTAAATTATTTTAATATAATAAACACATAAGGTTTTATTTATAATAATAGAACTAAAATTATCTAGAGAAATCATCTATAATTATTTCAAAACATGAAAATCCTCCAAAAGGAGCTATAGGAGATGACTCCCAATTATATGCATAAAGATAATCTAGAACGCCTTTCCTAGTATGACTTCCTAGTTTAAAATTTAGTGCATATTGCTTCCAAAATTACTTACAAAAATTCAAGTTCAAATATTTTATATTTGGCAGTAATTTATGGTTTATCAGTGTCTATATCCCTTTCTCACTCATATGGTCAACCCATTGATCTCAATAATGAGTAGAGGCATTCGTCTCCTTAGATAACAACATTAATTCATTGATTTGAGCACTTAATTCTATATTTTAAAGGTTTCTATTATTTTTATCCTTCATAACTGTCGAAGCACCTCTGGACACCTTTAGAGCCCCACCTTGACCTATTAATTTGTATCCTCCATAATCCAAAACTCCCAAAGAGATTATTTTTTTTTTTAGTTTGGGCATATGAATAATATTTGAAAATTTTATGATAATACCATTAAACATTTTAACCTTAATTCTTCCAACCCCAAAAATCTCAGAAGAAATATTATTTCCCAAAATAAAAATACCACCCTCAACAAATTGATAAGAACAAATCCAACTTCTATGTGGAAAATGTGATGGAAAGAAATAGAATCTAGCAATCACTCTTCACAACATTTTGAGACATTACAAATATATAACAATGCATCAACCATACCTATACTTTATTCAATATGATTTGGTTCCCTTTTAGAGTCCCCTGGGGATTCCTTCCACTAAAAACAATCTTTCTTGAGATATGTTAATTTATTATAACACTAACATTTGAGCATACCCTTATTTTATTTTTCATTTCATATTGATGTTCCTATCAACTTCTCCCACTTTTCTCTATATTGGCCTATGGTAAACACTACTTCTAGTGTGGAGGTTTCAATATTGGGTTTCCTCTACACCTCCTCACTCAAAAATGATCCAATAATAAAATAATACGCAAGATTATTGATTCTACTAAATCTAATGGATGTAACGAAGTGGTTCCAATATTCACACAATGAAAATAAAAATATGGCTACCTTATCTTATTCATCCATTTTTAAATTCATACTAATTAACTGTCATATACGATTTAAATGATAAACAACATTGGTACCTCATTTCACAGATATGTTGTACAAATTCCCCTATAAGTAGATTTGTTTTTTCAAGGATTTCATTATATAAAGGATATTCATTCTACTCCACAAGCCTACTTCTATTTTTATCCAATACTATTAAGCAGAACATCATCTAAAAGATATAACCAAATGGTTCTAAGAGTTCTTGTATCCAAATATTCCCATTCCTCTTTAATCGTACTCATAGGTTTCTTTGTATTTCCATCAAATTCCATATGTAGTCCTTGATATACTAGCAAATATTGCATACTTAGATTCCATAATTCAAAGTTATCTTTTCCATTACACTTCTCCACCTTGACCTTGGTATTCATTATCTTCTCCGTTAACTATCTACATATAGGCTCCATCAAAATTGAATTATACATACATACATACATACACATATACACCCGTATATATATATATATATACAAAAAATTGATTTAAAACATAATCTTCCATATAACACTCCACTTATTGCTCCACTACCAAATTTTGTATCTCTACCGAAAAAAAATTAAACCTCCACCAAAATGAGAATGTGTGTGTGTGTGTGGGCTTCCAAGACATTCACTAATAGATTTCACTGTGATTTCACTTGATAGGGCTTCATAGTACTCAATATCTAATGGAAATTATTTGAACTCACATGCTTCTTTCTCATGTAGACACAAACTGGCTCTAGGATTCATATGCCACAAATTACTTTAAGGGTTTGTTGAGAAAATGAAACTATATGTAGACAAAAATTGCTCCATGGACCATTTCTCATCCTCCACACATGGATAAATTGCTTGGTGGCTCTAGAACGTTCACCAATAGGTAGAACTCCTCAATATGCACTGGTACAACTAGCGATTAGGATTAATATATGTGTGAACCTCTCGAAATTGGATTTTTTTCTTTCACTAAATAACACTTTTGCTTGTGGAAACCTTCAATTTCGACCCTCTTTTCTCATTGGAAAAAACTTTATTTTTTCTTCACACTCTTGGTGTATGTTTGAAACTCCATAGGGTTTAAAAAAAAACATGCTTGATGGAGTATTTATCCTCTAATTAGACTTTTTTGCATGATGGAAAAAATTATTGATCCTAATGACTACATAGCATTTGTCCCCTCTTATTTTGTGTGCGATGGATAGAAATTTAATCTATTCATCTTGGTTCCAATACCGCTTGTTGGTAATTATGAATTTAAATAAAATATAACAAATATTGAAAAATAACAAATAAATATTGAAAAATATTGAAATATAACAAATAAATCATTTAGGAAAAACGAAATTTACATGGAAAAATCTTGACAATGTGTCGAGGGAACATCCATTATCTAAGGTATGGTGTTTTATTGCTCAAGGAGAAATATGAAAATCATGCTTACAACCACCAAATTCAATCTCTCAAGTTACATATATGTATCTAACTTGGTTTTACATAAACTACCACCCATTATAAAAACCACCAAATATTTACATAACATAAATTATAGTTTTTACAATATAGTTTTCTTTTGATTATTGTCATCAATTCTAGTAGAATTTACTAAATTATTGTGAATTTTTAAGAGGTAAACTAATTTCACATACTCAAAAAAAGGTAATGAATGTGCCAATTGTTATTCCCCTATAAATTTTTGACAAGCAAACAGGGGGCTAAAATGTTTTTGAACCTTCAAGGAATGCATTTCATTTGAAAACACATCATCCTTGAAGCCTCCTTGTGCCTTTTGTCCTTTGATAAAATATCCTCTGCTGATTCCCATTATAAAGCCTCCCTGATTGAAAAAAAAACGTGCTCCAAAAGGCTTTCATTTATCCCTTGTACCCCTGCAGAATTGTCCATTTCATCCCTTTTTCCCTTTGTCAAATTCCCCCTTTCTTACCCCCAAATCCCCCCCTAAACCTTATAAATCATCCCCATGCCCCTCTTAAACCACGCATACACCCTTGGTTTAGTTTAATAAACCCTTATTCTCTCTATCGTTACCCTTTCCTATCCTCAAATTGCATTAAAATGGGCCAAAAACCCACTTTCTTCCCATTTCAGGCCTAGCCCCCTTCAGGCCATCCCCCTTAATGTTTCTCCACGTGACCTGAGTGCCGAAACTAGGCGCTAGCATGAAAAGTGCTTAGCGCGTTTGGTTATCGAGAGCGTTTCTAACCGTTGATTTCCCAACCATCCGACGGTCTTCGCAATCCCATCGCGCCCGTGGTCCCCACCCCTTTTCACCACCTGATCGCATCACAGCTGTCCATTTAACCCACCGAATCAACGGTCCATATTCATCCCCCCCGATGGTCCCCACGCCAAACACTTTGCAGAAACCGGCAGTATCTATCGCACTGCCTTTGGGAGGTGCGCGGCATTTTTTATTTCGGAGCGATTCCACTCATCGCATGACACGTGGCTCTGCGCACTATTCATAAACCACCCTCCAGCACGTGTTATCGTTCGACCATAGATCTGGCGAGATATCATTGTACACCATCTGATATGGGGTGAGCCATCCGACTGTAGTCACACCACAAAGTTGCACGGGAGTTAACCAAGGCAAAGAGTACCCTTGGCCCACCATCAGTCGCCCTCCGCTACGTTTTCCACCGTCGATCTCCTCCTAAGATCGGACGGTCTAGATTTGATCACCCCCCGATGCATTTTCAACCATCGATCTCCTCCTGAGATCGGACGACCCCGATTTAATGCATGCTTGCCACTGACCCGGTCCCGCCACGTCACCCATTCCATGTGTTTTCATCGTGTCTTCGTTCGTTTACTATATATATTCATTCCAAGGTCAAATTTTAATGTTTTACGTTAAAATTTCCATTCTCGCCACCTTCGACTGCATCTCCCGCTGATCCACTACGTTTCTCCATAGCATCCTCTGAATTCATCGTCCTCGTCCGTGCCACACTGCCATTTCACAGTTATCCATGCCACCCTCCCCATGCATGTTTTCTTAACATGTTTTCATGTTTTGCAGGGTTTCAAGTGGTGAAAACCTCCTTTGTTCACAGTCACTGTGACGGTGGCGAAGAACGCAGGGAATAGCATGAGCAAAGATCATATTTATGAAGAAATCTTGGGAAGGAGCCATGACAGGATGTGCATTCAAAGAACAGAGCTAAACTCTGTCCAAACTTCCAAAACCATTTAAACTGCAGACTTTGAAGACAGAGAGTATAAATGAAAAGCAGAGAGTTTAAAGGCGTGTAATTGAAGATTTTGAGCCTTAACCTAATAATTTGAAGGAAGGATGCCAGATCAAAATCCCATGGAACACTCAAAAGGTCCAGCGCTCAGAAGACCATATCATCAGGGTGTTTAAATCAGCAGAATGTTTCCTCCTGAGAAAGGACATGGTACACATTATTGTTTTAGTCTACATTGCGTCCAAGTGAATTTTTCCCCTTGACAGCAGTCCTATGCCATCAGAAGCATTTGTTACACAGTATGGCAGACCCTATCATAATTATTCTACCATTTTTTGTAATTCACCAGAACGCTACAACAAGTACATCAAAGGCATACCTTGAGTAAATGGTAGCCTGACGAAGACCACTCTTCTCATCCAAAGAGCACCAGAGATAAATGCCCTGAATTTAAAGTAGAACGAGGCCTCGACCCTCTTCCTCTTCTGAGTTTTAATGCTACATTTAGTTTTCCATCTACATTCTTTGCTCCACTCGAGCTATAAGAATCCCCGAGAACATATTGTAAAGGGTTGTTGTTCAGTTTTTGCTGTTGTAGTTAGAGGGATTCATTTTACTGCTAGAAACTTTTTGGGAGAGAGTAGCAGAGTAGTTTGTAATGTAGCAGGTTGGGAGGAGAAATTTTGGAATGTAATCAGCCATTGAGCTCAATGTATGTGACTGGTTTTGCATCAATTAATCAAGAAAATTTCACAGGATCGTGGACTATTACTACGCGTGATGTTTCTCTTATCTTATTGTTTTATTACATTTTCCATGCTATTCATTTTCTGCTGGCTAGCATAAAAAATCTGGCATAGCATTTACCCCTGTTAGGTACCCTATGTTTCTGCTCTCCTTGCCTTTAATGTTTTCTACTGATAGTGAATCTAAGAGTAAGTTCAGCTAATTTAACCAGTGTAGCGGTTCCATATGCTGCTAGCTGATGTATGAATTCGGGGTTTGTTGCTTGGATTATCTTGCTGGTGTCAAAGCATTGAAGGTTCAAATTCCTTCTCTGATCTATAGACCCTGTTTCTGTCAAAAATTATCTCTGTTTTCCCTTGGAGCATGCTAAATCAGACCTGGAGTTAAATGACCTCTGGTCCGATCTATAAGCTACCCCTTTGTCACTCCATCGAAAGCTGCCTTTGAGTATGTCCAAGCAGGTCTGGAGTTAAATGACCTCTGACCTGATCTATAGACAAAAATTGGGTGTCTTTCCTTCTTTCACCTTCTCTCCTTGATGTTCCATTCCATCATCTATCTAAAAATATCCTTTAGTATAGATGACTTGCCCTCTGAAAGCCTTGGCTAGTGGTTTGTAAGTAATTCCCTTTCATGACTCCATAGCCTAATGGATGGCACTTTCTTAACCCATTCTCTTTTGCCGAAACATCCTACTGCTTTGCTCCTTTCTTTCCATTACCTTCTCAGTCTATGATCTCATGACCAACCCAGAAACCAACCAACCAAATCATTTTAAACCCCCTTTGTGCTTCATACCTAGCCTAATACCTCATCTTGAGCTTTCAAAGATATACCATTCTTTGTTTTATTGGAGAGATCCCTCTCCGGGTCCAGGAGGGCTAGATCCTAGGACCCCAAAGTGGTTCTGATGTTGTCTCATCTTTTGGTCTTGCCAATCTGGCCAAAACATGGGAACCCCAACATAATGGCGACTTCACTAGGGATTGAGTGCATTTCACCTTAAAAAATTCTTAGGCACCCAAAGACCCAGAATCCCTGGTTAGATTGGTATTTAATTACTAATGGTGGATAGCAGCCTGCTCCAAACAATCAAATTCATCCACCTGGAAACTCCACACTCCATAGCTCCCAAAAGACCAAATGACTCCACTAGTAGAAGACTCTGAACTGGTTGAGAAGATACAGTGACCTCTTTTTGATTTACAAACATGCTTCCACGCATACAGAGAAGATATGCCCTAATGAGTAGGGAGCATATCCCTAGATACCCATAGAAAATGCCTGAAGTAGACTGGTTAAAAAACCTGCCTACCTTTCAGGGTGAAAACGTTGATGACCCCTTGCTACATCTCATCAAGTTTCATATACATGTGTGGAAATTTAAAGTTGAATGGCATGAAGACTGCCTAATGAAAATGTTCATGGCAACGTTAGAAGGAAAGGCTAGGGTTTGGTATGAATGGTTAGAACCTCAGAGTTTGTTTTCTTTAAGGGACATGCACCAAGTATTTTACAAGGATTATAAAGGAAACTCTCCATCCTTATCATGGGATTGTTGTGATCAATCTCAAAATATCATACAGTACCTGTTAGATATTGATGAGGATTTGGTTAATATGCATCCTGAAGATCTATTAACAGCCATTCACGAATTTCATATGCACCCTAGCTATCACAAGAACATGGATGAATCAGCTGAGGAAGAAAAAAGTCAAGAGACCATAGACATTCCTGAAAACTCAGATGTTGATCCACCATCCCTTGCAGTTGAGGCTTCAAATGACGTTCTTCCTCAAATCCAGTCTTCAAAGGAAATAGAGAGCTTCTACACTTCTGCATAAAGGAACACAAGACCATCTTCCCCTTTGACAGAAGAATAAATAGATCAGATCATCAATGGATAGCCAGCCTCTGAATTTTTTTACAGATCAGACATTCTTGTCCATTCATCTGATGAGCTTTGTTGTACAGAGTTGGAAAGCTCACATGTAAATCATAGTGAAGAAAAATATGCTGATAATCCAGTATGTCCGGTTGGCAGCATTACTTATATTCATGATTTTCCTATTTTTGATCTATCTGATGATGATGTTCTCCAAACAGAAGATGATCTTGCAGGGTCATCATTAGTAGATTTATGGGAGGAAAATTAGTTCCCTTTACTTCCAGAGAGTAATGAGCCAATGCAGGCTATTTATGAAACTGATGAGGAAAGCTTTAAGAGTGCAGAAGAGGGTGAAGGATCTCTAGATATTTGCTTCACTCCATTACAACTCATCAGTAATGGCTTTCACATGATTAGAGGTCAACAGCCTTTCATCTCAGAAGATGAAGAGGAAAACAAGGAAGAGATCTTTGAGCAGCTTGAAAGTAAGGAGTTTTCTCTTGAAAAAGAGGAAGCAATGGAAAATACCCTTGCTCAATAATACATGGATCTCTTCACAAAACTCAGCCCACCTGATCAGAACATCCCGGAGCTCCATGAGGACAGCACTGCCATATATGATGAGTCCTCCGATTCAGAAAATGAAGAAGATGAGGGAGATTCTCTTTATCAAGAGATTCTTGTTCTTGATCCAGTGGAAGAAGAAGAAATCCTGGTTTAAACCTACCTACTAGATATTCATAGCCAGGTATCATTTCATGATCCTTATGTACATTTCTTGCAAACATTTGAGGAAGGATCAAAGGTCTTTTTGAGCAGCATGCTGCAAACATAAATAATTTTTTTTAAAGTTGTTATTGTGGAACAAAAAGAGTGGGAGAAACCCTACCTATCCAGCATGCTCAAGGAGCTGAGCAGAAAGGACCAGCCATGGGATCACTTGATGGACTGGTTGCATTGGAAGACAATGTTTGTAAGCTAGACTTGTAAATAGTCCAGTTAGAGTAGGGTAGGTAGGAAAAGCTCAATAAAGCTCAGTCTGTGAGCATGTAGTTAGTTTTTTTTAGTTTCTGCTAAATCCAGCAAGCCAGACAGTCTAATCCTAGCTTGACTGTTTTTCAATTTCTGTCTTAGAATATAGAGAATAAATCTGCTAAACAATTTAATCCTAGCAGATAGTAGTGTAGGTAGAGAAAGTTACGAGGCCAACAATATAATCTGGTCTCACAGAGCAATAAGGGTAGAAATAGAATAGGTTTATTTTATTTTTTGTAAAAAATAGATGATGTAAAAGGTCTGCTAGTCCAAATGCACCCTGGAAGAAAAAATTCTAGGATTGTAGGATGGGTAGGGAGATTGTTTGAGAATTTTTCTGCTGATTTAATGTCTTCATGATTTGTGGCAGCTCATCCAAGAAAGAAAATAATGAGTCAAGCACCAGGCATCTGGCCTACTCCAAATATCATTTTATGAATTCTTAACTCCTTTAGGAAGAAGCCATCCCCATGTGGAGTCACTGTTAGCCCCTTATAGATTTTCGACAAGCAAACAAGGGGCTAAAATGTTTTTGAGCCTTCAAGGAATGCATTTCCTCTGAAAACACATCATCCTTGAAGCCTTCTTGTGCCTTTTTTCCTTTGATGAAATCCCCTCTGCTGATTCCCATTATAAAGCCTCTCTGATTGCAAAAAAAATGTGCTCCAAAAGGCCTTCATTTATCCCTTGTACCCCTGCAGAATTTTCCATTTCATCCCTTTTTCCCTTTTTCATAGTCCCCCTTTCTTACCCCCAAATCCCCCCCTAAACCTTCCAAATCATCCCCATGCCCCTCTTAAACCATGCATACACCCTTGGTTTAGTTTAATAAACCCTTATTCCCTCTATCGTTACCCTTTCCTAGCCTCAAATTGCATTAAAATGGGCCAAAAACCCACTTTCTTCCCATTTCAGGCCTAGCCCCCATCAGGCCAGCCCCCTTAACGTTTCCCCAGATGACCCAAGCATCGAAACCAGGCGCTAGCACGAAAAGTGCTTAGCGCGTTTGGTTATCGAGAGCGTTTCTAACAGCTGATTTCCCGACCATCTGACGGTCTTCGCAATCCCATCGCGCCTATGGTCCCCACCCCTTTTCACCACCCGATCGCATCATAGCTGTCCATTTAACCCGCCGAATCAATGGTCCATATTCATCCACCCCGGCGGTCCCCATGCCAAACATTGTGCAGAAATCGGTGGTATCTATCACACCGCCTTTGGGAGGTGGGCGGTATTTTTTATTTCGGAGCGATTCCACTCATCGCATGACACGTGGCTCCGCGCACTATTCATAAACTTCCCTCCATCGCGCGTTATCGTTCAACCACATATCCGGTGCGATATCGTTGTACACCGTCCGATCTCGGGCGAGCCATCCGACAGTAGTCGCACCACGAAGTTGCACGGGAGTTAACCAAGGAAAACAGTACCCCTAGCCCACCATCCGTCGCCCTCTGCTACGTTTTCCATCGTCGATCTCCTCTGAGATCGGACGGTCTAGATTCGATCACCCCCTGACGCATTTTCAGCCGTCGATCTCCTCCTGAGATCGGACAGCCCTGATTTAATGCACACCCGCCATTGACCCACCACGTCACCCGTTCCACGTGTTTTCATCGTGTCTTTGTCTGTTTCCTATATATATTCATTCCAAGGTCAAATTTAATGTTTTACGTTAAAATTTCCATTCTCGCCACCTTCGACTGCATCTCCCGCTGATCCACTACGTTCCGCCACAACATCCTCTGCATTCATCTTCCTCGTCCATGCCACGCTGCCATTTCACAGTTATCCACACCACCCTCCCCGTGCATGTTTTCTTAACTTGTTTTCATGTTTTGCAGGGTATCAGGTGCTGAAAACCTCCTCTGTTCACAGTCACTGTCACGGTGGCGAAGAACGCAAGGAAGAGCATGCGCAGAGATCGTTTTTATGAAGAAAGCCTGGGAAGGAGCCATGACAGGATGTGCATTCAAAGAATGGAGCTAAACTCTGTCCAACCTTCCAAAACCATTTAAAGCGCAGACTTTGCAGACAGAGAGTATTAGTGAAAAGAAGAGACTTTAAAGGCGTGTAATTGAAGATTTTGATCCTTAACCTAATAATTTAAAGGCAGGGTGCCAGATTGAAATCCTATGGATCACTCAGAAGGTCCAGCGCTCAGAAGACCATATCATCAGGGTGTTTAAATCAGCAGAATGTTTCCTCCTGAGAAAGGACATGGTACACATTACTGTTTCAGTCTACATTGTGTCCAAGTGAAGTTTTCCCCCTGACAGCAGTCCTATGCCATCATAATCATTTGTTACATAGTATGGCAGACCCTAGCATCATTATTCTACCTTTTTATGTAATTCACCAGAACGCTACATCAAGTACATCAAAGACATACATTGAGTAAATGGTAGCTTGACGAAGACCACCCTTCTCATCCAAAGAGCACCAGAGATAAATGCCCTGAATTTAAAGCAGAATGAGGCCTCGAACCTCTTCCTCTTCTGAGTTTTAATCCTGCATTTAGTTTTCCATCTACCTTCTCTGCTCCACTCGAGCTATAAGAATCCCCGAGAACATATTGTAAAGGGTTTTTGTTTGGTTGTTGTTGTTGTAGTTAGAGGGATTCATTTTATTGCTAGAACAATTTTGGGAGAGAGTAGCAGAATAGTTTGTAATTTAGTAGGATGGGAGGAGAAAGTTTGGACTGTAATCAACCATTGAGCTCAGTGTATGTGACTAGTTTTGCATTAATTAATCAAGAAAATTTCACAGGATCCTGGTCTATTACTACGGGTGATGTTTCTCTTATCTTATTGTTTTATTACATTTTCCATGTTGTTCATTTTCTGCTAGCTAGCATCAGAAATCTGGCATAGGATTTACCCTTGTTAGGTACCCTATGTTTTTGCTCTCCTTGCATTTAATTTTTTCTGCTGATAGTGAATCTAAGAGTAAATTCAGATAATTTAACCAGTGTAGTGGTTCCATATGTTGCTAGCTGATGTATAAATTCAGGGTTTGCTGCTTGGATGCTCTTGTTGGTGTCAAAGCATTGAAGGTTCAAAGTCCTTCTCTGATCTATAGACCCTGGCTCTGTCAAAACTTATCTCTGCTTTCCCTTGGAGCATGCTAAAGCAGACCTGGATTTAAATGACCTCTGGTTTGATCTATAAGCTGCCCCTTTGTCACTCCATAGAAAGTTTCCTTTGAGTATGTCCAAGCAGTTCTGGAGTTAAATGACCTCTGACCTGATCTATAGACAGAAATTGGGTGTCTTTCCTTATTTCACCTTCTCTCCTTGATGTTCCATTCCATCATCTATCTAAAAAGATCCTTTAGTATAGATGACTTGCCCTCTGAAAGCCTTGGCTAGTGGTTTGCAAGTAAAAGTCCTTCATGACTCCATAGCCCAGTGGATGGCACTTTCTTAACCCATTCTCTTTTGCCGAAACATCCTACTGCTTTGCTCCTTTCTTTCCATTACCATCTCAGTCTATGATCTCATTACCAACCAACCAAATCATTTTAAACCCCCTTTGTGCTTCATACCTAGCCTAATACCTCATCTTGAGCTTTCAAAGATATACCATTCTTTGTTTTATTGGAGAGATCCCTCTCCGTCTCCAGGAGGGCTATATCCTAGGACCCCAAAGTGGTTCTGATGTTGTCTCATCTTTTGGTCTTGCCAATCTGTCCAAAACATGGGAACCCCAACATAATGGCGAATCCGCTAGGGATTGAGTGCATTTCACCTTAAAAAATTATTAGGCACTCAAAGACCTAGAATCCCTGGTTAGATTCATATTTAATTGTTGACGGTGGACAACAGCCTGCTCCAAATAGTAAAATTCATCCACCTGGCGACTCCACACTCCATAGCTCCCAAAAGACCAAATGACTCCACTGGTAGAAGACTTTGAACTGGTTGAGAAGATACAATGACCTCTTTTTGATTTACAAACATGCTTCCATGCATGCAGAGAAGATATGCCCTAATGAGTAGGGAGCATATCCCTGGATACCTACACAAAATTCCTGAAGTAGACTGGTTAAAAAACCTGCCTACCTTTCAGGGTGAAAACATTGATGACCCCTTGCTACATCTCATCAAGTTTCATATACATGTGTGGAAATTTAAAGTTGAATGGCATGAAGACTGCCTAATGAAAATGTTCATGGCAATGTTAGAAGGAAAGGCTAGGGTCTGGTATGAATGGTTATAACCTCAGAGTTTTTTTTCTTTAAGGGACATGCACCAAGTATTTTACAAGAATTATAAAGGAAACTCTCCATCCTTATCATGGGATTGTTGTGATCAATCTCAAAATATCATACAGTACCTGTTAGATATTGATGAGGATTTGGTTAATATGCATCCTGAAGATCTGTTAACAGCCATTCAGGAATTTCATATGCACCCTAGCTATCACAAGAACATGGATGGATCAGCTAAGGAAGAAAAAAGTCAAGAGACCGTAGACATTCCTGAAAAATCAGATGTTGATCCACCATCCCTTGCAGTTGAGGCTTCAGATGACATTCTTCCTCAAATTCAGTCTTCAAAGGAAACAGAGAGCTGCTGCACTTCTGCACAAAGGAACACAAGACCATCTTCCCCTTTGACAGAAGAAGAAATAGATCATATCATCAATGGACATCCAGCCTCTAAATTTTTTTACAAATCAGACATTCTTGTCCATTCATCTGATGAGCTTTTTTGTACAGAGTTGGAAAGCTCACATGTAAATCAGAGTGAAGAAAAATCTTCTGATAATCCAATATGTCCGGTTGGTAGCATTACTTATATTCATGATTTTCCTATTTTTGATCTATATGATGATGATGTTCTCCAAACATAAGATGATCTTGCAGGGTCATCATTAGTAGATTTATGGGAGGAAAATCATTTCCCTTTAATTCCATAGAGTAATGAGCCAATGCAGGCTATTTATGATACTGATGAAGAAAGCTTTAAGAGTGCAAAAGAGGGTGAAGGATCTCTAGATCTTTTCTTCACTCCATTACAACTCATTAGTAATGGTTTTCACATGATTAGAGGTCAACAGCCTTTCATCTCAGAAGATGAAGAGGAAAACAAGGAAGAGATCTTTGAGAATATTGAAAGAAAGGAGTTTTCTCTTGAAAAAGAGGAAGCAATTGAAAATACCCCTGCTCAAGAATACATGGATCTCTTCACAGAACTCAGCCCACCTGATCAGAACATCCCGGAGCTTCAAGAGGATAGCACTGCCATATATTATGAGTCCTCCGGTTCAGAAAATGAAGAAGATGAGGGAGATTCTCTTTCTCAAGAGAGTCTTGTTCTTGATCCAGTGGAAGAAGAAGAAATCCTGGTTGAAGCCTACCTGCTAGATATTCATAACCAGGTATCATTTCATGATCCTTATGTACATTTCCTGCAAACATTTGAGGAAGGATCAAAGGTATTTTTGAGCAGCATGTTGCAAACAGAAAGAAATTTTTTTAAAGTTGTTATTATGGAACAAAAAGAGTGGGAGCAGCCTTGCCTATCCAGCATGCTCAAGGAGCTGAGCAGAAAGGACCAGCCATGGGATCACTTGATGGACTGGTTGTATTGGAAGACAATGTTTGTAAGCTAGACTTGTAAATAGTCCAGTTAGAGTAGGGTAGGTAGGAAAAGCTCAATAAAGCTCAATCTATGAGCATGTAGTTAGTTGTTTTTAATTTTTGCTAAGTCCATCAAGCGAGACAGTCTAATCCTGGCTTGACTGTTTTTCAATTTCTCTCTTATAATATAGAGAAGAAATCTGCTGGGCAGTTTAATCCTAGCAGATAGTAGTGTAGGTAGAGAAAGTTATGAGGCCAATAGTCTAATTTGGTTTCACAGAGCAATAAGGGTAGAAATAGAATAGGTTTATTTTATTTTTTGTAAAAAATAAATGATGTAAAAGGTCTGCTAGTCCAAATGCACCCTGGAAGAAAAAATGCTAGGATTGTAGGATGGGTAGGGAGATTTTTTGAGAATTTTTCTGCTGATTTAATGTCTTCATGATCTGTGGAAGCTGATCCAAGAAAGAAAAGAATGAGTTAAGAACCAAGCATCTGGCCTACTCGAAAGATCATTTTCTGAATTCTTGACTCCTTCAAGAAGAAGCCATCCCCATGAGGAGCCACTGTTAGCCCCCTATAAATTTTTGACAAGAAAACAGGGGGCTAAAATGTTTTTGAGCCTTCAAGGAATGCAGTTCCTTTGAAAACACATCATCCTTGAAGCCTCCTTGTGCCTTTTGTCCTTTGATAAAATCCCCTCTGTTGATTCCCATTATAAAGCCTCTTTGATTGCAAAAAAATTGTGCTCCAAAAGGCCTTCATTTATCCCTTGCACCCCTGCAGAATTGTCCATTTCATCCCTTTTTCCCTTTGTCAAATTCCCCCTTTCTTACCCCCAAATCCCCCCCTAAACCTTCTAAATCATCCCCATGCCCCTCTTAAACCACGCATACACCCTTGGTTTAGTTTAATAAAACCTTATTCCCTCTATCGTTACCCTTTCCTAGCCTCAAATTGCATTAAAATGGGCCAAAAACCCACTTTCTTCC
Organism: Pinus albicaulis; assembly: GCA_034641835.2. Classification (NCBI taxonomy): domain Eukaryota; kingdom Viridiplantae; phylum Streptophyta; class Pinopsida; order Pinales; family Pinaceae; genus Pinus; species Pinus albicaulis. The sequence goes on from CM076576.1 coordinate 925,846,445, forward strand.
CATTTCAGGCCTAGCCCCCATCAGGCCAGCCCCCTTAATGTTTCCCCACGTGACTCGAGCGCCAAAACCAGGCACTAGCACGAAAAGCACTTAGCGCGTTAGGTTATTAGGAGCGTTTCTAATCGTTGATTTTTTGTCCATCCGACGGACTTCGCAATCCCATCGTGCTTATGTTCCCCACCCCTTTTCACCACCCGATCGTATCACAGCCATCCATTTAACCCGCTGAATCAACAGTCCATATTCATCCGCCCCGGTGGTCCCCACGCCAAACACTATGCAGAAATCGGCGATATCTATCGCACTGCCTTTGGGAGGTGGGCGGTATTTTTTATTTCGGAGCGATTCCACTCATCGCATGACACGTGGCTCCACACACTATTCATAAACCATCCTCCATCGTGCATTATCGTTCGACCACAGATCTGGCACAATATCTTTATACAACGTCCGATCTGGGGCGAGCCATTCGACGGTAGTCGCGCCATGAAGTTGCGCGGGAGTTAACCAAGGAAAACAGTACCCTTGGCCCACCATCTGTCACCCTCCGCTACGTTTTCCACTGTAAATCTTCTCCTGAGATCAGACAGTCCATATTTGATCGCCCCTCGACGCATTTTCAACCATCAATATCCTCTTGAGATCGGACGGCCCCGATTTAATGCACGCCCGCTATTGACCCGGTCCCACCACATCACCCGTTCCATGTGTTTTCGTCATGTCTTCGTCCGTTTCCTATATATATATTCATTCCAAGGTCAAATTTTAATGTTTTACATTAAAATTTCCATTCTCGCCACCTTCGACTACATCTCCCGCTGATCCACTACGTTCTGCCACAACATCCCCTGCATTCATCATCCTCGTCCGTGCCATGCTACCATTTCACAGTTATCCACGCCACCCTCCCCGTGCATGTTTTCTTAATGTGTTTTCGTGTTTTGCAGGGTTTCAGGTGGTGAAAACCTCCTCTATTCACAGTCACTGTCACGGTGGCGAAGAACGTAGGGAAGAGCATGCGCAGAGATCATATTTATGAAGAAATCCTGGGAAGGAGCCATGACAGGATTGCATTCAAAGAACGGAGCTAAACTCTGCCCAACCTTCCAGAACCATTTAAAGCGCAAAATTTGCAGACAGAGAGTATCAGTGAAAAGCAGAGAGTTTAAAGGCATGTAATTGAATATTTTGAGCCTTAACATAATAATTTGAAGGCATGGTGCTAGATCGAAATCCCGTGGATCACTCAGAAGGTCCAACGCTCAGAAGACCATATCATCAGGGTGTTTAAATCAGCAGAATGTTTCCTCCTGAGAAAGGACACGATACACATTACTGTTTCAGTCTACATTATGTCCAAGTGAATTTTTCCCCCTGACAGTAGTCATATGCCATCAGAAGCATTTGTTACATAGTATGGCAGACCCTAGCATCATTATTCTACATTTTTGTGTAATTCACCAGAATGCTACAATAATTACATCAAAGACATACCTTGAGTAAATGGTAGCCTGACGAAGACCACTCTTCTCATCCAAAGAGCACCAGAGGTAAATTCCCTGAATTTAAAGCAGAACGAGGCCTCGGCCCTCTTCCTCTTCTGTGTTTTAATGTTGCATTTAGTTTTCCATCTACCTTCTCTACTCCACTCGAGCTATAAGAATCCCCGAGAACATATTGTAAAGGGTTGTTGTTCGGTTGTTGTTGTTGTAGTTAGAGGGATTCATTCTACTACTAGAACAGTTTTGGGAGAGAGTAGCAGAGTAGTTTGTAATGTAGTAGGTTGGGAGGAGAAATTTTGGACTATAATCAGCCATTCCTCAGTGTATGTGACTAGTTTTGCATCAATTAATCAAGAAAATTTCACAGGATCCTGGTCTATAACTACGGGTGATGTTTCTCTTATCTTATTGTTTTATTACATTTTCCATGCTGTTCATTTTTTGCTGGCTAGCATCAGAAATCTGGCATAGGATATACCCTTGTTAGGTACCCTATTTTTCTACTCTCCTTGCCTTTAATGTTTTCTGCTGATAGTGAATCTAAGAGTAAATTCAGCTAATTTAACCAATGTAGCGGTTCCATATGCTGCTAGCTGATGTATGAATTCGGGGTTTGCTGCTTGGATGTTCTTGCTAGTGTCAAAGCATATAAGGTTCAAAGTCCTTCTCTGATCTATAGACCCTGGCTCTATAAAAAATTATCTATTTTTTCCCTTGGAGCATGCTAAAGCAGACCTGGAGTTAAATGACCTCTGGTCCGATCTATAAGCTGCCCCTTTGTCACTCCATCGAAAGCTGCCTTTGAGTATGTCCAAGCAGGTCTGGAGTTAAATGACCTCTGACCTGATCTATAGACAGAAATTGGGTGTCTTTCCTTCTTTCACCTTCTCTCCTTGATGTTCCATTCCATCATCTATCTAAAAAGATCCTTTAGTATAGATGACTTGCCCTCTGAAATCCTTGGCTAGTGGTTTGCAAGTAATTCCCTTTCATGACTCCATAGCCCAATGGATGGCACTTTCTTAACCCATTCTCTTTTTCCAAAACATCCTACTACTTTGCTCCTTTCTTTCCATTACCTTCTCAGTCTATGATCTCATGACCAACCCAACAACCAACCAACCAAATCATTTTAAACCCCCTTTGTGCTTCATACCTAGCCTAATACCTCATCTTGAGCTTTCAAAGATATACCATTCTTTGTTTTATTGGAGAGATCCCTCTCCGGTTCCAGGAGGGCTAGATCCTAGGACCCCAAAGTGGTTATGATGTTGTCTCATCTTTTGGTCTTGCCAATCTGGCAAAAACATGGGAACCCCAACACCATTATCGTAGCAAAATAAGCATTCTTCATTTCACAATGAATTTAGATTACCTCTTTTGGGAATCTTGAGTTCCACATTCCGTAACCATCCCTTTGTCATGAAGTTTAATCTTAAAATTATTTTTTTTGGTATATCTAAGACAAAATTTTCTAAAATTTATTTTAACCCTTTCAAATTATATAGTTTAGTTCTTTGTGTACCAAATATTTCTATGCTCTTCTTAGTCTTTTGCTTGGGCTTCTCATTTCTTTATTGACTTCAAAGTTTCCTTCTCTTCATTCCACCATAATGTAGCACAAGGCTTCTCCCCTCCACTACTCTAAATTTTATCTAGATAACCTCCATTCAAAATTTGAGGTCAAGAGGCACAAGGCCAAATTGGAGCAGTTATAGTGTCTTTAAGCATTCCATAAACAAGTATTAGATCAAAAAATGACCATCATGTTTAGCGCCTTGTTAGCCTATGGAGTAGAGATATCATGTTTGAAGAATGAAAACAATAAGATGAAACACAAAACTGAATATCTTACTTCTTATTTTATATTTTAGAAGCAATCTCCCATTGACTCTCTTATTCTTGTTAAAGATAACACAATCAATCAATCATCATGACATAAGGACAAGTAGTGAATTCAAAGACAATCTAAAAAACATTGACATTGGGTGAGTATATTACTACAAACATTTGTACTTATTTACTACATTTTTATGAAACTTTTTATTAATGGAAATTTTAACTACTCTTATATATATTAGTTATAAATAATCAAAAAAAACTTTAATCAACCTATTCGATGAAAATAATTATTTAATAAAATTTTGATTAATATGATTTTCATAGTGATAGTCTATGGTAAAAACAAATATAAAAAAGTCATGGTAGTTGAGTATGATTCCAACCTAAAATAAACAAGATGAAAAGTGGAATTAAACATTACCCAAGTTCAAACAAAGATGAAAGCCTCAACGGATTAATCAAAACATATTTTGCTATATAAATATAACAAAACTATTGAGTAGACACATCATAAATAAAGGCATCGAGACTCATATTGGAATAGCCAATGTCGAAATGCATAGGGATACATTACAAAAAGTTGATTTATAAAGTCTTCACTGCTTTTTTTCTTTTAGATTGTATACCATTTCTAGAATAAATAAAAAGTAATATTTAATATAAAAACATATTTAATAAAAATATTTATATTCATTTTTATTATTTAAAAACATATTTCACATTTAAAAGGTGGTATCTTTAAAATAATCTACATCTTCCATTCGTTATGTTCTCAGTTACCCAATAATTTTCACTAAATAAACATTATGAAATTCAATTATGTGTATTAAATTACAGTTAATAAATATTAAAAATTATAAATATTAAGAATTTTGTTTTTGTGATTCATAGAATGTATATAAAAATATCTTTAGATATCTAAGCATATTTTGTGGTGTGATTATCACTGAAAGAAATTATAAATATATTGTGAATTTTTATATATTTTTATTTTAAAAAAATATAGTTTTTTGTAGCTTCTATAGTCGCCTTCCATATTTAAAATTTATGGGTATTTCCCTAGATTAGTTTCACAAGCTCTTTAAATTTCCATAATCATCACCGAATGCCTTCTATTAATGAATCATTGTCTTAACAGGAAGTTCTGCTGTGGAGCTTGTCTGTTGAGGATAATAGCCAAAGTACAATAAGATCCTCATATGAATCCAGTCAATACGTGAAAGGTTCATAGGTCGAAAGAAGGGAAAAATTCATTGGGATGCCAAACCGAGCATTGGAATCAAGCCTCCAGTGGAGGAGAATGAACAAACACGACAACATAAGGTTGAAAATGGGGCTGGATATGGAACGAAGGCTGAGTAAGAGGAAGAGAGCTGAACTGACAACTTTGGGTATCTCGTTGATAAACTGCCTGTTAATTGATAAGGCACTACACTTGAAAGACAACATCATCCGGAGTCTGGTAAATGGAAGATGCATGATTGCAAGATAGGTGTAAGCCAGTCAAATAATGATATCCAAAATCAAAAGAGGAGTTTCATCAGAAAATATGTGGTGAAAATTCTAAAGCCCTTATTTGGAAGGAAAATTCTGGCAAGTTGATATAAGTTTCTAGATATATGTTGTGTGGGAGTTTATTGATGCCTTTTGATTTGAGTCAAGTAAAATATTTTAACGAATAGTGAGACCACTTAAAATACAAAACATCAGTAAAATCACACACAATATATATCCAAAAACTTATATCAACATGAACCAGTGAAAATATAGTCAAAAAAATTTCCTGCCAGGCCATTTCCCTGTATGGAACTTAATGCAAAACGATATTATCTAGGCAAGGGAAAAGAACAGTTACATAGGATGAATGAAGCACAATCCTTTTGCACACACATTTGAATTATAGTTGTGGGTTAGTTCTATTGTCACCAAAATCCTCGACATTTGAAAACACCCTTGGGTCAGTTCTGTTGTCTCCGAAATCCTCAACATTTGAAAACACGCTTTCACTGAACATGAGGGGAAACCTATTCCTGTGAGTACAATATTCTACAAGATATGTTGTTTGAATTTCCATGCCATTCTAGAGGAATCTTGAGTTATCTGGAAAATTCTATTTAGGCACTCACATGCCACAAATTAATTTGTCACATGAAATGAACATGCTTGCTGGGCGTAAAATCGGAAATGAGGAGCATGCGCAAAACCTAATTTTAAACAAACCTTGCATCAATATTGGAGTTTTTAATGGGCAATTATCAGCACAAATAGTCCATGATGGTGGAATTTCGTTGAGGTTTTTTTTTGTGAGTGACGACTAGCAAAAGGGCATGTAACAAGAATCAATTATTGTGATCAATTCCTGGTGCAACTTTTAGGTTGCCATGGTCATAGTTTTATTTTTGAGTGAAAAAAACACGACTCTTTTCATTATAAAAACGATAGTACATATTCCATTTATGCATTCCGTCTACAACGGTTCATGTCTTACTAATTCCTATCTTATATATCTTATTCCTATTACAATCTTTTGCATTTATGTTCAAAAATTGTCATCAACTTTCAGTTGTTCAAAAAAAATTAAAACCCATCTAGATAACATTAAGTTTATTGAAGTAGAACTTTCCTAGATCCATAGAAATCCCTCTATTGGATAACAGATTCACCATCGAGTTTTGTTCTAGATAAATGTGTTGAAATTGTATACTCTGAAAGGTGCTTACCAAAGTTCTAATTCTCCTCATCCAATTGTTTAAAATCAGTGGACAAAAATTGGTATAGACTTTGAACCAATTGATGATTCCTTTCGCATCTCCAAATACCTTAATCTTATCGATTCTGAGCCACTTTGCTGAAATTAATACTCCCCATAAAGATACAATCTCCACCTTATTGTTCAATTGTTTTCCTCCCCCCCACAAAAAGTGGAAATATCTTCCAGCATCTATGTCTATAACTACCCCACACCAACATAGTCTCCTTTTACTCGCCCCATCAAAGAACCTGATTGGAAATATTTGCCACACATCTTTATATTTTCACCTTCGAATTCTATTGTTCTTCCTAACTCATCCCATATGATTGAAGAGTGTGATTTCCTTGATGATGTATTCCCTTACCTTCACTGGTTTCTGATCAAAGATAAGGATGTTTATACTTTTCCATATTTTCCACATGATATAATAGGGCATATTTCTGAACCTTTTGTTATTTTAATACCAAACCTTAATACATGAAATGAGAGAAATATGTTCCCCCACATATTTAGCTTTAGTAACCCCCGACACCCTTCCCAAACATTCCGGACCCTTCATACATATCACACAAATTCCTAGGCCAACAAAACCATGTTTTTGAAGATTATTCCAAATCAATATTCTGTCACTAACAACAAGCTAGTAGAAGCTTCTTATTTTATATGGGATTTTTCATTTCCAGGTGTTTTGTGTCCACACATGACTAACATATTTCTTCTCGGCTCTAGGTAAGAGAAAATAAATTTCTTTGACCCTTGACATACCTTTCTTAAGGTTTCCTCCCCACACCATTTTATATGTTTTCCCATGATCTTCTAAACTAATCCATGTGCTTCTAATAACTGTAATATACCTCTCCCATTCTTATGCAATATTTTCATATAGTCCAAAATCTATGGCCCCAATCCATAGTTGTCGATCAATGCTCTAACCCCCTGTCTGATAAATATGTCTCAATAAAAAGACTCATTTCCCATGAATGATGTTAAGAAATTGTTCTAATAGGGAATGATTCCCAATCATCCCTTTAATAGCATCTAGACCGATATGAATCCTTGAACCATCATGGGCCTCCCATCTAATAAATCTCGACAACCAATTAATATTATGTAACATACTTCTCCAGATATAAGAAGTGCTAGATTTTTTCCTCGTTCCTCTACCTATCCAAGTAGAAAAATTATCTTTTATAACAAAAGCCCAAATTCCCTTACCCAAAACCACTCTCCACATGCTTTTGATGATCAAAGCCAAATTAAATGGCGAGGTATCTATAATACCCCAACCAATGTCTTCAATAGGCCGAGTTACGCTTGTCCAGCTAAGAAGATGGAATTTCCTTTTATTATGTGTCCATGCCCACAAGAAGAATCCCATAATAGCATCAATACTATGAATTATCCCCCTTGGGAAATGGAACAGATGCATCCAGAAAACTAACAGATTTTGTAAAACAGATTTCAACATAACTATTCTTCCGCCCATCGAAATCCATCTATGTTTCCAACTCCCAAGTTTCTTCTGAAATCTACTAATCAACCATTCCCAGTCCAAATTACAGTATCCTGTAGGTTTCAGAATAAAACCCAAATAAGAAAAACCATCATAAATGAATATATAATTAACACCAACCAACTCTGAAATCTCCTTGCTCTTATCTTTCTCTTTATCCACCCCAATTAGCAATGATTTCCCATCATTCACACATAGCCCAGATGCCTTTCCGAATGATATAATAATCCTTAAAATTTATTCCCATTCCTTGATAGATGATTGACCTCTGAAAAATAGATCATCAACAAACATTAATTGTGTAATGGAAATCTGTCTGGAAATCCTAACTCCAGAGAAATGTCCTTCTCCCGGGCACTTCTCATTTTCCTACTCAAACAATCTATAACAAGAAAAAAGAGAAGTGGTGAAAGGGAACATCCCTTCCGCAAACCTTTAAATTCCTAAAAGAACATAATCAGATGTCCATTGATTATAACCGCAAATTTGGTGGATTTGATACACCCCATCTTCCAATTGGTATTCTGAATGGACATACCAATTTTGATCAAAAGGAGTTTAAGAAAATCCTAATCAATACAATCGAATGCCTTGATGAGATCAAGCTTGAGAAGGAAATATTTTTGTTTCTGGGTTTTTATGGAGTGAATCATTTCTTGAGAAATCCAAATAGCATCGTGTATCTTCCTCCCTTCTAAAACCCTAAATCATTCCTCTGTAATGCATTTAAACAATATCGGCTTGATCCTACAAGAAATTAATTTTGAAATCACCTTGTAGACCGAATTACAGAGGGATATTAGCCTATAATATGAAAATATTTCAAGAATCTCCTTCTTGGGAATCATAACTATGAAAGTGGCATTAGTAGCCCCAGATACACACCCATCTATCCCCCGCTTCTTTTGCAACCGCCAATAAATCTGGAATCATCAGCTCCCTAAAATACAAGAATAACTCCACTCTCTAACCGTCTGGACCTAGACTTTTATCTTTAGCACAAACCTTCATAACCTCTATAAACTCTTTACCAGTAATCAATAACCCCATATATTCATTATACTCCACAGAAAACATTTTGGGAAGAAGTGCAATAATATATTCCATTTATGACATAACCAGATGTGGTTTTGCTGAGAATTTCCTTTTAAAATTTTTGACAGTCGGCTGCTCAATTTCCTCTTGAGTATTATCTATTTTTCCAAAACTATCTTTAATATTTTGAATATAATTGAACATTTTTTGTATATTAAAGTGCACATGGAAGAATCTTGAATTATTGTCCCCAGCTTTGATCCAGGCAGACCTACTCTTCATCCTAATATCCTCTTCCTGTTATTTGAGAATGTCATTCCTCCTTCCTTCTAAATCTATAACGCAAGCTCTATATTCATCGTAAAAGAAAAGAGGATCAACAGGATCATTGTAGTATTGGAGGATGGCCTCAATCTCTATGATGTATTTAGTCTTAGCCTCCTTCTTCTCCTTAATCCAACACCTCGTTTCTACTTTCATATATTTGAGTTTCCGGAAAATAGAAGACATCTGGTTATTTTGTGTAGGAAAATCCTCCCGAGTCCACACATCATTAACCAATTTCCTAAAATCCTCTGATTGCAACCATTTAGAATTTAAATTAAAAGGATAATTTCTCCTCCTTATCTCTCCTTCCCAAGTAAGAAAAATAGGCATATGATCTAAAATGGATACCTAAATAGTACAAGATCTACGACCCATATAAAGAATATACATAGACATGGTTATAATGAATATATCCAACCTCTTATAAATCCCTTCAGAATCTATGTGATTATTTCTCCATGTCAGTCCAAAGGGAGTTGACATTATATCAATCAATGTCTGCTCCTCCAGCATATCCTTAAAATATGTAGATAAATAATTTATCTTTACTTTAGATCCACATACTTGTTCCTTACCCACTTTTAAAATTATATCATGTGAAACTATAGAAGAACTCAAACTTAAAATGCTAGATCCATCCAATTTATCCAATAAGAGTCTACATCCAATATATGGAGCATAGGAATTAATTATGCGAAACCTTTTACCAGTTCCCACATAATTTCCTGTAAGAATAATACCTGTACATGAAGCAAAAGCCTGCATTTCAAAAATCTAAGGATTCTAAATGATCCCCAAACCACCATATTGTTCATTCATACTAGTTTCACAAACACGCCAGTCAGGAAAAATGAACAATAATATATTCCATGTTTTATCCCTTGACATAATCGTTTCTTGAATTAAAATCATATTTGGTCTGTGTATATATACCATACCCCTAAGTGAACGAATTTTTAGAGCTGCTCCCCGACCCTGAATGTTCATTGAGATAGTATTCATGGGGGAACCTCCGTCATAGGCAATTCCCCTCTGAGGGCCTGGGTTCCATAGAAATTTGAAATAGATACATTTCTAGAGGTAAATGTTAGGTTGATGTCAAAAATGGGTACCTATGACCCATCTGCCACATCAGTTTTGAGCTCCTACATATGGCATGTCAACACATTTTTAAATTTGGGAGGTCTCTTCCCCCATTGAGTAACATTCTTATAGGGATTAGAAGGCTCCCCATATTGTCCAAGAAAAGTCCTTTTAACCATGAGAGGTTCCATGGATTCTGAGGATGGTATTAGTACCTCCAACTCCCTATCAGGAGACATGACCGATGGGAGGATAACATGTTCTGAATGCACAAGAAGTAAAGGGAAATCAGGTGGCTTTTCTAGAAGTATAACACTATGACCCAGGGACATATCATCGCTCATCCTGACATCAAAATCCTTTTGAATAAAATCATACAAATCTGTGTTCCCCCCCAACCAGGCACACACACAACATCAGGAGATACAGGTTGTAGATAACAAGGGGGTTCGGGTAATGATTGAGGTCCTAGATCCAACATCAGTCCTCCTAAGGGGCCAACCAAATCCACATGGGGGGTCAAAACAGAGCTATGTGAGAAGATACAATATTTTCTATACGATTAATATCATTCAAAAAATTGGAAAAGAGTTATGGATTACCTCCATGCACATTGTACATGGTAGTGAAGTTGCAAGCATAAAGCTCATGGAGAATATCATCTCGAATCCCATCATCCTCGGGACAACGAAAGTCCTTTCTTTGAATAAATTTCCACAAGAAATTAAACATCAACATTAGTGGAATTTTTGATGTCTTAAATGGGCCTTCTAAGGAAATTATAAAATAATAGTGGAAATAATAAAATAATTTTATATTACATCATTAAATTTTAAAGGGAAAAAAGAAAAAATTACTTTTTCAACTCGTATTTTCAACATATCTCCCTATGGGTCTACTCAAATTTAGAGAGGAAACACTCATTGGATGCATAATTTGATTCTTCATCCAAGGAGTACCCATGTTTCATACTTTCAATGGACTTTGCTACATGAAAAATGTGATTGCAGTCACGTTTTTTCATGTAATTCTCATTTTTCGTGTAGTAGGGTTCATCGAAATTATGCAACATGGGTACTCCTTGGATGAGGAATTAAATTTTGCATCTAACGATTACTCCTTGAAATTTGAGTAAAACCTTAGGGAGATAAGTTGAAAGTACAAGTTGAAAAAATAGTTTTATTATTTTATTATTTTTTTATCTTTTTACCTTTTTACCTCAAAAATGGTGAATCATCCCCCATGGTTGTCATCATCATCTTGAATCCTATTGATTCTTATAAATTTTATTTTGGTTGTACATTTTTCTTATGAGGCCCATATTAAACCTCAAAATTTCTCTAATGATGGTCTATCTCATCATAATTCAAACACTTGTATAGCACATTCCAATAATCAATTGACATAAAAAAATAGAAGTTGCTTCATAGTTATAAGCTTCCTTATCAAGAAGAAGAATTTCTTGCAGATATATCTGGTCATTGGAAACGAATAGAGAAATACCTGGTATTCTTGAATATACCATTGGTTAGTCAACATTGGATATTTGTAATACCAATATGCTACACTCTTCTTCTCATTGTCAGCATTTACCTCTTCATTTTTTATCCATCGATATTTTCCTTCAATAATTTGTTGTGGATACTCCTCTTCAAATGGATATCAATTTAATAGTTAAGGAATTTATATCAAAATAATGTATCTAATAACATCCCATGTTTTTTTTTTAGTACAAACTTATTTCCCAACCCATTATCAGAATCCAATGGGATTTACATTTGACCCTAAGGATTGTCTATTTTAGTTGACAATGAAGCTTCCATCCTTCTAAAATGTGGCACTATAACGAAATTATTTTGGTTGGTTGTCTTGGAAAAACGATGCCAATTTCCATCATCCACCAATAGGCCCTATTAACACCAATATTGGTGACAAAGAGGAGCTAAGCAAGAGATTGAAGGAGGATGAGTTGCATTGGCAATGAAATTAGCAATTGTAGCCTATTCACTCTACATGAAGATGATATGCCGCAATAGCGACGTAATAATCAATTGCATTTTAATTAATATATAGGAAAAATATGTGCCAAAACATTGTGAAATGGACATAAAGAGTCAACAAGAAACATATGGTGCATTCTACATGAAATGATGCATCATGGAATTGCTTGATGAGCTGGTATGGCAAGACTCCACAAGCTTATGAAGCTATGCAGTGCACGGGAAAGTGTTTTCTTGAAAATATTCTAGTAGATGACATGGTATATGACATAAAGTGCTCCAGTTGCATGTTATTTATGGTATTCTTTTTACTTTCATCATTTACTGGTCATTGGTATCATTATTGGATTTCCATTCTATGTTGACTTCAAAAAAGCCTTTGATACTTTCTCTAGAGATGAGCTTTGGCACAGAATGGAAGAATTGGGAGTCCCAAAGGAATATAAGGAATTATTCAAAAGCTTTATGATCATTTTAGAACCAAAATTAGAGCTAAGGATGGCATGTATCAATGCTTTTCCAGTGACATTGGAGTCAAAGAGGGATGTCCTCTTTACCCCACATTGTTTGGATTATATATCCATAAGATTGAAGAGTGGATAAATAGTACCAAAGGAGAAGGAATATAGTTGGAAAGATGTGTGGTGAAACTACTTATATTTGTAGATGACCTTATTCTTATTGCTAAATCTGCACTAGGTTTGAGAGAACACTTGAAATCTTTAGAACCTTTTTGTCAAGAGGTCAGAATGCAAGTAAATATGAGCAAAATCGAAGTTATTTTTTCTTTGTAAATAATGAAAAAACAAGTTACTTTTTCTCTTTGAGGGCAACCTCTTGGAGGTTAAAGATGAGTACAGGTATCTAGGAATTTATTTCCAAGATAGGCTCAACTAGGAGACATGTAAATCAAAGAGAATAAAAATAGGTTGGAAATATTCATATATTCTCCAAAACAGGGGTAGAAAATCACAACTATGGGATTGGAAGATTAATAAAAACCTCATTGGTTTATTAGTGGTGCCAGTTATCCTTTATGGTTGCGAGATATCGGGGAGAAACATGTCAAGCCACAAATGGCGATAAATAGAAAGAATTAAAATTCATCTAATCAAAAGCTTCCTCAAAATAAAATCAATGGTCCCATTTAATATTTTTTTAGCTAAGGATAACATATTTCCAATTGAGTCTTTAGTGATCATTCATTTGTTAAGTTACTTGAAAAAGGTTGAAACTATGCATAAGCATTGATGGCCTAAAATGGGTTTTGAAGAAGAGCTAGATTGTTGGAAAAAGACATGGATGAAGAAAAATAGAAAGTGGCTAGGAAAATGGGACATAAGTATGCATGATTTTCCTCACTCTAAAAAGGAGATAAAAAAAAGTGGGTGTTAGAAAAAATCAATATTTCCATGTGAACAAAACAAGTAGGACAAAAAAAACATATTATGTCAAATAATTTAACCCAAGGTGGCAGCATGATGATAAAGAGTATTTGAATTACTCAATCAAGGGAAAAGATAAAATTTTAATTGCACAACTAAGGACTAGCTCCCATCATCTAATATGTGAAACAAGTACATGGATGGTCCCTAAAGAAGATTTGATAGAACGAACTCGCATTTTTTGTAGTAGAGGGTGGTAGAAACATAATGGAATTTTATCAAAGAATGTGCAACGTATGAATATATCCGTTGTCAATCTGATAAAAGCCTAAATGTGAACACTCTCAATGAAATTTTTGATGAGGAAAGACTTCACAAAACATCGAATTTCTTACTCAAGATCCATAACAACAAAATCAACATGAAAAAGAATCTTAATATGGATTAAGTTAATATTCAGTGGTCCCTTACATCGCAAGATATCATGGAAATCATTAAAAATCATTCATTCCATCTCCGCTAGTTGTCAGTAACAAGAATCTGAGAGTTAACCCATTAGTAAGAGTTTCACGATTGTTTGCCATCACAAATTTATCCCACTATTAGTTGATTTATTGTAGTTGTTAATACGTGGATGGTCGATTTGTTAAAACAATATTCATAGTAGGAGGTTTCTATTAATATTACTATCAAATTGAATTTTGCATTCGTGGGATCTTTCTATCACTTGAGAAACAATAAAAGGAACCCAAGAGTGAACAAGTCTAGGTGGTTTGAGCTGAATAAGTGGGCTTCCCTAGCCTTAATTAAATTTTCAATTAATAAACAATGAAAATTTCATCCTTCACCTTTCTTTTATACCTTAACACTCCTTGAATATTCTTAGAGCAAGCACAGGCTTAGAAACCCTTAAGTAGGGAAAGAATTTTTACCATGCTATTGAATCTAACTTTGAGGAAAATATTTATGTGAGAAACACTCTTGTAGATATGTATGAAAAATGTGCTCATGCACGAAAACTGTTTGAAAGAATTTCTAAAAAAAACATAGTGTCATCGAATGCCATGTTTGTTGGATATAATCTGAAAGAATAGAGTGAGGAAGCTATTGATATTTTAAGACAGATGCATAGAGAATGCATTAAACCATACCAACTCACTTTCTCAAGCATACTTAGTACCTACATAGACTTGGAAACATTGAATATGGATAGTTTATCCATAATGGATTAACCAAAATTAGATTTGATTTTGATATCTTTGATTGACATGTATACACAATGCAATACGATGCCTAAAGAAATGTTAAAAGGCATATAACACTGCAAATATTTCTGGTCTGTACACTTTAGCTAAGGTTATTGTTGATTAGAGAGGCCATAGGGTTGTCACATAGAGCATAATTTCAACTATCCTACAAGGTGATAGGTTTGACTCTCTTCTCTATGGTTTTGTTGACAATGGCAATAACATATGCTACAATGATAAATTCCATTCAAAGGTTGTGGAAGCTGTAGAGTTACTTAATATAAAGGAGGATGAAGTGTTTGAATTTTCTTGCAATAAAGTGAAAATAGATGCTCTTTTGGAATGTGATGTTATTGTTGGAAGTGATGATAGACATCATTTATTAGATTTAATGTGAATGACTATAGGGGATGCAAACTATGTAGGCTCGGGATCACATTACTTTATTTTAAGTCTGAGCTTGTTGCTTCCCTTTTCTAGGTTGAAAGTGAAGAAATATCAAAGAAATACATTCAACAAGATGCCACTGAAGGTTCTTCTTCGCAACAAGAAGCCCTGTAATTACTTCTTAACCCTAATGTTTTGACTGAATTTAAGCTAGCTGGTGACCATGAGGAAATAATTGTTGATGAATTTTTGGTAAAAAGGGCATGAACATATCTTGTTTATATTGAACTTCCAAATTTTTTGCATGATCCCAGTAGTCTGAAAGTTTCAACAATGGATGGGAAAACTTTGAGTGAGGAATTGCATTCACATGTATCAAAATGTGGTAAATTGGTAAAGTGATCAATATATGAAAGAATTTTCCCCAAATTTTGGATCATTATATTTTGGAATTAATTTCCAGGGTTGAAAAACATGTTTGAAGAATAATACTTCAAAATTGCTATGAGATGCTTCAACTCATCAGTATTTTCCATTTAAGAGAAGCACTTTAAAATGGAGAAAATGGAATGCCTACTTGTTATATTGAATTCAAGACAATAAAAGAAAAGAAGAAGGCTCTATTTTCTCATTGGGTTTTTATCAATAGAAAACAATAGTCAATATGGCAGTTTAATTTCATAGGTACAAAATTTTTCTAAATTACCAATTTGAGTCCAAAAACTATGACAACTACCATACACTATGTGTGCATTTCATTTGGTAATGTGGAAGGCCTTCAAACAAATAAATATGGTTATATATAGGTTCATTACAGTATCCACCAAACTCTCAACATGTTAAATATATTGAAAATGTTGAATGAAGATAAATTAATGACAATCATTGGATAACCAAACCAACGCCAAGGTTGCTATTGGGTGTAATATACAGTAGAATAATGAAACAACATTTATGTCAATCTGAGGTATGTGGACTTCGATTTGCAGCACTGAAAATGCTAGAGAGAGACTTTGGTAACCTGCAAAATAAAACCCTAAATTTTCTAAAAGTTGTTCACTCCTTGAGTTCCTACACTATTCAATATCATATTCCAATCTTGCACTCAAAATTAATCTTTATAAATGAAATCATAAACACCAATCATGCAATCTATAAACAATTATAAGCAAACCATAGTTATTATAAATTGAAAAATAAAAACCCTAACTATTAGTAATTAAAGAGAAGCCCTAATTAAAGATAAAATGCAAACCCTAGATATTAATTCATTGGAAACCTAAGCATTTTTTCTATCTAGAATGGGTAACCCTAATCTAAATATTATCCAATAGAAAGTAAAATTCTAAAAAATCCACTCACTGCAAAGATTAATACAAAACTTCAAAACCCCAAGCCTATTGCAATTGTGCACTCATTCTATTAGAAACCATATATGCATGAATAGATTCCAAATCTATCTATGGCATGACCATTCCAAATATGATGTATTGAATGTGAATTTTTATTTTGAATGTGCAGATAAAGTCACCCATCACTCAGACCTAATAACTCATACCTAATACTTATCTCCAAAATTTATATGAAACTCCAAGTCTTTATAAATAAATTACCTCAATATTAGTTTTGGAGATGATGCATGAAACATAAAATACAAGGAAAATGTTTTGTAACTTTTAAAGAATTATTGTGTTCATAATTGCTTAAAAGAGGATATAGAACTTTGATTTGACATTCAAGTTTCCTTTTACAAATCAATTACCTAACTCCCATCCTTGTATAATGAACATGAATCAAAAGAATATAAGGAAATTCATTAATATGTTGCAAAACCTTGAGTTTTATAAGAAAATAAATAGTACATATGTTCTCTTTTCATATCTATGGTTCATGCGCATATCTATCATTAAATGAAACATTAAATCAAATAAAATGTGTTACCTCCATTCAAGAAAGAATCATAAATAATTTATATGTCTATATTTTCTTAGAGAAGCTATAAGTGCATCAAGAACTTTGATAAGTTACATGCCTACTTCAGATCTCATTCTCGAGCCTTGTTGTATCAATGACTTTCTGAGAAATGGGGAAACACATCAATTTTATTTCAAATCATCACTATGACATAGATTTCATAGGAAATATTCTCCCTTGCAATGAAAATTAGATCAACTTGATATACACATATCCTATGATCATAATAGCTCCAATTTGTTTTTATTAAAGTTCCAAATGAGAAATTCAGACGTGTATTCTTCTTCGGGACATTTGTATGTGATATATTATTAAAACCAACTCAATGGATCAAATTATGGAATATTTCTAAAATGAATTACATATCACCATAATTTCACCAATTTCTTCACTACACATCAACACAATATCTCCTATTCACATAGAATAAGAAATTATGTAATGAGACAAAGTATTTATATACAAAAAAACCTTAGATATGAATACACCCACATTGGTTAGCACAATTGAATCACAAAGAACACACCAATCAAGATATTTATAAAATATTTGAATAAATAAGTACATAGAAGAGGGGTCAACAAGAGAGAGGACAACAAGCTGGGTTGAAAATTGAAAAGTAAAACCTGACACAAAATTCTTTTGTATTGAAAATAGCTCAACCTTATACACCGTGAGGTGAAATATCATGGTACAAATCCTAAAGTAAACTTGTCTCAGAGCTTAAACCAGCAACCTTGCCCATTATTATTGCTACCCTCCTTTTTACAGATCCATGGTTTGATTTTTATAAATTTTGTAGTTACATAACAATCTTTCAACAAGAAAAATCAGGAACAAACTGAATGAGACGGGATCATAAAAACTTTCCATCAAAAGTAAGTATACTACAACCATTATATAATTGAGGAGATACAGATATGATGCAATATTTTACATTTTTTTTGCAAATCTAGCATGATCCTAGAATTCTGGAAAATTACATTTTCTTCACAAATATGCCTCAAAGAACCCTTCATATCTTCCAAAACATGATGAGTTTTGGAAAACTACTTGCAATTTCCTCAATTTCCTATAATGGGAGAAAAACGCATGTTCCATAATTTTCAGATTCACCTTCTGCATGAAAATTGAGGATGAATTTCGAAGTTTGAAAACTGAGTGAATTTTGGGTTGAATCATTAATTATCTTCTAAAACTCCATCCATAAAACTCAAGTGAATTCGGACTCATGTGGGAGCATGAAAATATCATTGTAGACACTAAGAAATTATTGGTTTCCTTCTTGGAAGTGTGGCAATGTATCAAACCCCAAATCAGTGCAGGAACTATTGTTGGTGTAGGAATAGGTTAGTGAAAGATAAACATGCCTTTGAATTTTAGATAGGCTCTAAAATAGTCTCAAACAAGTGCTTGTACCTCCATCTAGTATTGGCCTTCGTGGCGAGCTCTAATGATAAATTGATCCACACGTACTTTAACTCTAGTGAAAGAACTGCATAACTCATATTAGGGACTCATAAAAATCATAAGCATTTGGAAATCATACATAAATGAAGAAATGTTGATTAAAATAACACATTAAACCCAATTCTTCATTGTTTGCATAAAAAATATGAGGAAGTGTGTGGTAAAAGGTTCAAAATTGGTAAAACAAGGGGGTAAATTAAGGCATCATGGAGACAAAAATATAATATTTATGGGGCCTGATAGTTACCCCAACGTTTTTTGTAGATACAGCAAGAAAGTCATAATTTTTATTTTTCCTCAATTAAAATTCAGGAAATTCGAAATTCCACATCAACAGACAACTTGGAGAAGTTAAATGAGGTGACATGGTTGTTGTCACTCAGTTAAGAACATTGATTTCAAGTTCATATTACTTGATTTGATTCCTAAAAAAAAGGAGTCTATATCAGTTAATTCAAATTAAGGGAATGAAGTTCAATTGTCTGTAGTGATTCCTAAATTTTAGAAGCCTAGTTTGAGTTAATTTCAATTTTAGAAATTTAGTTAAGTTAAATTGAGTTATGGTCAGTTAAACTAGTTCCAACTATTAGAGAAACTAGTGGAAGGTCAAGTTCTGAAGTGTAACTTCAATCACACACAATGATCATCCATATAACTAATGAATCAACCTAAATTAGCTCATGCATGCAAAGAATTTGAGTTACCCACTTGACATGGAGATTCTAAGGCAGTGTACTATTAGTTGTAGCATATTCCAAGGTGTACATATGGTGCATATAGTGAGAGGAAGGACCAAAAGGAATTGCACAATCCAAATGAGGGAATTTCCTATTTAATAGAAGCTAATTTCCTCGAAGAACAATGCAAGGAATTAGGAGCTTGGAGGGCTTGAAAATTGGCTAAGTATTGACCAAGTTTAGTTAGGTAGGTAGAGAGATAAACTATACACTTGCAAGTTGTGCTCAGGCTTGAGCAAGAATTGTATTTCATCTTTATTCTTTGATGAATGCAATACAAATAGTAAGGGGTTTTGAGCAGTTTCTTTCCCTAGATAAATCTGTGTGCATGTGTAATATTTCTTCTTGCATGTTAAATCTGTGTGTTCTTCATCTTGAATTAGCTTTTGTGGATTAGTAGAGTAGATTTCGTTCTTGTGATTTAGTAAATTTCATGAGCAGTTTCGAATCTACACATTAATTTATACATGGTATCAATGCAAGATTCACATTAGAACCAGTCATTGAATTCCTCATGTACAATTATCATTGAAGAACTAACAATTTGTTAGGAGGCAAAGTTTATGGAGCCTTAATTTAGGGAATATCTAGAAGAACCTATGTGTAGACTCCTTAATGGAGCAACAAGGTTGCTAGTGGGTATATCAGTGAGCCAATGGTCAGTGAAAAAAAAATGATTTGTGATCATTGATATTGGTATATTGACGAGAAAAGAAATTTCCCATAGGGTGATAGAGAATCAAAGGGAGTCTAGTTTCAGAGGGAGAAACCCTATGGAAGATTGTACTTTAGCATCTGGGGAGATCAGATCCATTATTGCAGTAGTTGCAGCAACAGTGAGAAAGAAACAAGGGAGCAGTAGTAGCAATAATATGATTAGATCATGTTTATCCATGCATTTAACCATACCTCCCAGAGTGAGGTGGAGCGATGTAGATCATTAGTCCAAGAGTTGGAAGAAATTTGGGCAGGGTCCATTGAGGTGTTCTCGTCATTGATAATTAACTTTCTATGGGGGCCCAAAATATTCAGTAGAAAGAAAATAAGCATCAGTGAGATAGTAAGGAGTGTAGAGGAGTGTTGACAATAGAGCAGGAGGCTCAGTAGCAGAGTCAACAACAACATATTTTTCTCAGTAGATATTTGTAGACATAGTTGATTCATTTTTTTTTCATGCTTCTCAGTTGCGGATGTTGCAGTAGAAATAATAACAATGAGAGGTGTTTCATGCAGTACATTCCACAGGTGAAGGATAGGGGTGGTTGATAATCCCTTTCTTGTTAAGAGGGAGTGTTGTAAATGCAACAATAAAGTCCTAATTTTGATTTTTCCTTAATTAAAATCGAGGAAATTTGAAATTCCACATGAAAAAAAAAACTTGGAGGAGTTAACTGAGGTGACATGGCTCTTATCACTCAGTTAAGAACATTGAATTTGAGTTAATAACTTTAAGTTCAGCTTACTTGAGTTGATTCCTAAAAAATAGGATTATAGCTTGTTTAATTCGATTTAAGGGCATGAAGGTCATTTGTATGTAGTGATTCCTAAATTTTAAGAGCCTAGGTTGAGTTAATTTTAGTTGTAGTAATTTAATTCAGTTAAATTGAGTTATGGTGAGTTAAACTAGTTCCAACTATCAGAAAAGCTAGTGAAAGGTCAAATTGTGCATTGTAACTTCAATACGACTTGGTGATCATCCAGATAACTAATCAATCAACCTAAATTAGCTCATGCATGTAGAGAATTATAGTTACCCAGTTGATATGGAGATTCCAAGGCAATGTATTATCAGTTGTAGCATATTCCAATGTGTACAGATGGTGCATACAGTCATAGGAAGGACCAAAAGGAATTGAGTAACCAAGATGAGGGAATTTCCTATTTAATAGGGGCTAATTTCCTGGAAGAACAACACAAGGAATTGGGAGCATGGATGGCTTGAAAATTTTCTAAGTATTAGCTAGGTTTAGTCGGTCGGGTAGAGATATAGACTATACACTTGCAGATTGTGCTTAGGCTTGAGAAAGAATTGTATTTCATCTCTATTCTTTGATTAATTATATACAAATAGTAAGGGGTTTTGAGAAGTTGATTTCCCCTAGATAAATCTCTATGCATGTGTGATGTTTATTCTTTCACGTTAATGTTATATGTTCTCGATCGTGAATTAGCTTCCACATATCAGTAGAGTAGTTGCAAGTCTTGTGATTTACTAAATTTCATGAGAAAACTTGAATCTACACATTAATTTCTATGAGATTTGTCTAAGACACCAGAGGATATCTTCCAAAATACAATATCTTCCTTCCAATATTCAACATCAAATCGCATTGTATTTGTTTTTTCATATTGAAAATATTATTTTGTCATAATTATGAAAACGGGGAATAATAAGATTTGTGTAGGAGTCAATACGAATATGAAAAATCATGAGGTAGTTGAAGATTCATGGGGAGGTTCAAGAGTCACCTACCAATTTGTATAAATATACCTTTATGCCTTTAGAGAAAGGGGCTTTTAGCACTGGATGTAGATTTTTAACTTTGAGATGGTTATCAACATTTAGGTAGCTTGGAGCACTCTTACTCTTGTTATTTTGAAGATTCAACTATAGTGAGGCTAGGAACTTATTTTTGGGGATGGTATGAGTAGTCCGCCTTCCACTTTTCTAGTTTTCAACATTATTAATGTGAGGCTCTTCACTTTTGGCAAGATTCTCATGCACTTTCATGATTTTTGTAATAGTTCTCTGATATTTTTATTATGTTTGCATGTTTTCTTTCACATGAGTTATATGTTGATGAAATAATTCATGGGTTATGACTCATATTAATTCTAATAGATTTATGCTCTTTTATACCACCCATTATACTAGCTAATAACTATGAACTACTTTGCAATTAATTTCTAGTGCTATTTTTACTATTGTGTGCCTTGGATGGTTTTTAGCTAACTATTTACTCTTGATATGCACTTGGTCTTATTGTTGTGTTGTGATACTCATGTACTTCAAGTTTCAAGTTTATCATATGTTGGTTGATTCATATTCACACATTGGGTATTTCACATTTGTCTTCATATTAACATCTCTTCAGCAAAACCCCAAGAGAAAAGAAACAAAAATGGTTGTAGATGGCCCACATACTGGATGGGACTCCTACCCCAAATGACATGAATGAATGAGATTCCTACCCCAGATGGTGTGAGGCTTAATTAAGACTTCATACTAATGAGATCCCCTAACTGTTAGTTATTGATTTCTCCCTACACTATTATTATTATTATTGTTGTTTAAATATTTTAAATAATAATTTAAGAAATTTAATTATATTGTTTTTCATTTTAAGTAAAAAAAATATATAAATAAATTATTTTAGTTGATATATTTTATGATAAATATAATGTATTAAATATTTTATAATAAAAATAATAAGATAAATAAAATTATTTAATATTAATAACACATAAATTTTTGAAAGATAAAGATAAAATACTAAATTTAACATTTAAATAAGAATATATATATATATATATAATTTTATTTTATTTTATCACATTAAATTTTAAGATTAAATTGATAACTAAATTTAATAGGTAAGTTAGAAATTATATGTGTGTGTGAATGTAGCAATACAAGTTTTTGTAATATGATAAATTTTAGTTAATGCATGAAGAAGCGCTCCCATTTTAGGGTGCGTGGGTGAGCCTTAGGTTAGATGGGTGAATGTGAGTGTGAGTATGAGTGTGAGTGTGAACGTGACCGTGAGCTGGGTAAGCTTGATATGTGATATGTGAGATATTTTTTAAATTCAAAATTTCTATATTGTAAAGTATAACATACATATCACTAGTACTTATAGATTAACATCCATTTTACCATACATATTAAAATAATGATTACATAACTATCTTTAATACAAATTTAATATTTACAATATAAATTTTTTTTTAATCATGAATATTTACCGTAGATATTATTAACTTCTAAATGGGTTTTTTTACAATACTATGGGCTAATACCCATAAGAGAAAAATAGAGAGAAGGAGGGAGAGAGGGAGAGGAGGGAAGGAAATCGTAATACCATGGGCTACTACCATGGTTTATCAATACCATGGGTCATATATGATTTTGATTATTATGTTATGGATATAGGCTTTTAATTATTCTATTACAATACCATGGCTTATCAATACCACATGCCCAAGAACCATAACTTATTTCAATATAATTTGTTTTTACAAATACTTTATTTTAATTTAATTTTATAACATTTTTTAAATAAATATAAAATCAAAAAGGTTATAATTAGTTTTGAGGTATATTCCTATAGATATTAAATGAGGTTTTAATAAAAAATCGAGGTTTTAATAACTTAAAAATGAGAATACTTTTATATGGATGGGGGAGAGAGGAGGAGAGCCAGAAGGAGAGAGAGGGAGATAGTGACAAAGTTGGAGGGTGGAGAGAGAGAGAAAGAGATATTTTGTGTGATGGGGGGAGAGACAGAGGGAGGTGAAAGAGAAAGGGGGAGAGAGGAAGGAAGAGAGAGAGGAATTGAGAGAGAGGAGAGAGAGATGGAGTTGGAAGGGAAAGAAATACATAAAGAGAGAAAGGTGGAGAGGGAGAGGGAGTGACAAGGGAGAGAGAGAGAGAGAGAGATGGAGATAAGGTTAAGAGAGGGAGAGAGGAAGGGAAGAGAGAGAGGTAGAGGAAGAGGGAGGGAGAGAGAGATATCTATATACGGAGAGAGAGTATGTATTTTTTTGGGTTGAGAAGGAGAGAGAAGGGGAGATAGAGATATAGATGGAGGGGGAGAGAGGGCAGAAGGGAGAGGTAAATAGAAGGAGAGAGAGAGAGAGAGAGAGAGAGAGATGGAGAGAGAGATAGAGAGAGAGTGTGTATGTTTGGGGGTTAAGATAGAGATATAGATGGAAGGGGTAGAGAGAGAGAGAGAGAGATAAGGGGAAGAGATAGAGAGGGGGAGGAAGAGGGAGAGATAGATATATAAATAGATACGAAGAGAGAGTTTCTATGCAAGATGATATAGAGAGATAAAGAAGGAGAGATAGAGGGATATAAAGATATAGATGGAGGGGGAAAGAGGGGAGGAATAGAGAGAGAGAGAGAGAGAGAGAGAGAGATGTGTTTAGAGGGTTGAGATAGAGAGACAAATATAGAGAGATGGAGGGAGGCATAGATATAGATGGCACGGGGGGTGAGGGAAGAAGAGAAAGATAGAGAAAGGGAGGCAGATGTGGAGAGAGAGGGACGTGGGAGAGAGAGAAGGAGAGAGTGAGGGAGACAGACACAAAATGGAAAGTGGAGATAGAGGGAAGAATAAAGAGACACAAAAATACAAATACAAACATAGAGGTTAGATCTAGAAAGTCATGAATATTTTGGGTTTTCACTAAAATAGATGAATTGATTTTAGTGTAGTTATTTATTTCCAATCATACTTGATTGCTAGCACTAGATGCATTGATTTCAATGTAGATTTTGATTTCTACTATTTGATTGTTTTCACTAGATGCATTGGTTTGAATGTAGATATTGATTTCTAATCGTATTTGATCGCTTGCACTAGATGCATTGATTTTAGTGTGGACGTCGATTTCTAATCCTATTTAATACCTTATATTAGATGCATTGATTTCAGTGTAGATGTTGATTTCTACTTGTATTTGATTGCTTGCACTAGATGCATTGATTTTAGTGTAGATATTGATTTATAATCTTGTATGATCACTTACACAAGATGCATTGATTTCAATGTAGATGTTGATTTTTAATCCTATTTAATACCTTATACTAGATGCATTGATTTCAGTGTATATGTTGATTTCTACTCCTATTTGATTTCTTTCACTAGATGCATTGGTTTCAATGTAGATATTGATTTCTAATCCCATTTGATTGTTTGTAGTAAATGCATTGATTTTAGTGTAGATGTTAGTTTCCAATCCTATTTTATTGTTTGCACTACATGCATTGGTTTTAGTGTAGGTGTTGATTTCTAATCCTATTTGATTGTTTGCACTAGATGCATTGATTTCAGTGTACATGTTGATTTCTGATTTGATGCAACTAGATGTATTATGTACATTAATTTCAAAGTATTATATTAATAGTATGCATTGATTTCAGTTTAAACACATCTCTTCCCCCTCCATCTATATCTCTATTTCCCATTGTCTCTCCTTTTTTATATCTCTATCTTACCCAAAAACATACACACTCTCTCTCCATATCTATCTATCTCTCTCTCTCTCTCTCCCTCCCTTTCCACTCCCTCTCTCTCTATCTTCCTCTTCTCTCTCTCTAACACTTCTCTCTCCATATCTATATCTCTTCCTCCCTCCCTATATTTTCCTCTCTCTTCTTCCATCCTCCCCCCTCCATCTATATCTCTATTTCACCCCAAAAAAACATACAAAAACATACACGCACTCTCTCAGTGTAAGAACATAAACAATATTCATTAAGTGAGTTGACCTTTGTGTTACAATAATTCAACCATAAATACAATTCTTGAATTTTCATCCTAAATAAAATATTCACTTGAAAAGTATTCTTCTTGAAATTGTAAACTATTTGTAATTGGCGACATTCTTGTTATTCCCATTTTCCATCATTTGACATTGTTAATCACTTTGCATTCAAGCTAAGTAATAGAAAATAACTAAAAATAATAGGTATGACAATAAGACGGTAGAAGAAAATAGTTTTAGTTTCATATTGATTGAAATGAATATTGTTTGTAATCAACTATATTCTTATTATTCACATTTTCTATCATTCAACTTTGTTACATTGTCACTTTGCACTTAAAATTTTTATTTCATCAATTTTCACTGTTCAAGTTACAGTCTCTCTCATCTCAACAAATTGAGGTAACTAAGCAAAGATAAAATTAAATTGACCAAATTAATTTTAGACATATTTAACATATTTAAAATGATCAAAATAATTAGATGTTCAACAAATTTTGTATAACTGCATACTACTAAAACCAGCCTAGATCCATCTTAACCAGGGATCTATCAAGGTTACAGAGGGATCAAATCTTCTTAACCAGGGATCTATCAAGTGCACAAAAAGATCATTTATCTAGATGCAAACCTTTCCTCAAATTTTAAACTCAAAAAAAAGATTTACACTTCCATAGATTTGATCCCTCTTGATACTTGATATCTAAAATTAAAATGGATCTATAATCATTTGAAACACAATTTTAAATATATTAATAGAATTACATTTTCAAAAAGATTTATTAAGTTGTAAATTTCTACACATTACAGAATTAAAATTAACAATTTCAAAATTTTCTAAACAAAATTAATAACAAAGTACTTTAAAAAACAAAAAAAATTCAATTGAGGAGACGGAGATCGTTTATAGTAATGCCGACAGAATTTGTTGCTGGTTGACTCATTCGAACTTCAGTTTCATATTATCAGACGTGAATATTGAGTAATGAAGTAACATTATAAATATATTATGACCATACTCTACTAGTTATATCATAGTTTATTAGTTAAAGGAATGGCTATATTGTCACTATTGAGTATTGTTTAATAAATCTTGTTTATTGAATGAGAATAACATGATATTTAAAAAAATTATTTACTTATAAAAATTTGGATTTAAAATTAAAAAAACTAAAGTCCTCACTTATACAACTATTACCAATCATCAATGAGAATGATTAGATAAGCTACTAAATTGTTTATAATCAAAACTATGAAAGATATCATATTGTTTTAAGCAAAATTATCGTAAAGATATTATACTGTTTTCCTTGTGAAAGGTGTTCATTTTACCACGAGGAGAAACTGCTAGTTTAACCTGATTGTAAAAGCAGTAGTCTAAGTAGACTGCTTTTTCCCCTGAATGAAAAATATTCCTTTTACCAGGAGGAGAAACTGCTCGTTTGACCAGAGAAGAAGGGTAAATAATTTGATGAAAACAAATGGAAAGGAACTTGCCATGTATCTTTATAGTTCATATTTGTCAAACTTCAAGCAAGTGGGAATCGACCAATATCAAGCGATACCTACATATAAAAATAAAATAAAATACCAAATAATAATTAATTAATATTTAGTTGCATACATCAACTTAAATTTATAAAATCTATATACAAATTTAAATTTCAATATCTTTGTATATTTAAATTTAAAATTAATGTATAAATATATGATAATTTTTTTTCCTTTACTAACTAATTTTTGAAAATATATAAATAAACACTATTAACACATAAATACATTTCAAAAAAAGTAATATAAATAAAATTTTCAATAATAAATTATTCCTTTCAAACCCAATAGTATTTTATTAAAATAGATACACTAATATACCAAATAAATAATACATATATAATAAATAACACCTCAAACTTAATAATATATTCTTTTTTTTCCCTAAAAACATTGATAATTTTATTTAGAAAACATTAGTAATTTATTTATTTAGAAAGAAAAAACAAATTCACATTGTGCATATGTTGAAAAGCATTCAAGTAAATAAGCCTCATGGTACATAAGATATAAGAAAAAAATGTAAAAAATTACAAAAGAAAATATTGAAAGTTAAGTGTGATAAGAATCACTTAACTTCTCTTTTTTGTCTTTTTTTTTTCGCACTTTCTTCCATCCCTCTAGTTTAGTTCAATGAGAAACATTGTCAGTTCTCATCTTGTTGCCTCTAGTGGGGATTCTTTGTCTGCTTATGAACTATCAGAAGCATGTGCTCATTTTGTTCCCCCCATGCCATTTTATGTATGTGTCTTATTTTCCTCCAGTTATGATGCCTGGGTCTCTTGTACTTTGATGTCATTCTACAAGTGACGTATGTTTTCATTTAGTTCTTGTGCATTCACTTCTACGTGGCTTGGAGGGTTCTTCCTTGTTTCTTCTACTTCCTCTTTAAAGAAATGGGGATCTGAGGGACACCATCCTTTTGATTTTTGGACCTAACCCTTTTTCTTTTTTGGAGACACTTTTGCCTATGGATATGTGTTCTGTAGGTGACATGTTTGGTAGCATATGCGGCATGAGAATGCCATGCTTTCATACTCTAATTCTTGTTTCCACTAAACATTTTTTTGTGTTTTAGTTGTATCTGACCACGTAGGCCTTTACTGAGGTCTATTTCTACAAAAATTCTAATAAGGGTAAATAGACCTTTCTATGCTCGTTCGTAGTCCATCTTTATGAATTTTCCAAGAGTGTTTCCGATTTCTTTGAGATCTTTATGATGCTATAAAGGTAGAGAGAGATTTGGTAGTCTCACCCATACCGACATTGTTGAGACCCCCATTTTAGTGGCATCAAAATCTAGAAACTAAGGGGTGATGAAGAGCCCAACTCTTCCCCAAAATTAGGGCCCCTCATGTAGGACTTTCTCCAAATTATCTTGAGTATCAAATTGGACAATAAAAAATTGTTTAGAGGATAAATAGATATCACATTTTGGGGTTTAAGAAGCGAAGACCGATTGATGTAAAACATCATATTTTGGCCAAAATTCCATTGGACCTACATATTACATCCTTGGATTGAAGGGTAGAAAATAAGTTGTTCACTTCAGGGAGGTTGGCCTCCATGGAAGGAACTTGTTTCATTTGTGCAAAAATATAGGGTCGTGGATTGATTTGTAGGGATGATAGCCTTTCCTTGTGCCACATCCTTATAAGAGGATGATCCTCTAGATTTCTTGGGTCCTGAAGCTCCTCCTTGTAGCCTCATATTCAAGACTATGGTTGAGTTCCGTATGATGTTGTAGTCTTTAATCTAGGAATATTCCTAAAGAAACTTACCTTAAAATAACATGCATTGATATTTTGCAACGATGCCCCATTGATTCTCTATGTGTTTCTTCACATTTTTAATTGATTTTATGCTCCCCATATGGAAAAGGGAGGACTTATGGTTTATGTTCTTGATGAAGATCTAGAAAATATTATGTTCCATATC
The DNA here is from genome assembly GCA_034641835.2 of Pinus albicaulis. Taxonomy (NCBI): domain Eukaryota; kingdom Viridiplantae; phylum Streptophyta; class Pinopsida; order Pinales; family Pinaceae; genus Pinus; species Pinus albicaulis. The sequence goes on from CM076576.1 coordinate 925,875,680, forward strand.
TTTATGTGGTTCGTTTTTCTCAGACCTGCTTGATCGGATGAGCACGTTTTGAGAAAAACTCTCCCATATGTGTAGAAGAAACAGATCCTTTGCAGACCTCAACACCCTCGATGTGAAATGACCTTGTGATTCCAAAGAAAAGGGGAAATCCCACAATGACATCACCATACTTTCTAGGTCACTCCCATTGAAGCATGTTTTGAGTCAACTGATTATTATTTGGTCCCATTAAGAGGATTCATCCATAATTCCAATCCTACACTTTTCCACTTGGACCAAAAGTGTATAGAAATGGAGAGGTGGCATAATCTCAATAGGAAATACCAAAACCAACACATAATAGATGCCATAGAGAATTTTTTTCTCATCAACCCCAAACCTTGGCACTCCTTCACTGCTTGTAGCATACTTGTATTGTATGGTGACGACGCATCCCATATCTCTATAGAGGAAGAAAACACTAACACACCACAAAAGCTCCATATTTTTCCCTATAACAGCCCTGGTTAAAATCGATGTAAATTTAATAAAGGAAAAATAATACCAAGGTCATGGGGCACGTATTTAAAGCTAAATGTTGGGAAAAACATCGTAGTGGGTGTTCATTTGATTAATTTATGTCTATGGTGAAAGGTCACAAGTTGCATGTGAGGAGGAAATTGAAGAAAATAGAGGTGTCAATGATAAAAGGGATTTTGAGGACCAGTTCACAACCTTTCGCCTGTTTTATCTTAGAGATCTCTCTGTATTCTCTCCCTAAAATACTCTTGCACACTTAGAGAATTCTTGGAGCACTCTAGCATTGGAGAAAGGAAGGCAACGAAAGGCAAATAAAGCAAAAGGAAAGCAAAGATAGAGCAAGGAAGAGTTGTATCAAGTGACTACAACATGATTACTTGTAGGTATCAAGTTTCATGTATGATTTACGTGCTAGTTTTGGCATGCATGATATATTCATGTGTGCATCTGGTTCTCTTGTTGTCATTGGCATGGGTTTTTCTAGGTGTGACAGTGAATTTTAGCCTTGCCTTGCCATTTCCGGATAGCCATGGTGTGATGGGGTTCTTTCATTTGGTTAAGTTGAATTTCTGAATGTTTTGGAATCAGGTGAGGTCGTCTTAAGAAAATTCCCAAGGGCCTAGGAGTTTTGCATATGGTAATAGGATCTCTTTCCTCTTATGATTAAATTTACTTGCTTTTATGTGGATTTATTGGTTGTTCTATTACTATTATTATTTTGGTTATATGATGGTTATAAGAATTGTTTCTGTAATGTCCACCTCCCCTCACACCTACCCAAGAAACTGGCCAAACAGGGTAAGCATGAGATGAGGAGAAGTTAAGACAGAATCAACCTCCTTCGTGACTTTAAGGAAGTGGAATCGAAGTTGAAAACCATAACACGAACCTATACTACCTGCTACAGGACCCCTAGAGGTTGTCCTAGTCATCCACCTAACCTGTCCCTGGGTCCCACTGAGATTTCATGAATAAAACCCCTTGGACGCTACCACAAGACTATATCCATGCATCTAGGAGGCTCTGGACGCATGCATAAGCCTACATGCCTACGTCCAGGGACTAAATTTCCAAAAACTGTGCCTACGTCCACGATATTTAAGGCACTTTTCAATCCTATAATTATTTCCACTGCCCAGAACTTTTTGTAACTTCTAGAATTCATTAAAAACATAATCAAAACACTAATAAACCAAAAATTGGCTCCAAGAATAGGCCTGACCATCAAAAATCGGGGCTTTCATTTTGTCAAACACATGGCATGAATGTAATCTATAGGTCTAGGATATAAGGCATAGCATAAATTACTAAAATATCTTATGAGACATTACAAGAAGGATCACCACCCTCTTCCTTAACTAGGTATGACATCAATCAGGTCTTGCATTCATCATTTTACAATTAAAAGTAAATAAATGAAATAACCATGACATGAACCAATCATTTAAAAATTATTATAACCAACATAAAACCATGGAAATAAGAGTGAGATTACAACCATTAAATCCACATAATAACAGGTACAAAAGTAATAGAACTTAGCTTCCATTAAACATAGGCAAATACCGAGTAGGTTCAGGAATTTCACGTTCCACATGACCATAGACATGTTTGAGCCAAATATTTCTTCAGTCATTCACCCTCGTGCAATATTTCAAACATGAATGTGGGAGCTCATGGAAAAACTAATCCAAAACAACCAAGGGAATCCCGAGGCTAAACCACCTTCACCCTCATCATATTGTGATCACACCGAACCGATGCTCCGATCACAAAACCGAGCAGAAATTGGAAATTTCATCTAGAATCCATCACCATCCTTGAGTAATTTTCCATCTCCATGTCTCTCAAGCTTTACTACAATCCAATCCCGGATCACTAGTTCCTAAACCAAGACCCCTCCCTCAAGCTTTACTGTGTATCCCACAAAAACTAGTCAAGGGTTTGCTGGGCCTTTAGGAATGAACCTTGATGCCACCACCACCTTGGATTATGAAATCCATCCAGAAAATCCAAAGCGAAAAACTGATATCAAAATCCCAAACACCATCGCATCGAGAAAAATGAAAGGCAAGGTTGAAAACCACTGGCATAACCTGGAAAAATAATGTCACCGACAACAAAATAACCAAATACCAACAAGCATAAGCCATGCATGTCCAAACCAACTAGGAAATCATACATGCAATATGTTACCTACAAGTATTCCTATTGAAGCTGCTAGATCATGTTTTTCCTTGTTTGATCCTTGCTTTCCTTTCCTTTCTTGTCCTTCTTTTGCTTGCCTCCTCCTCCTTGGCACAATTCTGAATTGATCAAAGAAAAATCCAAGTATCCAACAATGAGAGAGAGAGAGAAAGAGAGAGAGAGAGAGATACTAATGAGAGAGCTCCAAAACTAAACTAACAAAACGCACAATTGATCCTCAGAAGCCTCTATTCTCTTCATTTTCCTCCTCACATGAAACCTGTGACCTTTTACCTTACTTTTCTCCTAATTTCCTTTATTTTCATAAATAAATGTGCCAAAAATACTTTTTTCCTCTTTAATGTCTTTTCCTTTTCCATTTTCCTTAGCCATAAACACATATCGAGTGATTTCCACTAGGATATTTTTCTCAACACTCAGCTTGGAGTAAGTTTCCCTTAACCTTGGTCTTGTTTTTTTTCTTTTATTAAATTTTATTACATGAACCTTTTCCCGAGTCTGTTACGAAACCATCCCCCTTGGGGAACACCGTCGTCAGTGATAAACCACATGTACACCTTAGAAAAACCGCTAAAAACAAAACATACTTCTCATAGATATTTATAGCTTATCTCAATGAATTTTTTACAATGAGTAGCCTTCTCAAAGGAAACACCATGATAACATGACCTTATAACATCCATACTTCTTATTGGAGATTGATAACTTAGCTCATGGCAGTATTTAAATCCATATACATAAGTACATATACCAAAAACACCTTCAAAAACATGCGTCAAACATATACTAAACACCAAGCCGAAACTTATTTACGTCAACCGGAAAATAATTACAGATACATGGCCCACATCTGATCCGCCATCTCCCATGTAGCTTCATTGGGCCCAAAGTGTTTCCATTGCACTTTAACTTGCTTCATGGATCCGTTACTGACCATGAGCTTCTTCCGTTGAAATATGCACTAAGGTTCTAGCTGGAATTCTCCTTCTTGTTCCAATCAATAACATGATCAACATCATTTATATACCTTTTAAGCAATGAAACATGAAACACATCATGGGATTTCATTGTTGGAGGTAGTGCAAGTCGATAGGCCACTGGTCCAATCATCTCAAGGATCTTAAAAGGCCCACAATACCATGGTGCCAACTTGGCACATGATCTTATCCTCAAGGATTTATTACTGGGCTTGCTTCACAAATAAACATGATCCCCAACGTAAAATTCCTTAAATACCCTATGTTGGTTTGAATAAATCTTTTGTTTTTCATGAGTTTCCTTTAGATTCTTCTTTATAACCTGCATTTCCTGCTCCATGTCTGCCAATATGTCTGGTCCAATCAACACCCAGTTAACTTGGTCACTCAAACTCATTGGAGTATTACAGCTCCGCCCATATAGTGCCTCAAAGGGACTTATCCCCAATGACTCTGGATACCTTTTTTTGTATGCAAAGTCAATGAATGGTAGATACTCTTCCCATTTATGCTATTGATGCATCACATACATCCTCAGCACTTCCTCCAAGATCCTGTTGTCCCTCTTTGTATGTTCATCTGTCTGTGGATGATTAGTTGTGATGAATGGCAACTATGTGCCCAATTGTGCAAATAATTCCTTCCAAAACTTGGAAGTGAAATATGAATCCTTGCTTGAGACAATCTTCTTTGCAACACCATGCAATCCAACTATGTCTTTAATGAACACCTGTGCTACATTGCTATCTAAGTAGGTATTCTTCACTGGAATGAAGCGTGCAACCTTTTTCAACCTATCTACAACCACCATGATAGAATCATGTTGCCTTATTGTCCTTGACAAACCTATGATAAAGCCCATGGAAATGACCTCCCATTTCCATTCCAGAATTGTAATAGGTTGTAGTAGACCACATGTATGCCTAAGCTCTTCCTTTACATGTTGACAGTCCAAACACTTAGCCACTAACTCTGTTACATCCCTCCTCGGATTAGGATAGTAATATAATCTCTTAATTGCAGTCAATGTCTTGTGATATCCTAGGTGACATGAATATGGTTTCGCATGAAACTCCCTGAAGATCACCTTCTTAAGTTCACTATTGTCTGGCACATATATCGTGTCTCTAAACCTGACCAATCCATCTATCGTAAGACAATAGTCCACATCCTGCACACCTACACCTCTACTTGTACCACTACTTGTACCTATACATGTACATGTACTATGTTTTAATTTGTACCTAAGATCTATATATATAACATCCTGCTGACCTGCTTATAAAATACTATCCTGTAAATTTGTCCCATAGGAAATCATAGTTGCAATGTGATTTACCTATATCCACCTGCTAAGATCATATGTGACCATGCTCTCATTACCTTTGAAGTACTTGATCTCAAAATCAAAATCGTTGATCGTGGCCAACCATATAGATTTCCTGGCATTTAGATTCGGTTAGTCAAACAAGTGCCTCAACCAATTGTGATTGCTCATCAGTACAAACATCTTGCCAAGAAGATAATTCTCATACATCTTCAATGCATGTATCATCAATAATAGCTCAAGATCATGTCTTGGATTGTTTTTTTTGCTGCTCATTCAATTTCCATGACTCATAGCATACTACCTATCCCTCCTACATAATTACTTCACCACGCCCTCTCTTGCAAGCATCTATACACACCATAAACTCTTTGTCTGAATATGTGATCTTTAACACTGGAGCATGTGTGAAAAACTATTTAAGCTTCTCAAAACTAGCCTCATACTCCTCTGTCAACTCAAACTTCTTACCTTTCCTCTGCAATGATGTAATCGGGTAAGAAATTTGTGAGAAATTCTTGATGAACCTCTTGTAATAGCCTGCCAATCCCATGAAATATCACACCTCGTCTACATTTCTAGGAGCTTCCCATTCCATTATGGCTCTTAAATTTTCTGGATCTACTATGATGCCTTCCTTGGAGACAACATGTCCCAAGTAATTTAACTTAGTTTGAAAGAAACTACATTTGTTGAGATTAGCATACACCTAATTTTATCTCAATAGTTTCAACATTGTTGTCAAATGTTGAGCATGTTATTTCTCATTCTTGGAATACACGAAGATGTCATCAATGAATACAATCACAAACTTTTCCAAATAACAACGCAACACACTATTCATCAAACACATAAATGTATTTGGAGAAGTAGTCAAACCAAATGGAACTACAACAAAATATTAATGCCCATACGTGGTCCTGAATGCAGCCTTGTAGATGTCCTCTTCTTTGATGTGTACACAATGATATCCCGATCTCAAGTCAATCTTAGAGAACACTGCTGCTCCCTTAAGCTTATCAAATAATTCAATGATCATTGGCAATGGGTACCTATTCTTGTTGACCACTTTGTTCAACTACTTGTAATCAATGCATAGCCTAAGAGTGACATCCTTCTTCTCCAAGAACAACACTAGTGCACCCAAAGGCGATGCACTTTGCCTAATGTATCCCTTATCAAGCATATATTTCAGTTGCAACTTTAACTCTACCAACTCACGTGTGCTCATCCTCTAAGGCGTCTTTGATGCTAGTGTTGCCCCTAGTACCAACTCAATATAAAATTCTACTTCCATGTGAGGTGGAAACTTTGAAATATTTGTTGGAAACACATCGTGAAACTGTTGTACAACTAGATACCTATTCAACACATTTGCATCCTAAAATTATTTACCTTTTTCACTAGAGATATGAACTAAAAATAGCACACACCCTTTCCAGTGACTGCGCTTGGCCTGCATGGATGTCACCATCCTAATGATGTGGCTTTTGTATTTCCCTGTAAGACTCTTGGTTCACCATTGTCATCCAAGCACTCAATGGCTTTGTCATAACAATCCACCTTGGTCATGTGAAGTTATAACCAATCCATACCCAATAACATATTATATGATCCCAATGGAAATATGTTTAAGTGTGCTATTGTAGGCATACCATTTAACTCAAATGCACATGCTCATATCAAATGGTGAAATATTTTCTTTATACGTGTATCCAACTGCACTAACCAAGATTCTTCATGCATTTATTTTCTCAAACCATACTTATCGACTAGGTCAAGACTAATATAACTATATTTAGATCCAGGATCAATCAAAATAGAAAAAACTTGATCACAAAGCTTACTGTCCATCTCAATGATATACGCTTCATGATCTTCCTGCCTATTGTCCATAACTACATAAATTCGAGCAATGATATTCCCTACATCCCCAACTGTATGTGTCTCCTGTGCACTATAGATATGGGGTACACCACCTTGATACTACGGAAATTCCCTCTTACGATGATCCTTGCCACATATCCAACGATGCAATGATGCTTTGCCATCACCTCTAGTTTGCTGCTCTCTGAGTCCTTTCCCTATTGTATTGAATTTATTGTAAGGAACCACATTTTCTTTCCCACCTGCATCTTGCGTTATTTCCCACTTTGGTGGCCATCTTCCCTTATTTTTCTAATTTTCTTTCAAATCACTCTTAGGCTGAAATTTGTGTTTTGAATACTCATAACAATGCTTCAGCTTTTGAATTACCTCTTCTAATGATCTAGGCTCATCGAAATCAATCTGGTCTCTATGTTATTGGCAACTGACTGATGAATCTATGAACCTTGGCCTTCTCCTCCTTGAGGTAAGGCATATATCTCAACAACTACAAAAAATTGCTAGTATGTTGTATACTCATCATCTGTCATGGAACCAGTCTATAACTCATAAAACTACTTATTTCTAGAATCATAGTACCTCTCTGACATATACTTCTTCCAGAATAACCTCTCGATCTCACTCCAAGTGAGCTCCTCCTAATAAATATGCCTAACATTATTCACATATTCCCACCAAATGTATGTTTTACGTTTCAGACCGAATGTGGCTATTATGGCTTTCATGTTTTTTGAATATTCATGCAATCTAAAGAACTTCCTCATACCAAGAAACCATGCCTATGAATCCAGTGGTTTCTTCATCTCTCCGTCAGAGGTAGGTGGTTTTTCTTTCTTAAAATCATCTGAAAAATACCCTATGTCACTCCTCTTATAAGGATGATAGTGATGAAGATAATTATTCCTATCAGAATTATAACTAGAATGGTACATTTGTTTGTCACCTCTCCTATCTGGAGTGTCAAATAATCTACCATCTCTAATCATGTCATCTCTACTCAATCTGTAACCACTGGGAGACCTACTACCATATGCGCCATTAGTTCCATACTCCTATCCATAACTGATACGGAGTGGATCATGTCGTTGCAAATCTGAAAAACTCTGAAGTATTGCCGCATTTACTTTTGCCTGTGTTTCTTGTGCTTGTATGATTCTATCATTGTCCACCTTACATCTCCTTATCTCTTCCTTCAAACTTCTCACTGTATCTGCTAAATTAGATGAATTCCCAACACCATGTTGCTCATCCGATTCATAAGGGGAATCCTTGTAATCTAACATCTTGCTAGCCATCTTTTATTTCTTCCTGCAAGGAATCTCATGTCAGCTTAAACCAAATCACAATAAACCAACGTACCATATGTTTGGTCAATTTAGTGTGTCCTAAATTGCTGCATTTAATTTTTCAATTCGGGAATCGTAAGCTGATGAAGTGCGGCGCACTATATGTGCAAGATAACCTATTTCTTAACTTTTTGTCGTTTTTGGTTTTCTAAGGTGAAATGGAAATTCTAAGATGAAATCAAGTTTGGTTATGTTTGTTCAAGGAAGTGATATCCCCTATAATGATTTACCAACTTGAAATTTTAAAAAGCAATTTGAAATTTACAATGACAAGACTTAAAAAGAAAATGAAGATGTACTGCTGAAATGAAAAGGTGCTGCTAATCTAATAAATCAAAATAGTAAACTAGTGAGCATGAAAACCAAACTATTCTTGCTGCCAACTAAACACAAAAGAAACTATGCTTAAGGAAATTCAAAATTGCAACAAAATAAATCTAAATCAAATTACATCAATTTATCTTCTGACCCTTCATCATTAGTCCAGCTATGATTTTCGGAAGTAATCATAAACAACTTGAGTAACTGATATTTAATTTGCAGAAAGTAAACTAATACTAAACCATACACTCATGATTCAATCCATCACCATCAGTCCAGCTGTGGCTTTCGGAGGCAACTGAAGATGTCATGCATGATTTAATATATCTAAATTTGCAGAAAAGAAACTAATACTAAACTACACATTTCATAATGTAATCCCTCACCATCAGTCCAGCTGTGGCTTTCGGAGGCAACTGAAGATGCTATGAGCAGCTTAATATATCTAAATTTGCAGAAAAGAAACTAATACTAAACTACACATTTCATAATGCAATCCCTCACCATCAGTCCAGCTGTGGCTTTCAGAGGCAACTGAAGATGCTATGAGAAGATTAGTATATATAAATTTTAACTACTGAAGCAGGAAAAAAAAACTGAAATGTACAAAGCAATACTGAAATTAAACAAAAACTATGAAAAGAAAACTAGCAGCAGAACAATGTTAGTTCCATGTCATTAGTCAAAAAGCTATGAAAATGCCCGGGCTGCCTATCTAAAACCTGAAAAACATAAACATTGATCAGTGGTTAACAATCATAAAACATGAAAGACAGAAATGAAATGGAAATTATGGAAGTATATAAACAGAAATGAAACAACTGCAAAGTATGAACATATGAATGGATTATGATACAATGATTTTTAAAGAAATGAAATGAGAAATATACACTAATACACAAAACCTTAGCTAAGCATGGGCCCTCTACACAGCCTTGGTAACGGTCCTCAAACACGAATTAAGTTGAAAAACAGAGTCTTCTCATATTAAAAAGCAGTTCATTACAGAATGGTAATGTTACGGCACAAGTGCAGCGTAATCACTACAGAGCAGACTAAAAGATAACAGAGATTATATTCACTAACAACGACTAACTTCATATGCGTATGCAAACGCACTATATATAACAACAAACTGTAACTGTCTCCTAAAGTTCATGCTGGTGGGAAGCACGTAGACCACTACGTCCACGGATATAGGAGTATGGCCGTGTTGGAAAGTAGATCTACGAAAGGTGGATGCTTGAATTCGACTCTAGAACCCTGTACAGATGTCGATTTAACCTCCACAGGCTTAGAAACGGCCGTATGGATCTTTATGTGACACGAAACAGAGTCCGGCCGACATGAAACTCCATGGTTGACTTCCATGTGGACGCTTTTGACCGCGGCTTCTTTGGATGAGCTTGCTTGAACCAATAGGACACGAACCATGTCCACGTCATTCCTGACCTGCCCATGTGGCTCGTTTCCCTTGTAGACACCTGTAGCATAGAGTTTCACAAAATAGCTGCGGAAAGTTGCAGCAGCTGCGGAAAGTGGCAAGATTCCGCAGCTGAATGAACAAAATCTAAACCAAATAGCAAACACAAAAATATAATTAAAAACCATGTTAGATGCTCTTTTGCACATGATATTGACAACTTGGGAGGTTCAGGTGAGTGAAAAAGGTATAGAAAAGTGTATGGAAAAGATGCAGATTTGAGACTCAACATACCCCCACTGTGAAGGTGTTGCATGTCCTCATACAACCAAAATTTTGATACCTTTGCCTGGGGCTCATGTGCTTCGATACTCAGCCACATACATCCAATCCCTTCTCTTCTTCTTTGGTACCGCCATCATTCGGTTTTTCTAATACACCTAAATTCGGATATTTACAAGTTTTCGCCTAATTTTTTACATTTCCTTTTCAATTTCTTATTCTCTTTTGCCATATTCCCAAGTAACATAGTATTATCATGATGATCTTGTCCAAATTTTGCCTTGTTCTTCAATGTTTCATTTTCTACTTTGATGTGCCTATTTAAAAACCTCCACCAAAAAAATTTCGTTTTAATGATTGAACCAAATCATCCCCGCAATGTAAGGAGGGTCGAATGGAAGAAGTACTTGGACCCTGGTATCGCTTTTTCCAAAGATTCTATACAGTCATATGCCTCCACGTTGGGGTTCATTTCAGTGTCATTTTCATTGGGCTGTCCCCCAAAATGCAAGGGGAGAGTTATGTTCAAAATCTGGCCGAGGAGGGCTTACACCAATATTTTGCTGAGAATAGGATGGAGTATGCTCATTGTCTGATTGGGAATGAAATGAACCAGGTTCACTAACTGACTGAGATGGACTATGGTCAGTTGGGGACTGTTCAGATGTCTCCTCACCCAAATCAATGAAATGAGGACCCTTAATTTGTGTTTTCCTCAATTTTCCCTTAAGTCTGCTGCTTCTCCTCACACGCTGTGGTACATTATCTTTTTGTTTTTGTTTCCCTTTCTCTGCCTTCTTGGATATAGATGACTGTTTTTGAAGATAAACTAATCTTTCAGAGAGTATTTGATGATCTTCTTCTTCAGAAGAAGGAGTTTTATGTATAGCCTCAATAGTTTCTTTCCCTTTTGGTATTATTGGCTTCTTACCCTTGATTTCCTTCTTCTTTCTTTTTACCAATCTCTCTTCTCTATCAGTTCTTTCCATAGTAGTAGTAGGAGTGTTTTGGATTTCCTCAATTGTTCTTTTCCTCCTACTTCTTTTTGCTGTGCTAGCTGCGGGAATTTCCTGAGTAGGAGTAATTTGGTTTTCAACATTCATTCTTTTTCTTCTACTCCTTCTAATTGAACTACCTTCAGGAATTTCCTGAGGTTCTTCAAAGAAGTTTCTAACTAGGAATTGTTCCCATGTATCTTTTCTTTCCTTTAGCTCTTTTTCAATCAGAATTTTTATAAGGCCGTGGTGATAAAGATGAGGCTCTACATCTCCCAAGTGTTTTTGAACAGTCACAGCCATTTTCTTTAAGCTATTTAATAGAAAATAAGGGAGATTAAGTAGAGTCATTTTCTAGAAATTCATTAATAGCCTTGGTATGGTGCACATGTAACATGGACCTGTGTGCACCTGCTCTTCACATGTAATGAATTTCTGAACAATTAGCAGTAAAGTGGCCCATTCTTCTTTTATTGCATGCACAGGGATTCCTCTTTTAAAAACAGTGATGTCCATACCTTGATTTCGTAGGATTGTTCTCCATGCCTCATCACCGATGCTTTTATTTTTGAACCAACGTTCTCCCTCCTGAAGAAGTTCTGTGGCTGTTGCTATTGATGCTTCATTGACCGAAAACTTGAGGTCTCCAATTTCTGCTTCTGAGCCATCAAACGACCTTGCAAATTCTTTCGTAACTTCTCTGTGGTAACCTCTGAATTTCTGAATAAAACGCAACCATTTTGCTTTCTTCAATATCTCCTTTGCTTGCGGATATCCCTCTATAAACTTTGGTCCTTCCGGCTCTGCCCTTAGCAATTTACCCATTTCACTTCTCTGTATTTCACAATTTTGCCTTCGTGAGGGTTTCAAATGGAAGTAGAATGGTTGAATGCTCAGAAACGAGCACAATGGCTGTGGGGATGTATCATAAAATGGGAATGAGTACCATAAATGGAATGGAGTAAGACTGTGGGTAGATATACGGGAGTGAGAATGAGCAAAAGGAACGAAATGGAGTGAAACAGGGAGTGAGAATGAGTAGAGTGGGGTTTCATAAACACGACAGAGACACGACAGAGAGGTTAACAAAATATAACACATTCAGCCGCGTTTTGAATTTTGGTGGCTGTGTAATAAATATGAACACGTTTCAATCAACTATTATGAAGTTATGCGGCTTGTAAGAGTCCTTTGTCAACTCAAATACGTCTCATTATCTCCAGTGGGATATTGGAACATGAGTGAGAATCGGAATTTCAATGATGAAACCGTTTATGAATGAATGCAAGAGGATAACATGGAGATCGTGAAAGGTTACGGAACTGTCAATATAATCATTGTGCGTAATGGGTAGAGCTCATGGTTTTAAAACTATATAAAAATGTGTTTTTCAATACTATTTGAAATAAATTTTATTCATACCTTTGGAATCTTTGCTTTTGCCCTTGGTCTTCAACTGATTGATCTCCATTGGTGTCCTGAATACTCCTTTGATCCTCTCACCTGCATTTTATTTCATAATTATGGAAATAACATCCAACTGTACATTCTCTTTGAAAACAGAGTAGCCGTTAATCGTCTGTCATGGGAAATCGGAGTCGTTCGGCGTGAACAGACACACCGTTAAACGATACGCCTATTACTTGGTTGAATAGAAATGAACAAATGAACAAATGACAAATGACTAGATGGAAATGGTCATGAAAAAGATTTTTTATTGATGGAATGGAATGAAATGAAGTGAATGAAGTGGAATGAAATGAAATGAAATGGAATGTAGTGGAATGAAATGGAGTGGGTGGTGACAAAGCTTATGAAATGAAAGAGAGAAATTTTTTTTGGAAAATATAGAGTGTCAGAGGTCCCTGATTTTCACCCTATATTTTCTGTATAAGACTGCCAATCAATGATTGGTTTTCAGGCTTATACCATTTTTTTTTTTTTTTTTTTTTTTAACTGAAAAATGAAAGCTAATGGGTGAGAAGAAATCTTTTTGCACCACCGATCATAACCTATCTTTGAAACAACTTGACAAAATCCTCTTTAGAGAGTGGCTTATGACAAACTTTCAATCTATGGCCATTCACAATAAGAGGAGTTTGAAACTCATCAATGGTCTTGATTCTTACAGCTCCATTGCTAAAGATTTTGTCAATCTCATATGGCCCAAGCCAATGAGTCTGAAATTTCCCTTGAAAATATTTAAACTTGGAATCAAATAACAATGCCCAATCTCCTTCTTGAAACTTCTTTTCTTTGATATATTTGTCATGCCATTTAGTCCTTTGATATTGAACTAGATCAGTTCTTAGATTGCTTCTTGTCTGATCTCATCTAGCTCATTCAACTGCTCCATTCTATGCTTTTGGGCTTCTGATAAGTCCATTCCCAACTGAACTGCTATCTTGAAGGTCTTGACTTGGAACTCAATGGGGAGCAAGAATTCTTTCCCATAAACAAGTTCATAGGGAGAATGTCCTGTTGTATTCCTCCATGTAGTTCTGTAGGCCCACAAGGCTTCTGGAAGCCTTTCTGCCCAATCTATTCTATGTAGATGAACAGTTTTGGTGATGATACTTTCAAGAAATTTGTTTGTGGACTCCACTTGACCATTTTCTTGTGGATGGTAAGGAGTAGATCTTCTGTGCTTGATTTTGTATTCTTCCATCAACTTCTCCACCAAATTGGATGTGAATTGGCTCCCCCGATCTGTCACAATTTCTCTTGGAACACCAAAGCGAGTAAAAATATCCTCATAAAGAAAATGAACAACTGAATTTTCAGTAGCAGATACTAATGCTTTGGCTTCTACCCATTTAGTAACATAATCGGTACAAACCAATATATACTTCTTTTGCTTAGATGGTGGATTAATAGGTCCAATGAAATCTAAAGCCCATTTTTCAAAGGGTTCAATGAGTACCTGTGTTTGCAATGGCATTTCATTTGAAAGGGTAGGTTTCCCTACTCTTTGGCGGCTATCACACCTTTTGACATATTGTTTTGCATCTTTGAAGAGAGAAGGCCAATAATATCCCAAGGAAAGGATTTTATAGGCCGTCCTTTTGTCCGCAAAGTGTCCGGCGCATGGTTCATCATGACATGCCTTAAGAATATCAGGCATTTCATCTTCCCTGACACATCTTCTGATCACAAGATCTGGCCCTGTTTTAAACAATTCGTTAGAAATCCATGAATATTTTGAACTCTCCTGAATAATCTTTCGTTTTTTCTCTTGGAAATAAATGTGAAGGTAGTTTCCCTGTAACCAAATAGTTAGCAATATCTGCATACCAAGGGGTCTTAATAGTTACTGCAAACAAATATTCATCAGGAAATTTATCTTCTACAGGAGAATCTTCTTTAGTATTTTGAATCCTAGACAAGAAATCAGCTACTGTATTCTGTTTTCCTGGTCTATCCAACATAGTAACATTGAATTCTTGCAAAAGTAAAAGCCATCTTGTCACTCTGCCATTAGTAACAGGTTTGTTCATTAAATATCTAATTGCAGAATGGTCAGTATGAATAAAAGTTTCATAGCCTGTTATGTAATGTCTAAACTTATTAATTGCATGAACAACGGCTAAAAACTCTTTTTCAGTCACAGTATAATTCAACTCTGTGGGAGTCAAATTTTTACTGGTATAATAAATGGCATAAGGAACTAAATCTTTTTGACCCAACACGGCTCCTAGAGCTGTATCTGAAGCATCCGTAGAAATATGGAAAGGGAGTTTCCAATTTGGTCCTCTCAAGATAGGTGCTTCAGATATTCTTGTTTTCAAAGTTTCAAAGGCTGATTGACAATCGGGATCCCATTTAAATTCACAGTCTTTTGTAAGCAATTTGAAGAGTGGAGATGCTATTTTAGTGAAGTTTTCTATAAATCTTCTATAGTAACCAGTAAATCCTAGAAAACTTCTAACATCTCTTTGACAATTTGGAATAGGTAACTTGGAGATGACTTCAACTTTGATCTATCAACCTTAATCCCATCTCTTGAAATATGATGTCCTAAAACAATCCCTTCAGTAAACATCATAAAGCATTTTTCATGGCTTAATGAAAGGTTTGTTTCTTTACATCTTATGAGAACTTTTTCCAAATTTTCTAATGCCTCTTCAAATGAATTACCATAAATTGTAAAATCATCCATATAAACCTCTACACAATCATGGATTAGATCAGAAAAAAATTCTAGTACTGCTCTTTGGAATGTTGCTGGTGCATTACATAACCCAAAAGGAAGCACTCGGTAGGCAAAAGTTCCCCATGGACAAGTAAATGTGGTCTTATCTTGATCTTCAGGTGCTACCTGAATTTGATTATAGCCACTAAAACCATCCAAAAATGAAAAGTACTTTTTACCTGCTAATGTATCTAATATTTGATCAATAAAAGGCAAAGGAAAGTGATCCTTTAAAGTTGCTTTGTTCAATTCCCTGTAATCAATGCATACCCTCCATTTACCATTCTTTTTAGGTACTATAACCAAAGGAGAAACCCATCGGCTATCTGAAATTGGATAAATGAAGTTTACATTGAGAATTTTTTGGAGCTCTTCTTTCACTATCTCCCTAAGATTTGGATTCATCCTTCTTTGAGGTTGTCTGATTGGTCTACTGTTTTCCTCAATATATATATGATGGATGCAAGTCTTAGGATCAATACCCTTCATGTCAGTATACTCCCATGCAAATGCGGTAGAATGTTTTTGCAAGATTCTGGTTAGTTCTTCTTGTTGTGACTTCTCCAAATGTTTGTTGATATTCAATGTTTTTCCTGGAAAAATCTCAATAGGAGAATTACCAAACTCTTCCATAGAGTAAAGAGACATTTGTCTTGATGATAAATATTCTATGTCAGATTCCAACTGAAATTGTGTGGAGTCATATTCTGAAGATATCTCAAAATTTTCTAATGTGTTCAGAATTTGACTATCCTCACTAATTTCAGAAATGGTAAAGACAGGTTGTATAGTGTCCTCATCATCGACCCATTCATTGTCTCCTATTTCTGTGATTGCTCTTGCTGGAGGATACAAATTGAATTTCTTTGTCGAATTACCATTTGAAATGTACATGTCTCCAGATCTACAACTAATAAAAGCATCAGCTGTGGCTAGCCAAGGTCTTCCTAAGATAAGTGGATGTCCTCCTAGATTACTTTTGGGAGTCAAAATCATAAAGTCTACTGGATATTCCCAAGAATCTTAGGAGACTGAAATATCTTCTAATACACCATCTGGTTTAATAACCGATCGATCTGCAAGTTGCAGTAAAGTAGGTGTAAAGAGAAGGTTAGGAAGTTTTAACTGTTCCATAGTCTGTCTACTCATAATGTTGATAGCAGCCCCTAAGTCAATAAATGTGTTTGGATTTTCTATCCCATTTATATGTGTCTTGACAATTGGACTTCCTGGATCTACATACTTCTGCATGGTAATTTTTCCCATCATAATGTCTGCAATCTTTCCTACCAGGTGGATTCTTCTTGTGTCCTTTAGCTTCCTTTCTGGTCTTTTGAAACTCAACTCCTTTATGGTTTTTGCTAGAATAGGAATTTCTCGAATGGCTTGTAGCAATGGAATCTTGATACAAACATTCTTCAATTCATCTAGAAAGTCATAGTTAGGCAACAAGATTTGTTTTTCCACCCCCTTATCAATTTGTAGTCTTTTCGGAAAAGGAGGTGTAGATGAAGATACAGGTTGCTCAACTATAGGAGTTGTGGGTGTTAACTTTTCTTTTTCTTTTTGCATTTTTGAATTTTGAAGAGATTCTTCCTCAGAACCCTTATTGACTTGAAGAGAATCCTCCTCAGAGGTATCTTGCTCTTGAATATCTATAGAAGGTTTTTCTAAAACTCTACCAGATCTGAGTTGTACATCGTTGAGAGGAACAATCATATAGGTAGGAAATTGTTGTCCTTCTACCATATAAGTAGTTTGAGGATTCTTATTATTAGGATTTGGCAATGGCTGAGCTGGAAGTTGATTTGTCTTCTGTTGGTATGGGAGCATGAGTTGAGGATTTGTATTTTGTTGAGAAGGTTGTTGTTGTGGAAATGGCAATAAAAGTTGTGGATTTGGGCTTGGAAGTTGTGGAGCTTGTTGATTTTGAAAAGATGGAGGATATTGATAAAATTGAGCAAATCTCCCATAAGGATTTTTCATCCCTTGTACCCATGGCTGATATGAATTTTGATGTTGGGGCCAAGGTTGTTGCCAAGGAGTCCAATTTGGTGGGGTTTGAAGATTCATAGGGTTATTAAACCCTTGAGATTGTTGTCCCTGCCAAGGTCTCCTTGCGACAAAACAGAGAGACTCTATTGAATTTGGATCTTCTTGAAAAAAAGCTTTGAGTCCGGGGATTGAAGGACAATCCTTGATTTCATGATTTTCTGAGCAAATCATACATGTTTCTACAACTTTTGCATCCAAGGGACATTCCCTTAAAGCATGTTTCTTTCTACATTTCGGACAAAAGATGGCTAAAGCATCTGTTTCTGCTTTCTGCTTGTTTTGGATTTTAAGGGTGTCTAGTTGTTCACTAAGACTCCCTAAGATATTAGTTTTAAACTCATCAAGCATATTACCAATCTCTGCCCTACTTACTGATCCAGTTGCAGATTTGTTAGCCCTAATAAGAGAAGAATCCCTAGGCCCTTTTCCAGTTTTAGATTTTCCCCTTGAGAGATGGATACATAGTTATGTTATATCACGAAATGGAAGTTGAGAAATGTCTCCTTTCCCCATCATGTTTAAAATGTCTATCCATTCATCTCTAATGGCTTTTAATAGGAGGGCTTTCAAGGTTTCATTATCCAAGTTGCTCATCTTTGCTCTTTTCAAGTTGTATTGAAATCTTTCAATTAAGTCTTCCAAATTTTCATCTTCTTTTTGCATCATTTTGAATACCTCATCCTTGTGATTGGTGGGCATACAATAGTCCAAGTATATATCCAAAAATGTTTGTTTCATATCATTCCAAGTCCTAATAGATTGAGTGGCTAATCCCATGAACCATTTCAAAGCAGATCCCTTCAATGTTGAAGGGAACAGTTTGAGTTTTTGAGAATCTTCCATATAGTCATAAGTTCGGCACACAACTTCAAACTCAAACAGAAATGTTTCAGGATCCTCACTTCGCAATCCATAAAAGTTAGGGAGAACAGATGGTGAGATATTTTTCATTGTTGCATGAGTTTCCTCATCAACTATAGGGAATCCAAGAAAATCCCTATTTCTATCATTATTTCCTTCACCATTGTTATCTCCATTATTTCCTCCTCTTCTACCTCCACCTCTATTTATTACTTCCTCTGCCATGATAGTTTCTTTAGAGTCCTTATAGTCCTCTAGTTCTTCTACCAAGGAAGGATGAGAGAAAGTCCCTTTGTTTTCCAAGTGAGTTTTAGTAGGTGGTATAGGAGAATCCTCTAATTCAGCTGTTCCTTGACTTCCAAAAATCTTAAGGCTAGGGGTAGATGGTGGTGAATCTGGTCTATGCCCTGAAGAAGATGGAGTTATGAAAATCGAACTCTTGGCTTTAGCTATAAACCTTCCCCTAGAATCTCTTGCTCTATGCATGTCATTTTTTATTATTTTTAAAAAGTTGGGCTAATAATTCTCTTTCTGATCTTCCAGATCACACTAGGTGCAAGAAGAGAGCATACTTAAGAAATTACTAAACCAATAAATCTCTTTTCTGATCCTCCAGATCACACTAGGTGCAAGAGGAGAGCATACTTCAAGAAGTTATCAAGTTTTCCTTTCTTTTATGATTTTATGTTTTTTTTTTTAAGAAATTGGCTACCTAGTTACACTTCCCCGGCAACGGCGCCAAAATGTTTGGTCAATTTAGTGTGTCCTAAATTGTTGCATTTAATTTGTCAATCCGGGAATCGTAAGCTGATGAAGTGCGGCGCACTATATGTGCAAGATAACCTATTTCTTAACTTTTTGTCATTTTTGGTTTTCTAAGGTGAAATGGAAATTATAAGATGAAAACAAGTTTGGTTATGTTTGTTCAAGGAAGTGATATCCCCTATAATGATTTACCAACTTGAAATTTTAAAAAGCAATTTGAAATTTACAATGACAAGACTTAAAAAGGAAAATGAAAATGTGCTGCTGAAATGAAAAGGTGCTGCTAATCTAATAAATCAAAACAATAAACTAGTGAGCATGAAAACTAAACTATTCTTGCTGCCAACTAAACACAAAAGAACTATGCTTAGGAAATTCAAAATTGCAACAAAATAAATCTAAATCAGATTACATCAATTTATCTTTTGACCCTTCATCATTAGTCCAGCTATGATTTTCGGAAGTAATCATAAACAATTTGAGTAACTGATATTTAATTTGCAGAAAGTAAACTAATACTAAACCATACACTCATGATTCAATCCCTCCCCATCAGTCTAGCTGTGGCTTTCGGAGGCAATTGAAGATGTCATGCATGATTTAATATATCTAAATTTGCAGAAAAGAAACTAATACTAAACTACACATTTCATAATGCAATCCCTCACCATCAGTCCAGCTGTGGCTTTCGGAGGCAGCTGAAGATGCTATGAGCAGCTTAATATATCTAAATTTGCAGAAAAGGAACTAATACTAAACTACACATTTCATAATGCAATCCCTCGCCATCAGTCCAACTGTGGCTTTCGGAGGCAACTGAAGATGCTATGAGCAGATTAGTATATCTAAATTTAACTACTGAAGCAGATAAGCAAAACTGAAATGTACAGAGCAATACTGAAATTAAACAAAAACTATGAAAAGCAAACTAGCAGCTGAACAATGTTAGTTCCATGTCATTAGTCAAAAAGCTATGAAAATGCCCGGGCTGCCTATCTAAAACCTGAAAAACATAAACACTGATCAGTGATTAACAATCATAAAGCATGAAAGACATAAATGAAATGGAAATTATGGAAGTGTATAAACAGAAATGAAACAACTGCAAAGTATGAACATATGAATGGATTATGATACAATGATTTTTAAAGAAATGAAATGAGAAATATACACTAATACACAAAACCTTAGCTGAGCAGGGGCCCTCTACACAGCCTTGGTAATGGTCCTCAAATACGAATTAAGTTGAAAAACAGAGTCTTCTCATATTAAAAAGCAGTTCATTACAGAATGGTAATGTTACGTCACAAGTGCAACACAATCACTACAAGAGCGTACTAAAAGATAACAAAAGAGATTACATTCACTAACAACGACTAACTTCATATGCGTACAAACGCACTATATATAACAACAAATCGTAATCGGGTTTCCCAAAGTTCAAGGCCGTGGGAAGCACGTAGACCACTACGTCCACGGATATAGGAGTATGGCCGTGTTGGGAAAGTATTATTACGAAAGGTGGATGCTTGAATTCGACTCTAGGAACCCTACATGACGTCGATTTATCCTCCGCGTGCTTAGAAACGGCCGTATGGATCTTTATGTGCCACGAAACGTAGTCCGGCCGACATCAAACTCCATGGTTGACTTCATGTGACTCTTTCACCGTGGCTTCTTTGGACGAGTTTGCTTGAACCAATAGGACACGAACCATGTCCACGTCATTCCTGACCTGCCCATGTGGCTCGTTTCCCTTGTAGACACCCGTAGCATAGAGTTTCACAAAATAGCTGCGGAAAGTTGCAGCAGCTGCGGAAAGTGGCAAGATTCCGCAGCTGAATGAACAAAATCTAGATCAAATAGAAAACACAAAAATATAATTAAAAACCATGTTAGATGCTCTTTTGCACATGATATTGACAATCTGGGAAGTTTAGGTGAGTGAAAAAGGTATGGAAAAATGTATGGAAAAGATGCAAATTTGGGACTCAACACCATAGCATAACTCGGGGAGGATAACTCATCTGCAAGATCAACCATTAGTGTAATACATGTATAAACATAATCATGACATCATATATACTTATAACACATGGTATATCAACACATAAACATCATTCTAGCTAGAGTCTAGTCATCAATACATGACCACATCAACTACACACCATTACCTTATGCATGACAATGACGACCATACCATTGCAAATTTGAGAACATGTAAACACTTGAGATGCATAACCAGTCATATTCTCATGACAACACATTTACATCAACATCATAAACCCTTACGTGGAAACACCATTTCCACCATGACCAACAACATGCAGATGAAAATAGTAAATATACTGTAACGTGAGGAACACATACACGACTGATATGAATACATCATGACGAAAAGCTTGAAAACATCAGAATTTTCCTAAGGAGAGTGAAACCATGCTATGATACCACTTGTAACTTCCACCTCCCCTCACGCCTACCCAAGTAACCGGCTAACTGGGGTAAACATGAGATGTGGGGAAGTTAAGATAGGATCAACCTCCTTGGTGACTTTAAGGAAGTGTAATCGAAGTGGAAAACCATAACAAAAACCTATAACACCTACTATAGGACCCCCAGAGGTTGTCCCAATCATCCACCTGACTTTTCCCTTGGTCCCAATGATATTTCGTGAAGAAAAAACCATGGACGCTACCAAAACACTACATCCATGCATCTAGGAGACTCTAGACACATGCATAAGCTTGCATGCCTACATCCAGGGACTAAATTTACCAGAACCGTGCCTGCGTCTGTGGGATTTAAGGCACTTTTCAAGCTCATAATTCTGGCCACTGCCCAGAACTTTTTGTAACTTATGGAATCCATTAAACACATAATGACAACACTAATAAACCAAAAATTGACTCCGAGACTAGGACTGACCATCCCCAACCAAGACTGGAATTATATCAAACACTTGGCATGACTGTAATCTACAGGTCTAGGATACAAGACAATGCATAAATGACTAAAAAATCTTATGAGACATTACAAGAAGTATCACCACCCTTTTCCTTAACCAAATATGACATCAATTAGGTATTGCATCCATCATTTTAACAATTACAAGTAAATACATGAAATAACCATGACATGAACTAGTCGTTTAACATGCTTATAGCTAGGATAAAAAGATGGAAATAAAAGTGAGATTACAACCATTAAATCCACATAATAATAGGTACAAAAGATAGATAACTTAGCTTCCATTAAACATAAGCAAATATTGACCAGGTTTGGGACTTCCATGTTCCACCTGACCATAGACATGGCTGAGCCAAATCTCTCTTCAGCCAATCTCCCCCATGCCATAATCCAAGCATGAATGTGGGATCTCATGAATAAACCAGTTGAAAATAACCAATAGAATCCAGAGGCTAAACCACCTCCACCCTCACCATACCATGATCACACCAATCTAGTGCTCCGATCACAAAACCGAGAAAAACCTGGAAATTCCATTCGGAATCCATCACTATCCTTGAGGAATTTTTTGTCTCCCTGTCTCTCAGTCTTTATCAAAATCCAATCCCAGATAATAGGACCTAAACCAAGACACCTCCCTCAGGCTTTACCGTGTATCCCTCCAAACCATTCAAGGGATTCATAGGCCTTTGGGAATGAACCTTGAGACCACCTCTGCTCTAGATTCCAAAATCCATCTAGAAAATCCAAATCTAAAAATCAAGATCAAAATCCCAACACACCATGGCATCTAGAAAAAGGCAAGGCAAGGCTAAAAACCACTATCATAACCCAGGAAAAACATGCTAGCGACAACAAAATAACCAAATACCAACATGCATAAGTCGTGCATGTCCAAACTATCTAGGAAATCACACATGCAATATGTTACCTGCGAGTATTCTTTTTGAAGCTACTACATCCTACTTTTCCTTGCTTGATCCATGCTTTCCTTTCCTTTATTTTATGTGTTTTTCTTGCTGATCAGATTTGGATCAGGACCCAAGGATTAGCTCAAAATCCAAAATTATAGAATTGGGTTGAAACTAGGATGGTTGTGTATATCTCTTCTTCCTGATTCCGGTGCCAACGACTAAGCATGATTATCGCGGGTTTAAGTTAATTAAATGCGGTTTAGAATTAATTAACAACCAGTTTAATCTAGCGGAGATTCTGGAGGTGTCCCAAAATTTAGGTAGACTTCCACATTTAGTGGAGCTATCTGGCGGAGCTTCCAGATTTAGTGGAAGAAATTGGGGCAGATTTGTTTTCGTCATGACTCACTCAAGTTTCGACCATTCTGAGTGTGAATAGTCAATTTTGACTATCTCAGACATTCAAGAATCATTGGCGAGTGTTTCAAAGCCACCAAAGGACTTTTGAGCAATATTTGTCTTCAGAGAAGTTCTAGGGGCCACTAAGGCCACCAGGGGTCAGTAGTAGTTTGAGGCCTAGCCAGTGCAGCTAGAGGCCTTTCTCAAAAATCCAGTAGTAAATTTTGGATGTTTCAGACATTATGGAACTTATGGTGATTTTTTCAGAGCCAGTAGAGGACTTCTGAAGTCCGAGTTGGTTCAGAGAAGTTCCAAGGGCCACCAAAGCCATCAGGTGCCAACAGGAGAATCAGGCCTATCCAGAGCGGCCAGTATCCATTCTTAGCAAAACAATAGTATATTATGAATATTTTGAGACTTATGAATCCATTGGAGGGATTTTCAAAATATTTTGAAGACTTCTGAAAGTCGAGATGCTTCAAGAAAGTTTCCAGTGACCCTAGAGCCATGGGGTGTCACCAGGTGTTGGAGGCATAACTGGAGCAACCAGAGACCATTTTCAACAAATGAATAGTATATTCTGACTATTTTTGTCATTATGAATCCATTTAAGGGATTTTTAGAGTCATTTGGAGACTTATGAACGTTAAGAAGCAATAGGTAAGTTTCGAGCAACCCAGGGCCAATAGTGGATGGAGGCCTAGATTGGGGAGCCAAAGCTCATTTTGAGCAAATGAACAACCTATTTTGGATGTCTCATATATGATAGAGATATTAGAAAAATTTTCAAGGACAGAAAATTATTTCTAAAGGAGTTAGTGCGACGGAGAAGCTTAGGGAAGCTTAAGGGTGCTGACAAAAGGAATGAAGTCTAAGGGAGCCGAGGTTCATCTTCAGAGAGATTTCATCCATTCCAGGGGTATTATGGTATTATAAACCCAATGGTACAGTCCAAATAACTATTTGATTTGATTAATTTACTTGTAAAATAATTTATACATAATAATCCCAAAGAGCCAAGTGAGTTGACATAGGCTCAAGGAGACGTAGCCCACGATATTCATGTGAACTCCTTTATTAAATTTGTTGTTGTGTGTTGATACTTATTTTTTTCACTTTATGGTTGTTTCACATGCTTAATATCAGAAAAAAATGTTCTTAAAGCACTTAAACAGTTAAAAAACATACATCTGTTTCAAGTATTCATTTTCGCATAGTCATGTATAAGCAAGATAATAATAAAAAATTTGACTGAGTGGGAGGTGCTTGCGCATAAGAATTTAAATTTATCCACCCATTTTCATATCAAGTGGTATAAAAGAACTAGGTTTCCTGATTGAAAAAGCACGAGGTTTCTTGCTTGAAAAAGCACTAGGTTGCTTGCTTGACAGAGCACTAGGTTGCTTGTTTGACTTGAAAGGTGTTTAACAGTGCAAAGAATTTGACAGTTTGCAAATTGATTGATTTGAGTTTTCTAGAGGTGAAGGGAAAGATACTGTTAGCTAAGTCCAAAATAGGACAAGAAGGAAGAAAGGTTGAAGGCATCTTCCTTACCCAAACGACCTCAAGGCAACCCTTGAAGCATAAGAGGGTTTGTTTGCAAAAGGCTGCTTGAAGAAGAGCTTGACTCTACAACCATTTTGTTTATAAGATTTAAAAATTGTTTTTGAAAGCTTTGTGAAATTTTTTGAAGTTATTTAGTTCATTTTCATAGGATGACAACTTCTTCAAGTGAGGTTTCAAAATCCTCCTCCTTCACAATATTCTTCGACGAAGAGATGAAGCGAGACTTCTACATCCTGAAGGTTGGGGTGAAAATTATGTATGAAGACAGAAGGGAAAGCACTAGAATTAATGATAAATTGGTTGCTATGAAGCAACAGAAACAAGGAATTATTCAAAGAATGCATGAGATGGAGATGCAACTCCATCAAGCCCAAGATGCCTTAACCAAGAACATGTGTGAAGCAGAGGTAAAACACTCTAATTTGTCTTCAAATTCCTCTTCAAAAAGATGTGTAGGTTCATTTGAAAAGCACACTAGAGGTATAGGGTCCAAGTTGATGTCAAAAATGGGCTATGAAGGCAAGGGTTTATGAAAACATGCATAGGGCATGATTGATCCTATTTTGGTTGAGGAAAGACCTAAGATTTTGGTCTAGGGTATGTTCAATCTTATGGAGAAAAATCTAAAGCCATGAATGCATTTGAGACAACTTCAAAAAGAACTTTTGTTACAAGTTCTAAACCACAAAAATGTCAAGTTTTTTTTCAAGTTTATTTCCATTGTTTGAAGCCTATGTTGCAGCAAGATGTGTGTAGTCATGCAGCTTATGGCGAGCATGATAGTTTTGACAGATATCAAGACATGAACACTGATGTTGGTCTGCAAAAGAAAGCTGGAACCTCTACAAGTTCATCTCCTCATGAAGGTAAAAAAGATGGACATGCAAAGCCGCATTTGAGGTATAATTCTTCCCATACTCAAGTTGATTATGTTTATGATAAGCATGAAAAATCTGCATGCTTGAATGGAAGAAAGAGTTGTTGTTCCTATTGTGGTCTATGTAACCATGATTTTTCAAAATGATGGAAGAGGTTGAAGGCATATAGGAAATAGTTGAAGTGAAGGCAACTTGCTCAAAAGATGCAAAAGACTTGCACACATTGCTAGAGAAAGGGACATGTTATTTCCCAATGATGGACATTGTATCCAACAAATCATCCCAAGCATTTGAAGCAAGAGGATAAAAAGAGTGGCGAAAATGGAACCAAATATTCCATCATTGATGTGAGAATAGATGTTTCACATGAAGAAGAATTTTAGCAGCAAAAATTGCCATGGAAGTGGCTTCGTAAGAAGTGGTTTGACTTCTTAACTCATTAAGACATACATTTATTTGCACATATGCAAATTTCATTCATGTATGAAATTATGTTGAAAACTTACGTTGTTTGAGCCACATTGGATCGATGATCAATGACATGATGTTCAGCTACCTTCTAAAAATTTCTTGCCAGAAATTTCTAGATGAGCTCAAAGAGGATACAATTCTTGATAGGAGGACAAGAGTATCAAAGAGGGGAAATGTTGACTATCTTCGAGTTGGGGCTCAAAGGCACTAAGCCAAGCAAGGAAAAGTGTATGGAGGCTGGAAAAGTGAGGGTGTTATACTCTCATATACTGAACAGGTAATCAGTGTTTTGAGGTCCAAAAGATTCCCAATGGGGAGGAGTGATTAGATTTGGATAAGGACCTAAGGATTAGCTCAAAATTCAAAATTACAGGATTGGGTTGAAACTAGGATGGTTGCGTATATCTTGTCTTCCTGATTCTGATGCCATGAATGGTTCGAAAAATTGATATCATATGAGGAAGATATTGCGTTTTGATCGAAATGGAAAACAAGGAAAAAGGTATAGTGATGATGTGGCAGATACAGTCAACTCAGAGAAATTCCTCTGGCAACAGCCAATGACATCACGCCAATTGGCACCTTCAGATTTGCCAGTTTGGTCTTATATGTGGGTAAATTTTCTAATAATTTTAAGATTGGAAATTGTGTTTTTTTTAATTAATTAATTAATTATTTATGATTTAATATTATATATATTATAATATATATATATATATATATATATATATACATTATAATTAAATATTAATTATATTAATTAAAACCAACCTTTCAAAACCCACGTCATATATAAAAAACCAAAATCCGAAATGTGATATGAGGTTTCGCATAAGTTCAATGGTTGTGCCAAAAAAAAGGCACAATGAGGGTGGGGTCGGGTTTCAACCTCGGACCTCTGCCCACATAGTCCAATGCTTTTATTGTTAAGCCACAGCTATGGATTTGAAAAGTAATGTTGAAAACTTCTATTTACCAGTTCAAGAGTGGATTCGGTAGAGCGTGGAGGGGCCAGCCCTTCCACCATGCGACCAAGCACTACGACCAAGTGCCATACCCAACGACTAAGTTATATTAGTGCGTGTTTAAGTTAATTAACTGCAATTTAGAATTAATTAACGGCGAGTTAAGTCTGGCAGATATTCTGGAGGTGTCCCCAAATTTAGAAATACTTCCACTTTTAGTGGAGCTAACTGGCAGAGCTTCGAGATTTGGTGGAAGAAATTGGGGCAAAGTTGTTTTGGTCACAACTCACTCGATTTTCGACTATTCTGAGAGTGTGAATAGTAAATTTCTACAATATATGACATTATAGACTCATTGGTGAGAGTTTCAGAGCCATCATAGGGCTTCTGGGTGATATTTTTCTTCAGATAAGTTCTAGGGGCCACTAGGGCCACCAGGGGCCAGCAGTAGTTTGAGGCCTAGCCAGTGCAACTAAAGGCCTTTCTTAGGAATCCAATAGTAAATTTTGGATGTTTCAGACATTCTAGAGCTAATGGTGAGGTTTTTAGAGCTATTAGAGGACTTATAAAGTCCGAGTTTCTTCAGAGAAGTTTCAAGGGCCACGAGGGCCATCAGGTGCCAGCAGGAGAATGAGGCCTATCTAGAGAAGCCAGTATCCATTCTCAGCAAACTAGTAGTCTATTCTAGCTATTTTGAGCCTTATGAATCAATTGGAGGGATTTTTATAAGCTTTTTATGACTTCTGAAGGTTGAGATGCTTCAAGGAAGTTTTAAGTGACCCTAGAGCCAAGGGGTTCCACTAGGTGTTGGAGGCATAACTGGAGAAGCCAGAGGCCATTTTCAACAAATGAATAGCCTATTATAATTATTTTTGACATTATGAATCCATTGAAGGGATTTTTAGAGTCATTTGGAGACTTTTGAAGGTCAAGAAGCCACAGGAAAGTTTCGGGCAGCCCAGGGCCAACAGTGTATGGAGGCCTAGATTGGGGAGCCAGAGCTTATTTTGAGCAAATGAACAACCTATTTTTTATGTCTGATATATGATGGAGAAATTAGAAAATTTTTGAGGGATAGAAAAATATTTCTGAGGGAGTTAGTGCCATAGAGAAGCTCAGGGAAGCTTAAGGGTGCCGAGAGAAGGAATCAAGTCTAAGGGAGCCGAGGTTCATCTTCAGTGAGATTTCAACCATTCCAGGGGTATGATGGTATTCTAAACCCAACAGTATAGTTTGAATAATCATTTTATTTGATTAATTTACTTGTAAAATAATTTATACAAAATAATCCCAAAGAACCAAGTGAGTTGACATAGGCTCAAGGAGACGTAGCCCACGATATTCGGGTGAAATCCTTTATTAAATTTGTTGTTATGTGTTGATGCTTATTTTCTGCACTTTATGGTTGTTTCACATGATTAATATCATCAAAAACAAATGTTCTTAAAGCACTTAAACATTTAAAAAACATATACCTATTTCAAGTACTCATTTCCGCACAGTCATGTATAAGCAAGATCAAATTTTTGTTTAACTGAGTGGGAGGTGCTTGCGCATAAGCATTTCAAGTTATCCACCCATTTTTAGATCACTTGATTCCTCCTCCTTGGCATGACTCAAAGGATGACATGATTCCTATGAATATAATGCAATGTAGAATGATGGATGCACGATAAATGCATAATGTCATTCAACAAACTAACTACCTTCAATGAGGAAAACATGACAAAAGAATATATAAAGCCTAAAACCATAAAACTAAAACCCTAATAAGAAAAATATGATAAGAAAACCCTAATTAGAAAATTGTGAACTAACCTAAACCTAAAACCCTAATTTAACCATAGAGGTGGTCAAATCATGTGAAATCAAAATTTTAGTGCATTCACCATAATAATTCCCATCCTTCAAAAATAAATATGCCAATGATTAGAACGAGTATAAATAATTATGAAAAAACAACAATGCTTACCTATGAAACATGCACAATAGTAAGAAGGTCATGCCTACTGGCGGGAAATCATGCTAAAAATGTTTTTTCTAGCCAAGATGCAACCCTATCCTCATCGACAGAATGATAAACTTGAAAATCATGATCACTCACCCATGATGTGAATTTGTTCATTTTCAACCCTAAATCATGCACAAGAGAGGAAAGGTGGTGCCACTTGCAAAGGAATTTTCCAAAAAATATTTTTCCAAGCAATCAACAATTCTATCATGAAATGCGAGATGATGAACTTGAAGGTCTTGAAAATTTTCCAAAGAGAGGCCTCCATTAAGTATAACTGAGGTACGAGAAGTTTCTAATGCAGAAACCCTAATTTCTAAAGCCCTAATTTGATCTTGTTCATGGATCATGTCATGGGAATAACATAACCATCAATGAGAGCCAAAGTGCCTCAACATATTGAAAAACCTATGAACCCTTAAATGGTATATCATCAAATAATGGTGATTTTGTAAGATCAATAGATGAATACATATGGTCCTCATCAATCGTGACAAGAAAATATTCAGTGAATATATTGTTGGTCTAATTAGATGTTCTAGTAGTGATAGATTGGAAATTCAAAATATCATATTCTTCTAATTTCCAAGATAAATATGAATCAACGAGATGAGTCTCATGAAATATAGGAATGAGGTGACTTGTTCCCTCACATATGGTGGACTATAAGAAAACACCATCTTGTACTTGATCAAAATCTACACTGGCTAGGAAACAATCAAAAGGGCTTGAAACGTTGGTTGGTGTACTCTCTTCAACAAACACACCAGAGTACAGAGAGTGATGTATCTCAAAATATTTAAAAAATGATCTTTCATTAGGTGATATTATGTTGATATAGGAATGATGCAAGGAAACCCTAATTTGACCTAGTTCATGGATCTTGTGAGGGACATGACAACATGAAAAAACCATTAGTGAAAGCTAAAGTGCCTCAACTTCCTAACACATCCTTGAACCTTCAGTAGGTTTATCATCAAATTTTGGTGGCTTAGTGAGATTGGGAAGTGAGTATGAATAATAATCATCCACGGTATCAGTGAATATGTTATTGATTCGGTGATAGTTGTCAAAGTCATTGATTTGATCAGATTGAGGTTCTGACATATGATACTCTTGAAGGATTGAATATGAGGAATCAACCAGAGGGATTCCTTAAACCTTTAGGAATATATAATCATCATCTTTACCCGTTAAATATTGCTTTTTGAATAAATTATGAGATAGGGATTTAATGTCCTCATCCTCTGATTATGAAACATCAATCTCATAGATGATTGCAATTGAACATGGTAGGATAAATATTTGAATAATTTGGATAAGTTGTTGGTGTATCAGACTTATGAAACAAATTAGGGTAAAACGAAGGAATAACTTGAAGTGAAGAGGCCTCGTTTTAAAACAAGTTTATTTTAGAACTCAATCCCTAGACATTGATGTCAGCTTGAGAAAGCAATGAATCAACATGCATGCTATGCTTTGTGGTATTGATAGGACGTTCAATTTTGTCTAAGACAAGACATAAGTAATTTCCAACAGGTAAATGAAATTCAGGAATATATTTAAGAAGATGATTAATGGGCTCAAGCTGGGTCTCATAATTAGGGAAAGATGTTACATCAACTTGATCCTTAGGTTCATATTCAACAGGATGTATGAGAGATTTGGAAGCAAGAAAAGTTGGTTTTTCATCCTGCAAACACTCTTCATAACTTAAATTTTAAATTACATAAATGTCATTCGCAAATGAAATTGAAGGAGGATCATATTTTGAGAGGCAGTAATTTCCTCCCTAAAAGCTTTAGGTCTTTCCCGACTGACAAAAATGGCCAAGACAAGATTAGGGATAAGATCTGGGTAATTGGAAACTTGTAGATTATCATGATTGTCATCAAAATTGGGATTATTTTTAGATTGAAATGGTTGTAGAGAAATAAAAATTAATCATAAGAATTTTTCACCCAAATATATCTAGTCCACATCTCTTTCAGGAAATTCACAACAAAGATGAACAAACCTATCAGTAAAATCCTCTAATGACTCTTCAAGTTTCATTCTATGTTGATTTATCCTTTTAAATAGATCTTCAAAATCATACATATCAAATACTTGATGAATCTGACTAACGAGTTGCTCAAACGAATGGATAGAAGTGACTCAAAACATGTGGAACCATTGATTGACATGACCTTTAAGCATGAGGGTGAAAAATTAGCCCATAAAATATTTACAATAAATTCCGTTAGAGTGACAAAAATGAATAACTTGACACATGTGTCCAAATACCATTGTTCAGCCATTGCCATCAAAATTCAATTGTGACAAGTGGTAGACTATTTTTGCAGGCACCAAATATTTATTGTTTTAGAAAATAAGTCTGGGATAGAGATTTTTGACGGAGCCATTTAAAGATATGAAGCTAGAATACAGGATCCAAGGGCTCACCTTGTCATTTCGCCCTCCTTCTAGCACCAAAAATATTTTGATGGTGTTGGATGTCCCACCAACAACTAGGGGGGCTCTCCATTGTGAAGTCCCAATTATACCTCACACCGTTTGCAATAAGATCCCCATCCGGTATGTGGGCCCAACTACCACCATGAATGTTTTCTCTCTTGTTTGTCAAAAGAGGAGATGCTAAAGCGAGGACAAGAATGAATTTTTTGGAGAATATGGAAGAGATCAATCCAATATTAACAACCTAGAAAATAAAATACAAGGATGAAAAAATAATAACAAGGAGAAGTGTTCCACAAGAAGGATTAGTAAGTTGAAACTATCTCATACATATTTGAACAAGAACATGCTAGAGGTTAATTGCAAATTAGTTCACAATAGGTCACCAGCATAGCATAACATAAGTAAGCATATATTCAAAGTGATAATGGAAGCTATAAGTTAAGAATGAGTTCAATTAACATATACCCACATGAAATGACACATAAAAACATGATGGAAATATAATAAATCCAATACAACCATAAAAAAAATACACGAGAATCCATAATGAAAGAAAATAACTTCTTATTAGCATTGTTGCAAACAAAAGTACAAGTAATGCAAGACACCAAATCCCAACAATGGAACCTAGGTTGCTCATACCATTAACCATTGCAAAACCCTATCCTCACTACAACTCACCCCACTAGCTGCCAAGAGTTGTGTGCCTATAGCTCTTCAACCACATATTAGCTATCTACTGCTAGTCCTAGCTCGAGTTCTACAAGTCACCCCCCCCTCAAATGAGACATGAGGGTATACTTATAGAGGTGATGAGGGTGATATTTCACCTCCCTATGACCCTTCATCTACCCTGATGACTCTTGATATTCTTCATTATTCTAGTATGTCCACCGACTATTGCATGCCCAATTGATTTAGGTATAGTTGTCGACATTATGATGAGAAATATGTACATATTAATAGAAGAGAAATTGTGAGGAGAGTAAGAAGGCTAGTTGGAAACCCTAATGTTTGTTTCCAATGTTGTTGCAATGATATGGTGGCTCGTACAGGCTGATGAAAAAAGTGGTAATGTTCATTTTGTGTGTTAAATGTCCATTTTCAACATAGTTACCAATAAAACGGGAACTATTATCTCAAAATGAGAACTCTAGCCCAAAAAACTAAAAAAAAACACAAAAATGAAAAGTGTGTCTTCCAAAACACACTTTTTTTAGGGTTAAATTTCAACATTTTTTTCAATTGTGTTAAAAACCAATCTTTTTCTTGGAAAAATGATTGGAAAAACACCCTCGAAACAAAAAGTGTTGATGGTGGAATAACGTTGCCAATTTTGTGTGTGCAAAAAATAACTTGAAAACAAAAAGTGTTAATGCTGGAATACCGTTTTCAATTTTTGTGTGTGCAAGAAACACCTTGAAAACAAAAAGTGCTGATGTTGGAATAACGTCTTTTTCCTTTTGGGGTAAATTGTCAACAATTTTTAATAATGACATTAAAGATAAAATATCATGATTCTGAAAAACCTTGAAATTTCAACGATAAACATGACATTAAAGATCAAATATCAAGTCTTAACATTTCAATGATTTTTAGGCATGGTATTAAAGATAATCTATAATTATGTCTATGAAAAGCCTTAAAAATCCAAGGATAAAATTAAAGATAAAATACCACGTTCATGAAAATAAAATTCCAATGATTTTTAGACATGGTATTAAAGATAAAATATCAATTGTAAAAAAAACAAAAACAAAAACAAAAAAAATTAAAAATTAAAAAATAAAATAAAAGAGAAAAATTCAAAAAAACACACAATTTAAAGAAAAAAATAAAAATTAACCCAAAACTAAAACAAAAAAAACAAATTTTATTCTCTTTAATAATAATAATAATAATAATAATTTTAAAGAAAAAGAAAAATTAAAATATAAAAATTAAAATTAAAAAAAAAATTAAATAATAATTTCAATTATATATATATATATATATATATGTGATGATGATGATGATGATGATGGTGGTGGTGGTGGTGGTGGTGGTGGTGGTTAACGTTCATTGACATCAATCTTTGGTCTATTGGACCTAAAGAAAAGAGTTATTTACTTTGATTTAAGATTTTATTCTTATGCTTAAAAAGCTTGGAGAGAAGTCTCCCGAGCTCGCTATAATTTTGACATCTTAAAAGGCTAGGAAGATTTAAATTTATGAAAAAAAAATCAAATTTTCTTTTAATTTAAAAAAACTTAAGAAAATAAAATTAAAAATAATAATAATAAAAATATTTTTAAATATAAAATTGAAAAAATAATAATAATTAAAAAATAAAATAAAATATAATATATATATATATATATATTAAAAAAAAGACAAAATTAAAAAATCAATAATAAAAAATATTTTAAAATAAAAAAATTAATTAAAAACAATAATTAATTTAAGATCTTTTTAAATTTTTAATTTAAAAAAAAAAAGAATTATGTTTATATATATATATATATATATATATTAAATTGAAAT
Organism: Pinus albicaulis; assembly: GCA_034641835.2. Classification (NCBI taxonomy): domain Eukaryota; kingdom Viridiplantae; phylum Streptophyta; class Pinopsida; order Pinales; family Pinaceae; genus Pinus; species Pinus albicaulis. The sequence continues at coordinate 925,909,995 of CM076576.1, forward strand.
TTTATTTTTATATTTTTAATGTTTTTTTTTAAATTTATATTTTAATATTCTTTTTCATTTATTATTATTATTATTATTAATTTAAATTTTGTATTTTTAATTAATTTATATTTTTGAATTTTGATTATTTTAATTTTTTTTATTATTTTTATTATTTTTTAATTTTAATTTAAATTATTTTATTTTATCATTTATTTAATTATGGTGTTTTGTTTTTAACTTTAAAAAAAATTGTTTTTTTGTTAATTTTTATTTTTCGTTTAAATTATAAGTTTTTTTAATTTTTCTCTTTTTTCTCATTTTTTACATTTTTATTAGTTTTTATTTTTTATTTTCTTATATTTGATTTTTTTGGTCACTTTTTTTTTTTTATGTTTTATTACCAAGATGAAAATCACCACTCTAAACAAAAGTGATTGATGTTGCATCAACATTTTTCATGCCAAAAAACTCACTATTTTTCTAAATGGATCTGACATTTAAAAAAAAAATCAAAGAAAAGTTAAAGTTCCAAAAATATGCTCAAAAAAGCCATAAGAAAAATTAAAGTGCCAAAACTATGCTGCAAAAAAAAAAGGGTGAATCTGCATCACCACTTTCAAAATTGTGCGTTTTTTTTGCCACCTCAAAAAAATGGGTACCAGGTAATTTTCCTGTTTGATCGGTAATTATGTTTTTCCTGCTAATACATCTTCCATCGAAGTTTGAATGTGCCTCGAGTAGCTAAGTAGAGCCAATTCACTTGCTGGTTGAAACCCTAGTTGTGTAGCCTTTTGTAAGACACCCTAACTTCATATCTATAGATCAACATCCTCACTCCTTTTCCTCTACCTACAAATGAATTACATTGGTCATATATTTTGCATAAAAATAATACTATTAAATATTTAACATATTAATGAAAAGAAAAATATTAATTTGAACCACTATATACTTCTGTGCCATGGTGTTGTAAATGCATGTGCCATTGTAGAGCCATTCCTCGCATTTCTAGAGCCATTCCCCAGTTGACCTGAGTCATGTATCGAACACTTAAGCTAATGGAGGCATCATTTATAGAGCAAATGTTGAATAGTGGCGAGGGGTATATATTTTCATTGCAATCTGTTAATTTCTCTTATTGTATTTGTATATTTTCCACAATTTCCATAACATCATTAAGACACAACTTGATAATTGATTAGCTTTTCCTAACTGCTAAATGTTTCATGGACATCCTAAACATTCAAAAGGTGACCTTGTTACAAACTCTACATGTCCATTTCAACTCTATGAACTGAGACAAGAGATAATTTGGGGTTTGCACATCATATTTATATCAATGTAATATGGCCATCTCTTCCACCTTCTTTTTGCATAGCTCCTCTATTGGGACAATAACAAGTTTTAGGCTTCTGTGCAAGGACATGGACATCCTCATTACCATTTTTGGTTGTTCTGTATGAACTTGGAGGTATATCAACCTTATTTCTTACCATCAACAAGCCTCCTTGATATAATGAAATGTTATCAAGATTCAAGACCTAGAATGTTCCTTTGAGACCAGAACGATATTTTACACAACAACACTCCCTGTATGCGGTTATGCCTACCTTTTATATATTTCCCATCAATTTTCTTCTGTGTATCCATTTATGTAAATTCCATCTCTTAGCTCTATATATACATTAGCAAATATTTTGACAGCTATAATATCAACATCTTGTCACATGAAAAGTTGTGAGGATTTGGTAAAACTTTCAAATTCTCAATGTCAACAAAGAGGACCATACTAGCTTCTTCTTGCATGAGAATTTTTCATAGAAACCTTAGCAATACTAAATTATTTTCAAGAGGAGCAAGACAACGAGTAGTGCAAACGATAGTCACTCTAGGAGTTTTATGACCATTTTCTCCATCCACGTACATTTGTGCATCGGTTGATGGAGAAGAAATCTTGTTAGCTCCACCCATCAATAATCTTTATGCTTCCTTAGTATACACCATGATTTAATGTCATACTAAGTATTTTCACTAAATCTTGAAGTTGATAAGACTGATTTATTTTGTTTCAAGTTATGATCCCCAGCCAACCTCTAATTTCACACAAGAAACCAAGGATGTTCTCTTAAAAGGAGAGTCTCTTGTAAGAATCTTCGGAACATTTTTGTATGTTCCCTATATGTTTATTTTGCAATTGTGAATCCATCGGCAGCTTCAAATTTTCTTGGGCATTTCATGTGAATTGGGTTATATTCTATCCTCACGACATTCTTCTACAATTACAGGGCCATGCCAGAGATATGATGTTCGAACAATGCAATCCCCCATTTGAAAATGTGTTCACTAAACAAGGAATGCCCTCCCTCTGCGGAAGTATTGGCACACACCTTCACCTATGCCCAAAGCCTATGGAAAAAAAATCCCATTAGCATCCCCATTGTGCTTCTATTTTATTCCAAAGCTTTTGAAGCTTCGTTTTAGTAAGAAAAGTGGCCACCGGTATGGTGGGAGTGACCATTAAAGAGGAATTGCACCACACCTATAAAATGAAAATTCATTGATTCCTTTTATCAAAACTCCAATTTAGTGGAGTCACACTCAAATCTCAAACATTGATTCTTTTTCAATGTTGTTGAAGGTTGATTACGCAACCAGCAACTCACATGGATAAAAAAGTGTAAGGGTGGTCGAACATATCATTAACCGTGCAGGTTGCATTTGGGAATTGTGTTATGGTTTGGAATAAAGTTTCAAAATCAGTGGCTTGGAAATGTGTACTGATCCTGCTTACAACGCATCCTCTGAATACAATGCATCACCATAAATTCAGTTGATATGATGCATGGTGTTTACGTATGTGATGTCGTTGATGGCCACTTAAAACAATTGACTGCCACATCTATATTATTTTTCCTTCCAAACTCGCTATGTGTTGGCACTTGATCAATTCTTTCCAGCGCATTTGACACCTATAAGCCTTCATGGTCTCGTCATTGATTCATTTTCTTTTTAGGTGGTTCAATCAGATTCTCCTCATGTCTGCCAACATTGCAGCTTTTACAATATTCCGGATCACCCGCATGTCGTATTGTTGGTCCCTTTGTCCCATTGCTAGGTCTTCGTCACAAGCTCTAGCAGCTATTTGGAGATGTGCCTAATGTCCATTCAGAACTGTGAAATAGCATGTGATTAGTGGTATTTCTAGGCCATGGTCTTAGCGCAAAATCTATAGTGCACTATCAACTATAAATATATCTTATTACATTTTCAAAGACCTTTAGCTATGTATAATGATGCTTTTGATGGAAATGAAAATCACTGGTGTGCGTTATTTGTAATCTTCTGATTTGTCATGATATCCATTTATATAATTATAGTCGTAGTCTAAAAAACCCATAGAATAACTCAGAAATTCGGGTAAGATTATGAGAAATTTCAGTAAAGATTTTTGAAAATCTCGGTTACATTCGTTAAACTCCAGTATTTTGGGTACCTTGAGGGTTTTTGATGGTGTTGAATCCATTTCCACCATCAAAAATTCAATTCAAACACTCCAACTACCTGATTTTTTGAAAAAAAATTACGGCAAAAAACTTTGTGCGAGCTATTTTGTTGCATCGGTAGACAACTCCTATAACTATATTGTGTGGTCCTCCTTTTGCACATTGGTATGTTGCATCGCTACTTCCATGGACTAAAAGGTATTAATCTTCATATTTAAATAAAATTTCTTCCCAAAATGGCATCCTTCCAAAACATGGTTTAATGTCATCATGCATCATTGTATCTAAGACCATTTTATTTAAACTATTGTAAGGAAAACAAAATAGAAAATTATTTTATTAAACAATTACATTACATGTGACAACATAAATTAGAATAAGAAATGAAGCAATTCACTTTGAAATATATGGAGGTGATAATATAACTACAAATAAATTAGATGGGTGGAACAAGAGATGCTTAAATTTGGGAGCCACTTCAAAACTAAGCATCTTAATGAACTCATTAATTTCAGGTGACTTGATATATTGACTGATGCCCAAGGAAGTGATGCAATTATAGAGAAAATGCCTTGTAATTCTTGTGAGACTCCACCCTAGAGTCTGGAATTAGGTTAAATATGGCTATAATATTGTTAGTGACAAACAAGGGTTTCACAAGTGCGAGAGCAAGGCAACTTTTTACCAAAACCTAACACAATTAGGAAGAAGTTGTGTTCATTAATACAAGGAACTTTTGCCTCACTGCAATTCTCATTGAAATACAAAGCTTAAGGGTGTATGAGGCTTATAATACTTATTAGAGCAACCATCCTCGAAACCCTAATCGATCAATGTGATATGAATTTCATGAGCGGGGCACTGATAGGGTTTGATAGAAGTTGGGTGATGGGGATATTGATCAATTCAAAACATGATAGTAATCCTTATGGCCTTAGGCAAATAGAGGGGAACCTAAAAAATTTAGGTCTACCCAAAACTTTTGGGTGTTGTTATAGCAACAACAACAGGGCAGTCCATAAATAGGTGGCCATAGGAATGGTAGTGGCAATGGCTTAAGGGGATTTTCTCATTGTCAATAGGTTGTTCCTAGATGATATCTTCATAGCTTAGATGAATTTTGGTGAGCAGAGGTTTTGTAAGATACAAATAGATGCAAAGCCTTACATATGATGTATATCTCCCACAGTAACAACCCCTAGTTGATTTTCTATGTAAATAAAATAAAACCAACGTCATGGGACACGTATTCCAAGCTAAATGGTGGGTAAACATTATCGTGGGCATGACTTGTGGTTTAATAATGGCTATAGAAATTGGAAAAGGCATTAGCAAAGGCAAAGGGGCAACAATTCACATTTAATTATGAGAAATAAAGGAAAATAGGAGAAAAGGAAGCTGAACAGACACAAATATGCATGCAAAGGAAATTAGAGAGAAAATGAAGGAAAACAAAAGAAAAAACAGACAAATGATAAAAAAGAATTAAAGAAACAATTCAGATCTTTTGTGATTTTTGGATTTGGATCAATTTCAGAGAGAGAGCTCCAAGAGAATAGAGCAAGCAAGTAAGAAAAGGAAAGAAAATGGAAAGCAAAGTAAAGTAAGAGAGCACAAGGAGAAAGTTGGATCAATAGCTATAATAGGAATATCTTGTAGGTAACAAGTTGCATGTGTAATCTACTTACTGGGATGTGAATGCATGGTACATAAATTTGATTATTTGGTTCATTTGTTGTCATTGGCATGGAGATTTTCCTGGATTGACATTGGTTTCAGCCTTGCCTTACCATTTCTTGGATAGCCATGATGCAGTGGGTTATATATCTATATTTTTGAGTGGTTCTCGAGTTCCCTAGAGGTTGTGGGTTGGGATAGAATCTTTGGATCTATGGAACAACTTGGGTTCCCTGGAGGCCATGGGTTGAGATAGAATCCCTTGAGCCCTGGACAACTTGGGATGAGACCAATATGGTTTGATGTGAGTGATTTTTGGACCGATTAGGGGAAATCACTATGGTTGAGGGTTGAGGTGGTTTGGCCTCTGGAAGCCCTGGTTGGTTCTATTTTGGTTTAACCCATATGATCCCACATTCATGCTTGGAGTATGGCACAAGCGCGACTGGATGAAAGAGAGATTTTGGTTCAACCAATCTATGGTCACGTGGTACGTGGCAATACCTGACTTGGTTGGATTTTTCATAGGTTAATATGAGTTATTTTTGAATTGGGATCTATGAGCACTTGTGTTATACACAAAATGACCTCCTCATCAACTCACAGGAGAAGGATACTTTGACTAAAAGAAAAACACTAAGTTGCAGGCCCATTTTCTAGGGTAACGCATCCCAGAAACAAAGAAAGGGAATTATAACGTTGCCCATGACTCAACAGGGAGTGTTAGTCCCTAGGCTAACGCCCTGTTTTTCTTAAAGGGAATCGTTACTAGATATTTATGGGATTCTGGAGGTCAAATCGCGAGTTGATTGACTCACACTCTGATTTTCACTCAAATGTCAGCTTGAAAAGCAGGAAAAATTCACCTTAGTCCTAACTATGGACATTGCTAATCCTATATAAACTTCAAGGGAAGGGAAAGAGAAATAAAGCGATCAAACATCCAATATTTTGCCTCATTGGAACTCATGGAGTAATTGGCAAGGAGAGAGCCTCTCCACATTTATAAATTAGAGGTTCAACCATTGTAACAAATATCATAATATTGAGATTAGTATTGTTATGTTGTCGAAGAGTTGAGAGAGAGAGAGGGATAGGAGCCAAGGAGCTAAGGGAATACTTGATTTGGAAACCATGGTTGTAATCATTCTTCTCTCATCAAATAATATAGATATGCTCCTATTCTATCTAGTTGGATATGTTGAGATTTATTTTCTGTATATGTTGATGCGATTTCAAGATTGATAGTCCTCTTAGATGAATGCTAGTTTTATATTCTCTTGCATATTAATGTTTTTAATTTTCACGGTTTATATGTTGTGAAGGTTACTCCTTGTCTTTTCTTCGTACAAGTTCTGTTCTAGGAGTGGGTAGAGTGGTTTTCCCTTTGTCACACCAAGATCTCTAGCAGAACTAAACTAGATATTGAGAGGTAACTCTTCTCTTTTACTTTGTTGATTCTAGATTAACATGGATATGTGCATGAGTCTTTTCATAGTTTCAGGTCATATAATTTTGTCTTCCTTGGGTCTCGAGAGACCCGAGAGGGTTTTTTTTCCACAAACACCCATGCATTAATCCGTAAATCAAAATGGCAACTCCGTTGGGGAGCGCTCTTAGTTCTCATATTTTTTCTTCTTGTTCCTAGATATTTCTTTCTCTCTATGCCTTCCTTCTCTTTTGGAATCATATCTTGATCACCTTGTTTGCTTCCCAACCTCTTCTTCTACTCACAGCTCCTTCTCAGACCTTGACTGGACCATTTTTGCACCCTGATTCTCTATAACGCACTTCTGTGTAGTCTAGAACGCTATTATGCTTCCCGACCTCTTGCACAATGTGTTAGTCCTGCTGCTAATGCTTTTATTGTCTTTCGGGGATGTGTTACAACACCATTATCTTGACATCCACCCATTCCTATGGATTATTGGGTTGATAAGTTGCTTATGGTCTGGCCTTTAGATCTAAACTATGAAGTTTGCTTGGTTTGATGCTTGTATGGTCATTGTTTATTTTTTAGGAAATATCTTAATTGCATTTAATTTTCACGAAAAGAAAATGAAAAATTTACTTTAGCTTTTTGTTTATCTATTTTTCTTGTGATTATATTGGGTTAGTTGTTAGAGCATTGTATGTCTGCATTTTGTGCAAGTGTTTCTACTGCATCTAAATGTGTATTGCTGAAATGATGTATAATCTCTCCTTGTAAGAAGTTATTTTATTGAATAGAAAATTTAAGCATTTTTCTTGCATGGTTTGAGTCAGAGTCCCCTTGAACTCTATACATCAATACCCCCTCCGGAGATACTAATACAAGTTCACATAAAATCAATCGCTTCATAAAATAAATAATAAACTCTCTTGTTGAGCTTACAAACAAATTATCTTATGGTAGGATATTGGGCTAGGAAGTGGTGAGTAAAATACCCAATAAACTAGGGTCATTAATGAGAGTAAAATCCTACTACACTCATATCATCCAGGAGCGCTCCCTTAACAAAGGAGTTAAGTGCGAGACAAAATTGAAGTGTGAGAGAATGTAACAATTACATTTTCGGTGGGTATTTTGTGTATTAGGGATCCCCTCGAGGATATCAAATTGATTCAATGACTCAGGTGTCCTACCCACAAATCACATTTTCCATGACCATGACTGCCTGCTGGTGTCTGTGATTTGAGGTAACCTTAGTGGCCAAACTTTTTAGGAATGAACACAAGGTGACTAGGGCAAGATTCCCTAGTACCTAAACATACGAAGCTACTTCGTCTTTGGTTTTTTGGGAGGGTGCTCATCTTCACGAGAGTATTTTTCCCCTTCTTACCGAGGTTTAGGAAAAGCCCGGGAGTAATTGTAACTGTAAATTTGGCTGACTCTCTCTTTTAGCCACTCTGATACTGGCTTTCATCTCCATCTAGTGGTGGTTATCATACAAAGTTATGTTCCCTGGTTGCTTGTTGATTTCCTCTAGAGTATTTTTTGATTTTTTGGTGTTGGATTGTTGACACTGAGGCTATAAAAAATATCACTTTAAATAGTTTTGATAAAATATTTCTGTCACCATCGCTACATTCATCCCTCATCATCTATCTAGGTGACAAATAGGTCTTCCTCCACTAGACCTAGAGGACCTATCAAGCCTTGTTGAGTTGGATTCTCCCTCTTTAGGAAATCAGTCTCAAGGCCAGATTCTACCTTGTTACAATCCTCCCCTCACTGATCCTCTTGGTCCAGTGTTGGTTCAGGTAGCATTTGTACCTAGCATGTCTTTTCCAATTCCGACGTCCAATATTCCTATGATGACTAACGGGTCATGGTCCTTTGTAGACAATTTTTCTCCACCATCACTTGCCACGCCTATGGTCAGTACTACACAACTGATTGGGCACCCTATTATTCAGAGTTTTCTTATTCCAATCAACCTTATTACACTAGTTATGAGTCTAGTCCAATACATCTTAGTTTCCACCCCTTTTGTGCTAGCTGTTGGACCACCGGTTATCACTCCTAGTAGCATTGTTAGCATGACCACCTTCAACAACCCTTTTGGTTGGAACCCATTGCTAAGTTCTAACCCCCGGGTTTATATGCCTGGGGGCACTATTCCCAACATGCATATACCTTTCAAGGTCATTTTTTTCCCCTTTCGCATATAGGACAACCTAGTTCTTCTCTTATCGAATTACCTCCTCCAAGTGGACATTATTCTAGTTTCAATCATGTGCCTACTACAAAATATGTGGCTAGCAGTACCCCTCAACCCTGTCCTGCTACATCCATTTTGGAACCCTGTCCTCAACCACAATTGATCCATGGGGGCACTTTTTATCTAGGGGGAAACCAATCTTTTTCCACCTAGCCTAATATCCCATATGGACTGCCACCTTATTTGACTACACCACCACAACTAGGAATTTTTTATATGATGAATCCCATGTATCTTGGTAGAAACAACTTGATGGGGGGACCCCCTGATCCTTCAAGTCATCTTGCACCACCTTGGTCAAATTCTGGGGCACCTACACCTTTGCCTTTTTTAGAAACACTTGATATCCCGGATCTATATAATTTGTATAATGACCCCATAAATAAAAAAATTGCATTCATCTCCATTCCTACACAAGACACCAACAGAAATTCCAAAATTTGAAGGGAAACAAGGGGCTGATCCAGCTACGCATGTCACCATTTTCCATTTATGGTGTGTATCAAACTCCATGGGTGATGACAGTATCTGGATCAGACTCTTCCCCAGCACCCTTACTAGCAATGCTGCCAAGTGGTACATTGAGCTACCACATGCGTCATTCAATACCTTTGGTGCCCTAGAAATGGAATTCTTAAAGAAATTCCAACTTCCTTTCTGCTATGAAACTAGAACATAACACCTCACTAATATATGCCAAGACACATCTACCCACATCTCTGATGATATCCATGAATGAGATGTAGGATGAGGCTTGTCAAAGCCCCCATTCCAGATCACTTGTTAGTAGATTGGTTCTACAATTTACTTCCCCCCCCCCCCCCCCCCCCATTGCCAAGGATGTTTCGATATTTGGTGTGGTCACAGAAGACCAGTCCATTCATCGTGCCAAAATTTTATATTTGATCTAATCTCAATATGGCACACTCTACAATATACTCCCACATTCCCCTTGAACTTCCAATGCTCCCTATACTCAACACCCCAGTGCACATGTTGGTGACCTCATCGGTGCTACCTCTGGGGTTGTTGTAAAAAAGCTCAGCAGGCAAGCTTCCTAGTTATCTATCAATACCACTCCTCCTTCACAGTCGACTGCTCTTCCCACCACTACAATAAACTCTATGCATTATACACAAAAGCCCAGTGGTAAGAATAATAAGAATAAGAAAAATACCTCTCCTTTTGAGGAGCAACTTTCTATGTAGAACAACCCCAAACAGAAATCTACTACCAAATCTAATACTGGGAAAGAAAAAAATGTCATGTTCCCTTGCAATATCTGTGTGGAGGACCACATGACTTATAAATGTCCTCGCCTTCAATAATGCACAAACCTTATTGTACAAAAGGATGCTGGCCAGAACCTTGCAGTCCTCAACAACCCTTTCCCTTCTCACCATAAAAAACACCTCATATCAAACCCATTGCAAGGGAGAAGCAACGATTCACATCCTCCTTCCTCTAGTTAACGATTGTCAACTATTTACATTGTTGAAATGGTTTATTTACAAATGCGAGAAAATAATTATGGAAATCCAGTCTCTGACGCTTTGAAAATTGACTCGATTTAGAATCCACCACTTCCTAATGATCTTCATATCAAAAGAATCCACCACTTCCTAACGATCTTCATATCAAAAGGCCTATCACTGGCATTGTGATTCGCCCCCCCAAAGGGACACTTAATTGCATGACACATAATACCTCTGGACATGCTTCCAAAAACTACATTATTGCCGAATATTTGGCACACGCACCATTTTCCATGTCTGCCCTTGAAGTATTACAAACTTTTCTAGCACAAAAGAAAGCTTTTCTTTCGAAGCTTTTCATGGAAGTGATGCAATTATAGAGAAATTGATTTTTAGTGCTTATGAGAATGCACCTTAGAGGTTGGAATTAGGTTAAATGTGGATATAATTTTCTTTGTGACAAACTAGGGTTTCACAGGTGTGAGAGAAAGGCACCTTTTTACCAAAACCTAACACAATTAGGAAATTATTGTGTTCATTAATAAAATGAAATTTTTCCTTACTGCAATTATTATTTAAATAAAAAGCTTAAGGGTGTATCAGGATTATAATACTTTTTAAAGCAATCGTCCTCAAAACCCTAATCCATCAATGTGATATGAATTGCATGAGTGGGGCACTAATAGGGTTTTATTGCAGTTGGGTAATGGGGATATTGACTGATCCAAAACATGATCATAATCCTTGCATCCATAAGAAAATAGAGGGTAACCCAAAAATTTTATAAGTGCTCTAAAATTTTGGTTATTTTTATAGCAACAACAACAACAATAGGTTAATCCATAAATAGGTGGCAATAGGAATGGTGGTGGAAACAACTAAAGGGGATTTTATTATTCTGAATAGGTTGTTGTCAGATGATATCTTCATAGCTTATATCAATTTTGGTGAGTAGAGGTTTTGTAAGATCCAAATAGATGCAAAGCCTTGAATATGAAGTATATATCCCACTGTAACAACCCCTGTTTGATTTTCTATGTAAATAAAATAAAACTAAGGTCATGGGACATGTATTCCATGCTAAATGGTGGGTAAACATTATAGTGAGCATCACTTGTATGAGACCAATATGGTTTGATGTTAGTGATTTTTGGACTTATTAGGTGAAATTATTGTGCTTGAGGTTGAAGTGGTTTAGCTTCTGGAAGCCTTGGTTGGTTCTCTATTGGTTTAGCCCATATGATCCCACATTCATGCTTGGAGTATCGCATAGGGGTGATTGGCTTAAAGAGAGATTTTGGTTCAACCAATCTATTGTTGGGTGGTTTGTGGAAATCCCTAACTTGGTTGGATTCTGAATAGGTTAATATACGTTATTTTTGAATTGTGATATATGAGCACTTGTGTTATACACAAAATGACCTCCTCATCAACTCACAAGAGAAGGAAAATTTTATTAAAATAAAAAAACTAAGTTGCAGGCCCATTTTCTAAGGTAACACACCCTAGAAACCGACAAAGGGCATTATAATCATGCCCATGACTTGGTAGGGAGCATTAGTCCCTATGTTAAGAATTTTTTTTTCCTAAGGGAAGCATTATTGGATATTTGTGGGATTCAAGAGGTCAAAGCATGGGTTATTTGACTGACACTTCACTTTTCACTCAAATTTCAGCTCGAAAATCAGGAAAGATACAACTCATTCATAACTATGGACATTGTTAATCCTAACAAAAATTCAAAGGAAGTGATAGAGAAATAAAGAGAGAAACCATACAAGCATTTTCCCCATTGGAACTCATGGAGTAATTGGAAAGGAGAGAGCCTCTCCTAATATATAAATTATAGGCTAGACCATTGTAACAAATATCGAAATATTAGTATTGGTATGTTGTCGAAGAGTTGAGATAAAGAGAGGGATAGGAGCTACAGAGCTAAAGGAAGACTTGATTGAGAAACCATGGTTGTAGTAATTCTTCTCTCATCAAATAATATATATTTTATCTTGTTATTTCTACTTGATGATGTTGAAACTTCGTTTTTTGTATATGTTTATGCGATTTCAAGATTGATGGTCCTCTTAAATGCACACTAGTTTTATATTCTCTTATATGTTAATGTTTTTAATTTTCAAGGTTTATAGGTTGTGAAGGTTACTTCTTTTCTTGTCTACGTGTAGGTTCTGTTCTAGGAGCGGGAAGAGAAGTTCTCCCTTTGTCACACTGAGATCTCTAGCAGAACTACAATAGAGATTGAGAGGTAACTCTTCTCTTTTACTTTATCGATTCTAGATTAACATGGATATGTTCATGTGTGTTTGAGTAGTTGTAGGTAATCTAATTTTTTGTGCCTTGGGTCCTGGGAGACCCGAGAGGGTTTGTTTGTCCACAACCACCCTTGCATTAATCCCTACATCAGAATTGGAGACTTCGTTGGGGAACACTCTTAGTTCCTGGATTTTTTCTTCTTGTTCATATATCTCTCTTTCTCTCCAGGTATTCTTGCACTTCTGGATTCATATTCTAATCACCTTGTCTTCTTCTTGACCTCTTCTACTACTCACTGCTTCTGATTAGACCCTAATTGGACCCTTTTCGAACCCTGATTCTCTGTAATGCACCTCTATGTGTAGTTCAAAGCGTTATAACACTTCCTAGCCTCTTGCACAATGTGTTAGTGATGTTTTTAATGCTCTGATTGTCTTCTTGGGATGCGTTATTGCACGATTATCTTGACATCCACCCAATCCTATGGATTCTTGGTTTTATAGGTTGCTTGTGGTATGGTCTTGAGATCTGCAAATATGAGGTTTTCTTGGTTGGATGCTTGCATGGTCATTTTTATTTTTTATAAAATAGCTTAATTGCATTTAATTTTCAAGAAAAGAAAATGAAAAAATAACTTTATCTTTTTGTTTTAGCTTGTTTGATTCTAATTATATTGGGTTAGTTGTTATATAATTGTATGTATGCAATTTTTGCAAGTATTTTTATAGCATTTGGATGCGTATTGCTAAAATGATGTATAATCTATCCTCGTAAGAAGCTCTTTCATCGAATGAAAAACTTAAATAATTTTTCTTGCATGGTTTGAGTCAAAGTCCCATTGAACTCTATACGTAAATACCCCCTTTGGGGACACTAATATAGGTTCACATAAAATAGATCACTTAATAAAAGTAATCAACAACTCCCTTTTTTAGCTTACACATATTAGCTTAAGCTTGGATCTTGGTCTAGGAAGTGTTCAGTAAACTACCCAAGATCACAAAACTGAAACTAGTGTCATTAATGAGAGTAAAATCCTGCTACACTCTTATCATTTAGGACCTCTCCCCTAACAAAGGAGCTAAGCACGAGAAAACATTGAAGTGTGAGAGAAGGTAACAATTACATTTCCGGTGGGTATTTTGTGTACTAGGGATCCCCTTGGGGATATCAGAACTGAGTCGGGGACTCAGGTGTGCTGCCCAACAGCCTACTATCCATGACTATGACCCCCTTATGGTGTTTGTGATTTGAGGTAACCTTGGCAGCCAGACGTTTTAGGGACAAAAACAAGGTCATCGGGGAGGGTTTCCCTGGTACCTAAATAGAAGAACCTACTTCTTCTTTGGTTTTTTGGGAGGGTGCTCATCTTCACGAGAGTACTTGGCCCCTTCCTACTAAGGTTAGGGAAAAGCTCAAGAGTAATGGTAACTGTACATTTGGCCGACTCTCTCTTATAGCCACTATGATGTTGGGTTTCATCTCCAACAAGTGGTGGTTATCATAAAAAAATGTGTTCCCTCGATGCTCGTTGATTATCTCTAGAATATTTCTTTATTTTTAGGTGTTGGATTGTTGACACTGAGACTATAAAAATATCACTTTAAATTTTTTTGATAAAATATATCTGTCGCCATGGCTACATTCATCCCTTGTTTTCTATCTAGGTGACAAATAGGTCTTCCTCCACTGACCTTGGAGGACATATCGAGTCTTGGTGAGACAGATTCTCCCTCTTCGGGAAATCAGTCTCTAGTTTCCAACATTGAATCACATAACACTTCCCAAGAAACCTTACTTCTTGATGACTTTTTTCACGAAGGAGTTTTACCTCCTTACAATCCTTCCCTCACCGATCCTCTTGGTCTAGTGTTGGTTCAGGTAGCACCTGTACCTACCATGTCTTTATCAATTCCCACATCCAATATTCCTACGACAACTAATGGGTCGTTATCTTGTGAAATTTTTTTCTCCATCCTCACTTCCCACACCTATGGTAAGTACTAGACAACTGATTGGTCACCCTGCTATTCAGACTATGCCTAGTCCAAGCAACCTTGTTACACTAGTTATGAGTGGAGTCCAGTACAACCCAATTTCCACCCCTTTTGTGCCAACTCCTGGACCATCGATTATTACTCCTAGTATCATTGTTAGCAAAACCACCTTTTGCAATGCATTTGGTTTGAAACCATTGCTAAGTTCTAACCCTCATGTTCATATGCTTGAGGGAAATGTTCCCAACATGCATATACCTATCGAGGGAATTTTTATTCCCCTTCATCATATAGGACAACATGTTTCTTCTATCGACTTACCTCCTCCAAGTGGACATTATTCTAGTGTCAGTCATGTGCCTACTAAAAACTATGTGGCTAGCGGTACCCCTCAACCTGGTCCTTCTACATCCATTTGGGAACCCCATCCTTAACCACAATTGAACCATGGGAGAAATTTTTGTCTAGGGGGAAACTAGTATTTTTCCACCCAACCAAATATCCCCATTAGGGGAATTTTGAGGTCTAAAATGGGCCTCCTAAAAAAATTATAAAATAATAGTGGAAATAATAAAATATGATTTGATTACATCATCAAATTTTAGAGGAAAAAAATAAAAAACTACTTTTTCAACTCGTATTTTGAACTTAGCTCCCTAAGGTTTTACTCAAATTTTGAGTAGGAATACTCATTGGATGAAAAATTTAATTCCCCATCCAAAGAGTACCCATGTTGCATACTTTTGATGGACTCTTCTACATGAAAAATGAGAAATATATGAAAAACGTGATTGCTATCATGTTTTTTCAAGTATTTCTCATTTTTCGTGTAACAGGGTGCATCAAAAGTATGCAACATGGGTACTCCTTGGATAATAAATTAAATTTTTCATCCAACAAGTACTCCCACTCAAAATTTGAGTAAACCCTTAGGGAGATAAGTTGAAAATACGAGTTGAAAAAGTAGTTTTATTATTTTATTATTTTTTAATCTTTTTACTTTTGTACTCCAAAAATGGTAAATCATTCCCCATGGTTGACATCATCATCTTGAATCCTATTGGTTCTCATAAAGTTAATTTTGGTTGTACATTTTTCTTAGGAGGCCCATTTTAGACCTCAAAATTCCCCTAATTCATATGGACTGGCGCCTTATATAACTGCACCACCACAACTAGGAAGTCTTTATCTGATGAATCCCATGTATCTTGATGGAAACAACTTGATGGGGGAGGACCTTGGTATTTTAAGTCATCTTGTACCACCTTGGTAAGATTTGGGGGCACCTACACCCTTACCATTTTTGGAAACACTTGATATCCCCGATATATATAATTTGACTAATGACCCCATCAATCACAACATGCATTCGCCTCCAATCCCACACAAGATACCCGCATACATTTTGAAATTTGAAGGGAAACAAGGGGATGATCTGGATACACATGTCACCACCTACCATTTATGGTGTGTACGAACTCCATGGTTGATGATAGTATCTGGCTTAGTATCTTCCCTCACACCCTTACTGGAAATCCTTCCAAGTTGTACATTGAGTTACCACATGCGCTAGTCAATACCTACGGTTCCCTCAAAATGGAATTCTTAAAGAACTTCCAGTTTCCTATCCGCTATGAAACTGGAACAAAAATCCTCACTACTCTATGCCAAGACACCTATACCCAAATATCTGATCATATCCATGAATGGAGACGCAAGAGGCGGCTTTTCAAAGTGCCCATTCTAGATCACTTGTTAGCATATTGGTTTTGCAATTCACTTCTTACCCCCATTTTCAAGGATGTTTCCATAGTTGGTGTGGTCATGAAATACCAATCCATTCTTCGTGCCCAGAATTTAGATTTGATCTACTCTCAATCTAGGACACTCTACGATATACTCCCCCATTCCCCTCGAAATTCCAATGGTCCCGCTACTTAGTACCTTGGTGTGCACGCTGATGGCCTCGTCAATGTTACCTCTGGGGCTGCTATAAAACAACTTAGTTTGAAAGCTTCCTAGTTATATATAGATGCCGCTCCTCCTTCCCAAACTGCTGCTCTTCCAACCACTGCGATAAAATTTTTATAGTCTACACAAAAACCTAGGAGTAATAATAAGAAGAATAAGAAAAAGACCTCTCCTTCTAAAGAGAAACTTGTTGCGCAAAAAAACCCAAAATAGAAAGTTGCTTCCAAATTTGATACTGGGAAAGAAAAAAATTTCAAGTTCCCTTGCAAGATCTATGTGAAGGATGACATGACTTATAAATTTCCTCACCTTGAAGAATGCACATGCGTTCTTGCACAAAAGGACACTGGCCGGACCCCTATGGTCATCAATAACCCTTTCCCTTATCAACATCTAAAACACTTCATATCAAACCCACTGCCAGGGAGAAATGATGGTTCACATCCTCCTTCCTCTGGTGAAGGACCGTTAATTATTTACAGCTTTGAAATGCTTGATCCAAAAAAGAAAGAAAAGAATTACGAAACTTCGGTCACTAACACTATGGAAAATTCCTCAAGTTAGAATCCACCGCTGCCTAATGATATTTATATCGAAAGGCCTATTTCTAACCTTGTGATTCATCCCCCCAAAGGGACACTTTGTCACATGACACACAATACCTCTGCACATGCTTCCCAAAACTAAAGTATTGTAGAAGATTTGGTGCAAACATTGTCTGCCATGTCTACCCTCGAAGTATTACAAACTTGTCTAATACAAAGGAAATATTTTCTTTCAGAAATTGGTGTAATTGACCCTCAGGATTCCACTCTAGAAATTTTTGACATGGAAAAAATTAAGTCGCGCCTTTCCCATCATCTTGCATTTTAAGTGCAAGTTATATCAAAAGGAAGATCTATCCATTGAACTGTCAATGACGAAGGTGATCTGACCTGTGTAATGTCCACTTCATGTTGGCTCGCCCTTGGTTCTTCCACTCTTTCACCACTATAGAATTCTGTCAAATAATTTGATGGCCACACTTTCATCCCTAAAGGATACCATGCTAGCTATCCCATCACTCTGAGTGGGAAAATAGTAACAATGGATATCGAAGTCATGGATCATCATCTCGACTATAATATGCTTTTAGGCCACAGTTGGATTTATACCATGACTGCCATTATTTCTTTGATCTTCGGACCCATCCTCTTCCCTTTAGATTTGAAAATATTTAGAGTGGATCAGTTATCCTTTTGTATGTCAGCTTACTACCCGTTACCTAGTGACATTATGCCCTTAGTGGGTGGTATACTTGACTCCTATGTCCATTTTGGTACCAATTTTCTAAAGGATTCCTCCCTTTCAGGCTGTTTTCCTCTCCTGTTGCCCGAGGTTCCATAGACGGGTTCAATGGTTTCTACCATTCTTAATGGCCCTACCAATCCCTGGATCATGTCGTCCCCTTCAAACATTGATTCATATGGAGGAGAGATTTCACTTTCATTAGTTGAATTGGCTTATCAAGCCATTAAATCTGTGTCTTATTCTTCCATTTCTTTGGCTACGATCGATGGTCCACTTCCTCTCCCACCCTCACTCCTTATAAATATATCCTCACTGAAGTCCTATCTTTGAACGAAGCTATTCGAGAGTTCATGTCTTTAGAAGAGCGACCTTGGGAGTATTCTCATCATAACACTTTGATATCTTATTTGAATGCGACATCTCTACAAATCCTACCTTTTGACTCACTTGATATTGTTCCTTCAGATGATATGACTATCCAAACTATGGATTCATAAGGAATTTTTGGAAATATTTAAAAGACTATGCTCATCGATATCTCGATCAAAACAAGTATCATGGAAAACATTCAGATTGGCGTTGACTGCAATCCTGAGGAAATTGTGTGCTTCACCTTCCTTTTTAAGGAATTTCATGATGTTTTCACTTGGTCTTATGAGGAAATTACTGGAATAGATCCTTCTACTGTCAAGCATGAGATCAATATTTACGACAATTTCAGGCCTATCTGGCAAAGAATTTGACTAGTCCACCCTCGCCAAACAACTACTATCAAGGCTGAAATCAAAAAATTGTTAAGTGTTGGTTTCATCTACCCTGTTCCCTTGACTGAATGGGTCTCTAATCTAGTTCTTGTAGAAAAAAAATGTACCATCCACATATGTGTCGACTACCACAATTTGAACTCTACATGTCCAAAGGAAAACTATCCAAATACTTTCATTGACCAAATAATCGAAAATTGTGCTGGTTGTGAATTTTTGTCCTTCATGGATAGCTTCTCGGGGTATAACTAGATTGCTATCAAACCTAATGACTAGCACAAAATTTCCTTCATCTATTTTTGGGGCATATTTGCATATTCGATGCTCCCATTTGGTCTCAAGAATGCGGGTGTAGCCTTTCAGAGGGCCATGGACTATGCCTTTCATGATATCAAACATATTGTTCAAACTTACTTGGATGATATTCCAACTCATTCAAGGAAAGAATCCCAACACCTAGCTCATCTTCGAGCAATATTTGTTAGGTGTAGGTTATATAACATCCGTTTGAATCTGAATAAGTGTGTATTTTTTGTCCAGTCTAGACATTTTCTTGGGTTCATTGTATTTAAACATGGTATACAAGTTGATCCCGATAAGGTAAAGGTGAATACTTAATTTCCCGCACCACATTCCATCCTAAAGCTCCATTTTCAAGGGAAGGAAAACTTATTATGTTGTTTCATAATAAATTATGTTCAATTAACAAAAGGTTTTATGCGCCTCCTCAAGAAATGAGTACCTTACTTGTGGGACGATCAAGCTCAATGATCATTTTATGCCTTAAAACAGGCACTCATATAAGCCCCCTACTCAGCCCTCCTAACTATGCGGGTGAATTTATATTATAGCTAGAAGCCTCACCATCCTCCATTGGAATGGTTTTGGTTCAAACTCATGATGATCACAGTGAGCATCTGGTTTAATATCTCTCAAAAGGCCTTGTTAGGACTGAACTATGGTATTCACATGTGGAGAAACTATCCTTTCTAGTTGTTTTAGTTGTCAATCACCTCCGACACTACATCCTACTGCAACATACTATTTAGATTACCCTGTATAATCCCATGAGACACATTCTGTATCGTCAAGTTATTGGAGAAAAATATTCCAAATGGATTTTGATCCTCCAAAAATTTGATCTGGTTTTCACCACTGCCAAGGCTAAAAAAACCCTAGTCTTCGAAGAATTGTTGTTGGACCTTCCCAAGGTTGACCTAAATGAAGTAGTCCACAATCCTATGCTTGATGAATCTATCTATCTGGTTGAATCTACCAATCCGTGGTACGAAGACATTCTTGTATACTTCCAAACAAAAAAATTTCTCCCAGATCTATCGGCAGATGAACGTCATCACATCCGCCACCAATCCAAGCACTACTTAGTGTCGAACAATACTCTATATTGTCATGGCGCTAACTCAGTTCTTCGACATTGTCTTACACATGCCAAGGTAGAACAAATTCTTAATTATTTTCATGTTGGGGCATGTGGTGGTATCTTTCTTGCATGGCTACTGCCCATAAAATTTTACGCATAGGATACTACTAGCCAACCTTGCTCAAAGATTGTATTAATTTAGTCCAAAAATGTCATCCTTATCAAATCTACACAAAGAAAATGTGTTTGTCCCCTTCACCCCCTACCCCTCTTCACCCAATTAGTTCCATCGACCCCTTTTATAAATGGGGCATTGACTTCATCACTTGTAATCCCACTTCATCTGATGGACATAGCTACATCATTATCGTTGTAGACTACTTCATGAAATGGGCTGAATCCATTCCAACTTTTAGGGCTGATGGAGAAATCGCTTCTCTATTCCTATTTAATCAGGTAATTTGTTGTTTCAGTGTACCTCGTACAATCATTACAAACCATGGATCCCACTTTCAGAACAATATGATGTGTGACTTAACATATTTTCTCATTTTTCGGCAAGAAAATTCTTCTTCCTACTTCCCACAAGATAATAGCCAGGCAGAAGCCATCAATGGTGTACTCAAAATCATGATCCAACGGTTAGTAGAAAATCATAAAACTCATTGCAATTGAATGTTATACTCTACATTATTGGCATACTGAACGACAATGAAAAATAATACAAGCTTCATTCCATTTCAACTTTCCTATGGCTTGGAACTAGTTCCTCCTATCGAGTGTCAGATTCCCTCCCTCAAACTAGTTGTTGAACTCCTTCCTAACACTACTGTCGAAGAAGAGCACTTGCTGTAACTATATCAGTTGGATGAGACTCATCAAGATTTCGCCCTGCCTCTCGAAGCACATAAGCGACAAGTCAAAGATCAATATGAAAATCATGTCAAGCCTCGGGCTTACCAAGAGGGCAACCTCTTCTTACTTTACGATCATAAGCATGATCTCTTGGGGGAAGGAACACTTCAACCATTATAGGCCAGTCCATATGTCGTTACTAAGGTTCTTTCTTAAGGAGCTGATGAAATTTAGGACTGCTATGGAATCTCGCTCTCAGAGCCCTATAATGGGCTCTTTCTAAAAAGGTATTTCACCTAGTGTTCTACTAGGCATATTATTTGTAATTTTATGTATATAAGTTTTTTTATTTTGGTGTGTCTCGATATTTTTGGATTTTAAATACATGTCTCTCTTTTCACAAATTTCTTTGTTAACCTTACCATACGTTGGATATGCGGATGGTTCCAATCATCCCACACGTAACATTGAATCAACTGCTTGGGTTCTTTATGCATATGAGTCGAAACTACTTAGGTCCAGAGGGGTTATTTGTAATATTTATAACTTAGCATACAACTAATGGAATATTTAAATTTTGTTTTTCTCTTAGATAGAGGAATAAAATGGGTAGAGAGACCCATAAATATTTTTAGTAGCAATAAAATCCATCTTAAATGGGAAAGGGATCATATTCATAGCTGGATAAAACACCTTCATGTGTGAACAAGATCCTAATGCCTGTGGACAAAGTCAAAGTTTGACCAAGTTAACTAATCTAATGTGGAGGATGTGAAACACTAATGAAGATAACCCAGTGGGAATATAGATCTAATTAGACAGTTGGAATAAAGCCACCTTGTGTGTGGAAGGAGACATTGCATGGAGATCTAGTCAAGATTGACCAAGTCCATCAGTGTTGTTATGGAGGAGTGGTATTGATGAAGGGACAACACAGTTTTGGAGGGAGATTCATTGCATGAAGATGGAAACCCTAATGAGTGGGATCAAAGGTGAGGAGGATCACATTGTTTATAAGGAGGAGGATGGAAGCCATATGGGGTTAGATGATGATTATGATTTTCTAATTATATGGTCTATTTAGACATACTTCTTTCTCTAGCTGTTTAGCTGAGATAGAGTGTTGTTTAGCACAAGGTCTTCCTGTTTAGGAATTCCTTCTCTTCCATGTAGTAGCTCTTGGAGGAGCCTTGCACCATATTTTCCACTATCTAGATTGAGGCCAAGCTTCACCTTCCTTTGACAGTGCAGATCCTGTTGAGGGTTTGACTATTTAGAAAGCTGCATCAAGTGGAGGCCAGATCTTTAGATCTAGGCCATCTCAATACTTATTTTCAGTGGAGTAGTCTTATAATCCATTGGGAGGAAAATATTGAAGTTTGTGAGCTATATTTCCATATCTTGGCTATAGGCCAACATAATTTTATCCCCTACAGTCTAGAGAGAGTCTAGATCTACGTTATTTCTGAAGGAGTTGCTGCAGGGTGATTCAATGCACCTTTTGGAGAGATGATTTGCTGAGTGTTGGGGATCTGCCCTTCACTTTGAAGATATGTTGGAGGAGATCATTTTTCTTTTTATATCAGATCAGGTCCACTTTCCATATCTAAATATTTCCATAGATCTGTAGTCTTAAAACTCATATTTACATTTTGTACATGGTGTATTGCTGAAAACCCCAAGGGGGATTGATAAAAGAGCTTGTATAGTGCATGGATCTGCTGTAGATATAAATTTTTGTCCACATAATTGCTAGATCTGATGTACAACCTAATGCTATTATAGAGGTAATAAAATAATGCTATCATGGTATTCCATCTTTCATACGTGGTTGCAGTCTCTATTTTTGCATGATTTTCAGCTATTTATGGCATGGGAGGCCTGTTTAACTATGCAACAATGATTTGTTTATGAATTCCTTTCAGATCTAGTTGCTAAAATATCAGATCTAAGGGATCCATGAGCTGCATTTACATTTCATTGCACATATTTCTGAAAACTACGTTATTTTAGCATGCATTGTTGAGCAGTCCCATTTTGGGATATTACAGTGGTATCAAAGCATGATCTTTGGCTCAGCCTGTGAGTTTCAATACAAAGATCAGAATGATGGAGAAAATGATTTTTCTCTCATCTATTTTTAGATCTAAGAAGGACCTCACCCAGGAGGTCAAGCAAAGAAGAAATGAATCCAAGTTAGGGTTTCAAGATGAGGAAGGTCCAAGTCCTTCCTATCAGCAAAAATAAGATCTGGTGTTGCATATAGCTCCAAAGAAACATTATATGGCCTTTTCTTTTGAAGATAAGAGGAATAGAAGTGAAGAATACTTAGATCATGAGATTCTAAGTGAATATCTTGCAGAATATAAGTCTCAACCTAGAGCTATCAAGAATAATCTAACTCTCCCAGATTTTATTCAGCTCAAAGAGGAAAGGAGACCTTGCAGCAATAAAAAAATGAAGGGAAATATATTTCTATTGTCTACCTTTGATGGGTCATCCTCATGCACAGCAAAGGCTTGGGGAAAGAAGTTAGATGCATTTTTTCTGCTACATCCAGTAGTAGAAAAGGAAGCTATTGAGATTGTAGTGCTGCACCTTCAAGGTGAAGCACAAAATTGGTGGTTCAGCCATTTGAGTCATGTAAAAGTGACTGCATATGCAGACTTTACTCAAAGGTTGATCAAGAAGTTTGACAAGAAGAAATCAGAAGGGAAGAAGCCTTCACCACCATTTACTGTAGGAGCACTTGTTTCATGAGGAAGACCACTTCCACCTTTGCAAGATGATCTTGATCTCCTGATATCTAGAATCCCATGCACCATTCTGGAGATGCATGAAGAATAAGAGACTTGTACCAGCACTGATGAAGCTATAGAAGAGAAGCCATCATCATCATTAGTTGGGGAAGCCATCACACTGGAAGGAGGAACCCTTGTAGCAGTACAATATGTTCCCAAGTTGTACCAAGGTATGCACATGTTTTCATTTCCTGTTATTTCAATGCATCATATGGAGGATGATGGGAATGTACTATTGCATGACCAAGGGTAAAAATATATTGCTGATTTGGAGCAGCAAACTTTCACTGTGATGAGCAACCTTAATTCATTCAAGGAAGAAACAAACATTCATCCTAATGTATCATTGATGAGCTGCACACAACCCTTGAGGTTCGATTGTATTTTCTTGGATGATGGGATGAGTATTGTCTTGAATAGTACATTGCAAAACTATGTGTTCAACATTGGATCTGATCTTGAGGTAGTAGTTGTACCATCATGGAGATCAACAACGTTGTCATTTATCAGCAGTGATGAGTTGGGGGGCCAACCATTGTTGGAATATTCCAATGACCTTCCCATATGTACAAAAAAAAGGGAACAGATAGATAATGGAGAACATCTTAGGATGGATAACATCTCTCATGTTTGTGTTGGATACTTCTTGATGAGCCCTACACATCATGATGAGAGGTTTTTTCCTACCACCTATTTGAATCCTTATGGGATCAACTTGGTCATTGATGAGTGGTCTTCATTTAGAGATCTTCAGAAGATTGCATTTCAAAACCCCATGAAGTGCAAAGAAAGAAATATGATTTGGGAGGTTGGTATTCTCCATTGGAGGAGTGCCACTTTTGGACATGATGATAAACATCCACCATGGGTTGGATGGGTGATGTTGATAAGCAAGAGGTTGGGAAACCACTTGCAGATCTATGATACTGGAAAACAGGATTCAAGACTGCGTTGGTTACTTTTGAAAGATTTTGGTCATCATATGGCACATTCTATTTCAAAGAGTAGTATGGTGGATGGAACTTGGCATGGCACTTACATCATATGGCAGCAAGGAGTTTGGGTATATTGGAGTGATGTGATCTCTTTCATATCAATTATCATGTTCTTGCTCCATGATCTATATGGTGATGGTGTGGTGAGGAAACTAGAGCTATTGTTGCTTTGGTTTTTATTGAGAGAGTATGGGCTGATCTTATCCCATACTTTGCATGATGTTGCAAGAGTAGGAGATGGAACTATCATGGTGCAAAGGGGATACTCTTTAAATTTGGAGAATGAGGAGGTGCTTCCACTTTGGAGAATATCTCTAACATATAGCAACATTATGTTTGATAATGACCTTGACATGAGGGTTGTAAAAGGAGGAAGCTATGAGTTGGCAAGAGCCTATTTACATAGGCCAACAACATTGTCACTTGGGATCTTGGGTTGTTTGATGGAGTGTTCCCAAGATCACTTCATATATGATGCACTTGATGGGTATGTAGGAGATGAGAGTGATGGAGTAGTGAATGGAGACATCTATTACCATGATATGATCTTATTGACTTGGATTCTCAAGAATAAGAAGAAAGATATACATGCATCACTTGTGGGCTTCCTTTCCATGCACCTTGGTGCATATCATTCCTTGATGAAGGAGTTCACCTAGGAGGGTATCCAACATGATGTATATTAGCATATGGGTAGATGCACAGCCTAGAAGATGATGGAGAGGTTGGCACAACCACTTCCCTACTCACTTGAAGAGAGGGAGAAATTTCAATTGAGCCATTTCATCTCAATGACCAAAGTACATGATAGAGGATGTATAATTTTTCTTCATGATTTGTACTCCTTTATTTTTATGAGCAACATATTATACCAAGAAGTGTCTTTCCTTCTTGTATATTGTATTTTGTTGTACTTAAGGCCATTTGTAGCGTTTATGTTGGCCATTTTATTTATGGTTTGTGGGGGAATGCCACATTATTTTTGGTGTGCATCATTGGCACCAAGTTGTACTTTCATGATTCCATCTTGTAGGGTGATTGTGGCAGAAAACAAGTGGCTGAAAAGACACTTCTTACATTTTTTTTTTAGACAGTCAAGGGATTCACTATGTTGGTTCCATATATGGAACTATGTTCCACCTCCTGGTTGTCACATGGCAACTTGATTTCATTTGTTTATGCTTCCATATATTGATGATGTTCCTATGTTGATGGGAAGCTCTATTGGGGGAGTGGCATAAGAGTTGAAGGTGCCCATTAGGAGTATGATTCTCCATACTTCATATGATGCATGTTTCAGGAGAAACAATGGGCAAACCATGATTTCCATACTACACCTCTTGTCTTCATGTGGGAGGAACCATTTAGAGAGATTGAGTTCTTTGGGGAGGCACTACATGGATGTTTTGTTTGGTGGGGTGACTTGGGTCATTCTTGAGGACCGTGATATTTCAGCCCAATATCAGCAGAAGCCCCATACATATCATAAGTGGAGAGAGAAGTAGCGTGGGATGGACATTCTAGTCCCACAAATTCATTCATGCAACCCACCTTCTTTGCAGGAGCTTAAGGTGGAGGCGATGTTTCATGAGTTACCATGTTGGGAGGTGACTCACTTCTTGTGGATGATAGCTTGGGGATGAAATGGGGATGATGATTCCCAATATATTTCTGATTCCATGCCTCAAGAAGGCCTCTATATCACATATTGTTGTTTCCATGTATGTCCTACTTTTCATGATGAGAGCCATTTGGAATTTTTACCAAAGGCATTCTTTTACACATGGGAGGAACAACTTGAGGGCATATTGTTGAAAGGGAATCTTGTTCTTTGGAAGATCATATCACTTGAGGATGCTACAGAAAGAAGAGGGGAGGCTCTTCAGTTCTAACCTTGCAGTTGCTTGAGGACAAGCAACATTTGGGAGGGGAGGACTGTAATATTCCTAACTTAGCATAGAGCTAAGGGAATATTAAAATTGTGTTTTTATCTTAGATAGAGGAATAAAATGGGTAGGGAGACCCATAAATCTCTTTAGTAGCAATAAAATCCCTCTTAAATGGAAAAGGGATCATATTCATAGCTGGATAAAACACCTTCATGTGTGAACAAGAGCCTAATGCATGTGGACAAAGTCAAAGTTTGACCAAGTCAACTAAGCTAATGTGGAGGATGTGAAACACTAATGAAGATAACCCACTGGGAATATAGATATAATTAGACAGTTGGAATAAAACCACCTTGTGTGTGGAAGGAGACATTGCATGGAGATCCAGTCAAGATTGACCAAGTCCATCAACGTTGTTATGGAGGAGTGGTATTGATGAAGGGACAATGCAATTTTGGAGGGAGATTCATTGCATGAAGATGGAAACCCTAATGAGTGGGATAAAAGGTGAGGAGGCTCACATTGTTTATAAGGAGGAGGATGGCAGCCATATGGGGTTAGCTGATGATTATAATTTTATGATTTTATGGTCTGTTTAGACATACTTCTTTCTCTAGCTGTTTAGCTGAGATAGAGTGTTGTTTAGCACAAGGTCTTCCTGTTTAGGAATTCCTTCTCTTCCATGGAGTAGCTCTTGGAGGAGCCTTTTACCATATTTTCCACTATCAGGCTTGAGGCCAAGCTTCACCTTCCTTTGAAAATGAAAATCCTGTTGAGGGTTTGACTGTTTCAAAAAGCTACAGCAAGTGGAGGCTAGATATTCAGATCTAGGCCATCTCAATACTTATTTTCAGTGAAGGAGTCTTATAATCCATTGGGAGGACAATATTTAAGTTTGTGAGCTATATTTCCATATCTTGGTTGCAGGCCAAGATCATTTTATCCCCTATAGCGTAGAGAGAGTCCAAATCTACGTTATTTCTGAAGGAGCTGCTGCAGGGTGATTCAGTGCACCTTTTGGAGAGATGATTTTCTGAGTGTTGGGGATCTGCCCTTCACTTTGGAGATCTGTTGGAGGAGATCCTTTTTCTTGTTATATAAAATCAGATCCACTTTCCAGATCTGAATATTTCCATAGATCTGCAGTCTTAAAACTCAGATCTACATTTTGTACATGGTGTATTACTGAAAACCCCAAGGGGGATTGATAAAAGAGGTTGTATAGTGCATGGATCTGTTGTAGATATAAATATTTGTCCACATAATTGATCTATATCTAATGTATAACCTAACTTTGTTGCAGAGGTAATAAAATTACACTGTCATTGTATTCCATCTTTCATACATGGTTGCAGTCTTTAGTTTTGCATGATTTTCAGCTATTTATGGCATGGGAGGCCTGTTTAACTATGAAATAGTGATTTGTTTCTAAATTCCTTTTAGATATAGTTCCTATAATATTAGATCTAAGGGATCCATGAGCTCATTTAAATTTCATTACACATATTTCTGAAAACTACGTTATTTTAGCATGCATTGCTGAGCGGTCCCATTTTGGGATATTACATTATTATTGGTTATGCCACCAATAATATTTTTGAGTACATGTCTATTAACGAACTACTTACTGAAGCTATATCTCGTGACAGCTCCAATATGGTGGTCAGGTTAGACTCTCAGCTTGCTTTTAGGCACTTGACTAATAATTATCATATTTGAAATCCAATATTTTTACATTACTTTTTAAGGGTATGAAGTTTAGAACATCACTTCAAGTTTATTACTTATGTACACATTCCCAGATAATCTAATGTAAAGCTAATTCGTTGGAAAATTATGTATTGGATTGGAATCTGTCACATTATTTATAGTTACATGCATGAGTGTAAAATTTTCATCATAAAAATTTACAAAAAGTAAAAAACACATAGAATATAAAATCATGAAAACCTGGGTATTTATATATATATTGTTTCTAGTCTGTTACATCAAAAATTCCTAAAAAATAGGTGTTTTAATACAAAAATGTCTCTAGTAAGCCTCGCTCTAACATCTGATGGCCATAATCCACTCTTGTTCATCTTGTTTCTCATGGTAGGAGATCACTGCTCTAGATAACCTCCTCAGAGGCACCAAAAGCTAGGCAAACCCACTATGTGCCACTACATGTGGATAGGTATCTCTCTCATGGGAAGAAGTGGCACACCCATGCTCAAACCTTCGAGGTTCCTAGAAACCTCATGTAGACTATGTGTCATCTCCCTCATTGACGACTATCGGGGCCTCTACTACTGCTCCAGCCCTAGGTAGTTGATCATATCACCTGGGATGGTGAGGCATACCTGTAAGACAAACCAATGCCACATCTGTGTCAAGAAAAATCTTCATTTCAAATACTTTCACCCATAAATAAAGACATTACATAAACTTGAAAAGACAAAAAATACTCTTAGCTTTGATCTATCCTCTTACCTAGTGGCCCTCACTAAGTTCTAGGTGGAAATATTAGTTTTGGATCCCCCATATAGCTCATGTAGGAAAAGATAATCCTCGATTATGGAGATCTGGCCTCTGAGCCACTCAAAGAAGTCATCCTTAAAGTAATTGGTCCCCCTCCTCTGTGAGGTGCAAGGGCTGGCCACCGATCTTATCTAGGCTACCTCGGACCGGCTATACCAAGACTCACTTGAGGCCTCCTCATAGGAACTCTCTATAGTATGAATGATACAATCAAAGTGCCATACCCAAAATCCCTTTGGGCTTGGGTCTCACATGCTGTCAGCTCTTCTTTCACCTGACCAAGGAGTCCCTCACACTAGTTGAACACTTACGATTGCAAGGAATCCAATGCCAGTAGCACCTGGGCTTTTGTAGCCATATGTTGAATCTTAGCCACTTCCAAGTGCATGATAATACACAGAATAGAACTCATTGGTCTTGATGCTATCTGCACTATTAGAATCTTGTTTCTCACTGGTCGACTTCCTTCAGTGCAATGTGTTCAAATCAACTCCACAGTAATCCTCAAATATGCTCTTCCTCCTATCAAGTTTAGTCATGCACCTCTCCACGATAAACAATGAGGAAATATATATCGTATCTCTCAATTTAGATCTCATTCTCACAAATCCTAAACAATCCTTTTTTTTCATCCCACCATTGGAAAATCTAGTTCAAGAGATCTTCCTGAATTTTGAGCAGGACAAGTCTGGCATAATTTTACAACCCACATCATCTCAGGTCCACCAAACATGTCAGATCATTCATCATTTGTAGTTCCTCTTGTTCATGGGATTTTTCTCTCCAATGACACATCTTATAAACCTTATCCTTGCATTATACAACCCTTTGATCAGTTTCTAGTTGGCATAAAACCTTGGGTAATCAAGAAACTCAAACTACTCTTGCACTTGGATAGCTAACGCGACCCTCCTTCACACACAGAGTGTGATAACACCCTTCCTCTTCATGGGGAAGAAGTCTAACATGCCCCATGACCTGGTCGATCACATTACCTGGCCAAGCCACCTAGGGCTTGCTAAAAAGTGATAAATTTACCAACAAAAAACATAAATTAAGGATTCAAATGCAAGATAAGGATCAAGCCTCTTACTTGGAATTGATGGAAAGTTGAATGGTCGACTAGATTGCTCATAATCACTCGGGAAAGTTCTGATCATTTTTCTCCCCAGAGCACTCTCACAAACTTCAAACAATGAAAATGATGGTCTGTCATCCTTCTTATAGTCACTCTGGAGGTATGAATCACTTCATCTAGTCTCTGAAATGAAGCTATTCATTCCTATTTGGTTTAAAAATGCATCATCTCACTATTCTGACAAATTTTACTTATGCTTTGATGATATTTTAGTGTTTTTATGCAGAGTTGAATATGTTTTCCTTTGGATCAGAACATTATTTTTTGGGAATTTTTCTCGCCCTTGAACTGAAAACCCTCTGAGCTACCTTCTTCGGGCTCGTAAAAATTCTATGAAGAATAACTGAGAAATTTGTTTTATCTCTTTTTCTCCCTCCTTAAACTTAAAAAGGATATATTGATTTTTCTTCATCTGACTCGTTAAAATTTTATGAAGATAAATGTATTGAGTTTTCTTCATTTGATGAAGATATATTGAGTTTTTCTTTGTCTGACTTGTTAAAATTTCACAAAGAATATTGTGTTTACTTCGCCTCCTTGTACTCATAACAAAATCAGGTAGACGTCTATTGAACATAGGTTTCTCACTTTATCCGGATTCAATGGACTAACTTCGAGAAAATTAATTGTTTTAGGTATACTATTAGCCCTTTTTTCACACCCGATCATCAACCATGAAAAAGGTACTCCTTGACATTATCTTTATGATATTTTAAAACTCTCTAAATATGAAAATACCACTGAGTTTACCTTTATGGACTTGTTAAACTTAATAAGATGGGGAAAAATTGGACAGAACAGTGGCTCAATATGAATATTCTGAAGGATCTTTTTGCAACAGTACTCTTGTCAGTCCCTTCAACATGGCACCCCCACAACCATCTTCTTTTTCAACATCACACTGAACCCTACCATCCTATGAGTTTAGCCTTGATAACTTAATGTTCCTGCATCCTTGTATCCTAACATTCTTTGGTGTTTCTAAGTCTAAGTTTTCTAGTGACCTTGATGTCGAGCCTTCTATTGTTCAAGGGATTCATCTAGTCTCTTCTTCCTATATCGCCCATACCATCATATGTCTAAAATTTCCCTCCACTTTTTTGCCACATTTCTCTAAAGCTATCTCCAAAAAAATCTTTCTTGTCATGTTTCATGTCAACTGATGTACGAAACCTTATTACCTACCTTTGATAGATCTCTTCCTATCGACTTCAACATCCAATATAGGAAGAAAATACAGAAACATATCAGTACCATAGAACTTGACTTAGTGGTAGGTTACCCTATATTTGATTGGGGTTTTTCACTATTGGCTCCTAGTTGAACGATTCTATGAGCCTTCGATGAAAACAAAATTTTCACACTCGCTAGATTTTATTGGACATCTTGGATACCATCATCCTTATCGGTGGCCATCCTTGTGTATGTTGACAGTTTTCATCATTGATTGGTAATTAGACAATTTCTCACATCTTGGACTTCAACTCCTTTATTCACATGTGTAGAAATATGTCATTCAGAGAGGTGACATGCAAGACCTTGGGTAGAGGCTTACATCACTCAACCTTGTTTCCTCTACCAAGCTACTTATATTGCTTTCAGAGATAGCTCTTACAATTTATCATATTATGACATAACTTCCACATTATGCCTATCGGTGGACATGACAGTCATACCTCTTCTGAGAATCACTCTGATACAGATATTGAGCATGGGAATTCCTGACTCAGAACATGTTTACATATTTTTGACATATGTTTTTATTTTTAGGCTTTCTGCAATTCCGAAGCTCCAGTCCTCTCTCTCTCTCTCTTTAGTTTATATAAATTATTTCGATCATCGTCTCCATATCTGACCTCACACTTTAGGGGGCATCTGTTATACACAAAATAACCTTATCATCATCTCATAGGAGAAGGACACTTTGACCGGAAGAAAACACTAAGTTTCAGGCCTACTTTCTAGGGTAACACAACCTAGAAAAAAATAGAGGGTATTATAACGCCACCCATTACTGATAAGGTATTTTATTCCCTAGTTTAATGCTCTATTTTTCCTAAAGGGAGGCATTACCGGATATTTGTGGGATTTTGAAGGTCAAAGCATGAGTTGACTGACTGACACTCCACTTTTCACTCAAATATCAGCTCAAAAAGAAGGAAACATCTACCTCATTCCTAACTATGGACATTTATAATCCTAAAAAATATTCAAGGGAAGGGAAATAACAATAAGGAGAGAAAACATCCAATATTTTTCCTCTTTGGAAATCATGGAGTAATTGTTAAGGAGATAGCCTCTCCTCATCTATAAAAAAAATCATAATATTGACATTAGTATTGTTATGTTGTCCAAGAGTTGAGAGAGAGAGAGGGATAGGAGCCAAGGAGCCAAGGCAAGACTTGATTCATAAACCATGATTTTAATAATTCTTCTCTCATCAGATAATATATATTTTCTCCCGGTCTGTCTACTTGATGATGTTGAGACTTATTTTCTGTATATGTTGATTTGATTTCGATATTGATACTCCTCTTAGATGCACACTAATTTTATATTAATGTTTACAATCGTAAAGGTTTATATGTTGTGAAGGTTAATTCTTGTATTTTCTATGTGAAGGTTCTATTCTAGGAGCAGGCGAAGTGGTTCTCCCTTTTTCACACTGATATCTCTGACATAAATACACTATAGATTGAGAGGTAACCCTTCTCTTTTAATTTTTCAATTATATATTAACATGGATCTGTGCATGTGTCTTTGATTAGTTACAAGTCATCTAATTTCATTTTCCTTCGGTCCCGAGAGACCCAAGAGGGTTTTTTTTTCCACAACCACTCGTGCATTAATACCTACAACAACTTGTAGTGGTTAATGTGTTGATTTTATGGCTAGTTGGTCATGGATTCTATTTTGGTTATATGATGGTTATATGCAAGTTATATGATGTGTTCTTACTTTGGATCTTATTTATGATTTAGAAGTTATTTAATGATTAATAAAGGCATGAGCTAGCAAGTGTTATTATAGCTCGATTGAGAGGGAATTGAACCTTCTCGATGATTTTTAGATGAAGTTAAGACAATCATTATCAGATATGAATTCATGACTTGTAACTACTATGTTTACCATCCGTTTGAATTTTTTTTATTAGGTGACTAGAATGTTTGATAAATATATAGCTCTATTATTGGTTGCATAAAAATTTTATAATCATATATTGCATTCTAAAGTGTTGTGGGAATTTCTAGGCAGTGGCATAAAGGCTAGCCCTAAAAAATTGGCATAGAACTTGCCTCCACATGAACCAAACTAGAATATTTGGGTCATAACTACATGTAGGTAGGCTTATGGGTGCAGTTTTAGCCTCCCAACCACATGCACAATGTGTTATGGGTGCGGTTGAGGTGTGAAGTTTTTAAAAATGAGTTCCAATTAAAGGATTGATCACCATCAGTGGTTGTCAGGTTGCTAAGTCATCTAGTGTCCCTAAACGGTGCTAGTACGTGTTCTAATCCATAGGCCTCACTTCCATAACTGGAACTTGGAGGTAAATCCATTTCATAATAGCACTTAGATCATGTTTACCCTAGAGAGCTTGTAAAATTAGGTAAATGTGGGATTGTGGTATCAGAGCGGTTTCATTCCTTGCAACCTTTCCTCTAATACTGGCATTACATATTGGTATCAGAATTAGTTTGCAACATTGGACCTTGGGTAAAATTAATATTGTTATGTATTCATGGCACATGCATATGTTTCTACTATGCATGCATTGTTGTGCTTATGGTTATCATGTAAGTGGTTAGTATTGTGTTTTTTGTTAACATTCATGATGTTGATATGTTTATGTAACTATATATATATGTCGTGCTAATTTGAATTGACTTGTGCATATGTGATATCCCCCCTTGAGATACACTGAGGTATTATTTTATTATGTATTTTATTCATTTATCTAACATGGTATACTTTTAGTAAATAGAAGATCAAAGATGAAGAGCAGAATGGTGGACTACAGTTCACATGAGTCCCCTTATAGGCATGATGTGAATTCTATGGAATGGGAAAGGTCAGTTACAAAACAAGGAGAAGAGTATTCTCCTGATCTAGCTAATACACTAAGGATTCTGAGGGAAGAGATTAGAAGTTTCCAGGAACATAATAAAATGTTGATTAAGGCACAGGAAAGGTTTGCAAGAGCTTAAGAAAAGCAATTAAAATTTATTGTAGTGATTCTTCAAATCATTTTAATTTTGCAGAGACTATGACAACTGAGGGTCATTCATGGATAGGAGGAAAAGACTAATGGGGAATATGGTAGAAGGTCTCAAATAGGGCATAGGTTGCACTTAGATGATATAGTCAAAGGTGGAAGATCTTTAGATACACCTGACAAGAGGGGTGGGGCATATGGATTTTATTCCAGCTTCATTTCTGAGGGACATCATCATTATTATCACCAACATCCTTATAGGAGGATTGAGAGGGGGTAATTTCCATATGAGTTCAATAAATGCAATCCTCCTATATTTGATGGATATATGAGGAAAAAAGAATATGAAGAATCATGGCTCCTAGGAATGAAGAAGCTTTTTAGATTTCATAATTATTCATAGAACAGGAAATCCAAGATAACTACCTTTAGTCTAAAAGCGAAAGAAAAAATATGGTGGGAAGGTGTGAAGCATGTTAGAGGAATTAAAGAAGAAGAGTTAATTGAGGATGAGTTTGAGAGACTCTTCAAGAATAATTACCTATCTGAAAGATACTATGATGATATAAGGGATAAGGAATTCTATGAGCTAAATATGGGCTCTATGATAGATGATGAGTACACTAGAAAATTCCTGGAGCTCTTGAGTTGTGTTCCTTATCTTAAGGATGAGAAAGGAAAGATTCAAAGGTTCGTCAGTGGGTTTCCAACAACATTAAAGTAGAAAATTGAGTTTTATGAGCCTCGGTCGTTGGAGGAAGCCATCAAAAATATGAAGCATTGTTATGAGAAATCAAAGCACAAGCATGATTTTAAGCGGTATTGGAAAGGAAATGAGAATACTAAAGGAAAGTGGCCCCAAAATCAAGGAATACCTTAGGATGTAAGTGATAAGGAAAAATTAGTGCCTTATAAGAAGTTCAATGTAGTTGCACTACAAGGAAAAGACCCTCTAGCAGAGGTTATAAAGGAGGTTTTTAGTGTTATAAAATTGACCAAAATTATCAAAAAAACATTTTATACAACATCTGTTTATGGTTATGGAGGTTTTGGCGGAGCTTTTAACGAAAATTCAACACAACTAAAAACAAATGGGTGGTTGGAGGTTATTATGGATGTTTTTTTCATCGGTGTGCTACCCGAGCTTGAACGCACTGGTGCATACATCTAGAAGGTGGCTCAGGCCGGTCGAAGGAGAACACACCGAGCGCAGTGTTGGTGATACAATGCATGTGGCTGTTCTAATTGGTCTTGGGATTTGTGTGGTGTCCATAGGTCATCTCAATGCTCCAGTGCATATACTTATAGAAACGCACCAGTGCATAGTATCACACAAATGCACTGAGATTTATAATTAGTAAAGGTATTTGTGCAGTGCCCATAGGTTGTACAAATGTACCGGTGCATAGAGACACATGAACGCACCGTTGCACAGTATCACATATACGCACCGAGATTTATAATTGGTATCGGTATTTGTGCAGTGCCCAAAGGTCGTCCAAATGCACCGGTGCGTAATTCCACATAAATGCACCGGTGTGCATTACCGCACAAACGCATCGATATTTTTAATTGGTTTTGGTATTTTTGTGGTGCCCATAGGTCGTATAAATGCACTAATGCGCTTCATAATACAAACGCACCGGTGTACAATAACTAACACATATCGGTTTTCATTTTGTATTTTTTAGAAACATCAACCTGTGACAATGCAATTATTGTGATTGTTTTAAATTTATTATTCATCAAAATTCGACACATCTTATAACAGTATTCATATTAATTAAATTTTTATTAATGCATTTGAATGTGATGTTTGGATTAATTTGTTATATCATATCATAATTACTCTGATTTTTAAAAATTCATTATTCATCAAAAGTCGACACATATATATCTTATAACAATATTTATATGAATTAAATTTTTATTAGTGCATTTGAGAACGAAAATGGAGAATGCAATAGCGACAATGGGGAATGAAATAGAATAAATTAAAACATATATTATTATTATTATTATATATATATATATATATATATATATATATATATATATATATATATAGTCTTTTTCATACAAAATGGGACAGCTATTTGTATCCCTTTGTCTTTCAATTGGGACACTATGTCCATTACATTAAACAAAATGTATGATTTCACAGGATAATAGTTCAAAAAATACAACGTCTTGCTTTGATATCCAAACATAGTTATCATCATTCTTTGCTTGAATTGTTGTCACTGCTAGAGCTACTTCCATGACTTGGGTTAATTTCAGGAATTTTTTGTTCAATGTATTGATTGTTTTCTTCTTCTTCACCTTCCATCTACAAACATAAAAATAAACTGTAATGAGTGTATATACATTGGTGAGAATAATGAAAATTACAATATTAAATAATATACATTAATGTAAATAAAAAATAAATGACATACCATTGCAACAATTGACTCATCAACTATACACATTCTTTCAAAACCATGTAACATGTCATATTTCAAGATTTCATCTATTGGCGTAGTTCCATACTTTATTTCCTGCAAGTTTTATATCCCATAACAAATCATATATTTAATATAAAATATTTTTTTGTTCTATTAATTATAGATGGAGCTATGTAAAACAAGATCGATAGATGCTTACAAATTCCACAATTAATTTCTGATATGCCAACATATACTCACAACCCATATTTAACCCAATTTCAATCAATTCCTATGATGGTTATTCTTTGTATGTTAGCATCTATTTGAAGACATTCAATGATGATTTTTGTAAACAACTTAAAAAAAAAAAATTTGAAATCTAGTTAAGTTGTTATAAGGAAGTAACAATTACTCACAAACTTAGATATCAACCCTTTTATTCCTTGTTGTCCTGTTTTATGTGTTGAATGGGTTCCATTTTATTTTTTTTCTACAAGAAAATACTTGAAAATTAATATTTAATGCTAAATTGTTTATTTATTGTACCTAATGATTGAAAAATTTAATGACTACATATTACATTTGAACCATGTTGTTGTTGAGATGGCTCCTCATGTGATGCAATTTTGTCCATTTCTTTGACCATCTCCTTATACACCTTTTTGTACATTCCTACTGGCATATTTCTGATATCAGCTCGTTCATCTTTTGAGATTTTCATAATCTTCCTGAAAATGTAACATGACAATAAACTATTTAATTTTTATATTGATATATGAAAACTAAGTATAACAAAAGTGATAATTATAAATAATTCTAGACAAAAATTTAAAGGAATATTACCTTTTCATTCCTTTTTTTTTGTTGTTGTACATTTTTCTATTAAAAGTATAACATGTCTCATTGAAAAATTCTTTGGAAAATATTCCTGTAGTTTAGATAAAATTTGGTTCTTGGAATCATTGGATTGGTTTTTGTATTGTAAGTGGAAAGAACGTCTATACATTTGTTCCACTAGATCCCTCAAAATTTTGTAAACTTTTTTCCCCCTTTCATTAACCTCTAGCACCACTCCAGATGAGCTAAGGAGCAATTCATTTTCATTTGCATGTTATATTTTTTTTCTTTTCCTAAAACAAAATTCCTTTTATAAGTTATTGGTCCCTGTAGAACATTAAACATATGTGAATTAATAGATTGTTTGACTCATGTTATCTAATAATTTTAAGTATATTATTAATGAAAATTAAAAAAAGAAACCCATATTGGATCGATAGTCATTTTTCATTCACTTGATTCATCCTTTTGTAATTTTTCCATCAAGCTTTTATGCTCTTCTGGTACTAGATTAGAAATAATCTTATCGAACTTCATCATTTTGTGGCTCTGCATGATACACAGTAAACAATACATATTAGTTAAGCTTACATATAGTTCAAAAATAATATTTTTTATAAATAATTTACAAAGAACTTGTCTTTTTTTCTTTTGTTGATTTCTTATCAGTATTTTTGTTACTTGATCTCTTGTTAGTCATTTCTTTGTCAATCTGAAACTGTAATATCCCAAAATCGGGAATGCTCAACAAGCATGCACTAAAAAAACGAATTTCCAGCAATAGATGCTATAAATAACAAAATTAACTCTTGGATCATGTAGATCAGTCAATATACAACCTAAATCCAAGAATAGAGTTGAAAAAAATCAAACTAGGTGGGATAAACCGACATCCCACACCTAGGATTGCTAAAAAAGGCTAAAACCCCAAACACTGCAACACATAAATTACTGCACAAAAGAGACTACGTAGTCTAATTGAGGGTTTGTACACATAAGTAGCAGAGACAAATAGATCTTATATTATATTGAACAATATGCTCAGAAAAATGAGATCTAGTCTCCTTTATACAAAAGCTAGAGAACCAGGGAAGGGTTTCTAGGAATACACCCTGAATACAAATAGTGATATTCAGCAATATGGCTGAATAATCACTGAAAACTGAAGCATAGGAGAATATAAGGCTGTAGGAATGTATATATACTGTAGATCTGATCAAAGGTCTGTTGGAAATACATATTGATGTGTCAAGGAATTGGCAAAGAAGGAGCATCCGAAATTTATGAATTATGAAAAGAGAAAAAGCAAAGTGAAAGCAGCAGTAAGAAGAGTGCACAATTGAAGTAGAATTGTCTAGAGACAAGAGTAGGAGAAAAAGGCCATCGAATAGAAAAAGAATAAGTGAATGTTATAGTAAATGGTAATTCATGTGTGAACATATGTATGCATCCTCGATGGAATTCAATTCGTGATAATTAATGATGTTCGTATGTTTATTGAGGAACCGATGTTAATACGGTTGACAAGCTTGCATCAAAACTGCTGACTACTGATATATGATATGAACAAAGTTATGGTTTTAAGCTCCACATGGAAGGGTCTACGCTATTAGTAAGGAGCTGACTGGCTTTCATGGAGAAAGGAACGAGGAGCGAGAGCAAATAAGTTATAACGCAGAAGAACTAAAACAGAGTATTTGGCATTGAACTTTCGGTGGAACACGGACTAACCCTTTGGAATCATGAATGGAACTTAGAGGTGGAACATAACAAAAGGAAGCATGACGAAACCCTGCGTGGAAGAGAGGAACCATGACCAAGTGAATAATGAAGGAGATTTCTGGGTTTCATCGCACCACCCTTCGGTGATAGGCGGTATTTCCTGGTTGGGGAGCGATTCCATAGAAACGTTGACACGTAGCAAAGGTGGACCCATGAAAACCACTATCAAAGCACGCCATCGCACGTTAATGTTCTACCAAAGAAGCCGAGAGATATTATTGAACGTCGTTGATCTGGGAAGGGGTCATCGGACAGTGTTCATTTGCTATAGATGCATGAAGGTTACCCAAGGTATGGCACGCCATCACGCGTTATCATCCATGCATCATCAACGAAATATATCCGTCAGATCATCTGAAGATCAAGCGATGTGCTCTTCGCCGTCGGATGGAAACGATCGTTAGCAATGGGCCCCAGTTTTTAAATTATATCGATTGGGTCGTCGATTATGTATGTGGGGCCGGAACCAAAGGTCTATTTAAAAGCCATTTGATAAAAGCGCAGGTTATTAATATAAAGTCCTATCATATATTTAATTTCCAAAGTTTGTGAATAATATTTATTTATCAAATTCCACGAATTTGATAAATAAAATTCCAATAAAAGAAAGAAAACCATCAGCAGCACGTTAATGTTACTTAACCTTGGCTATAGTATTTGGCGGAGATAAAGATTACCTTTGGGACAATTCGTGCATGGAAGAACGAAGATTAGGATTTGAATTTGGATTGGTTTGACTTTTAATATGAATACCATTAGTGGTTGAGTGGTTTTATACTCATGGTTTTAATAAAGGCAAATACTATATAAGGAGAAGACGATTATAGTACAATGTGTGCAAGCAGAGGGGTTATTAATGAATAAATCTCTTTAAGAGATATTGAATGATTGAAATCTGATAAATCTGAATCGATGATGCACCAGTGAATATGATGAAGGTACAAGATCTCTAGATCTAGAAATGATGAATCTCTAGGAAGAGCTGCAAAAGAGATGATCAAGACCTGATGCAAGTCTGATGAAGAAATTGAAGAAAGTTGGTGGATCTGAGGGATGAAGCCTTCAGTATGAATTTGGACACTTTCTATCAGTAGAAGCTGGTGTTAAAGCAGGGGTTCAAAGCTCTCTTCCAGGAAATGCTGGTAAACGAGATCAGGGGGTTGGAGCTCCCTTCCAGTAGTAACTGGAGAACGAGAGAAGGTTGTAGCCTTCTGCAGGTTGGTGCCTTCGTGCTGGTATAAGTCTGCGCCAGCACAAAATTGTAAGAAGTTTTCTTTATAATAAATATTGAAGACTGAGACAACAGCAGTGGTGGTTTTCTCCCGAATTGGGTTTCCACCTTAAATACTGGTGTTCATGTGTGTTGCTTATGTGTGATGGTTGATTCTATTGTTACTACTCATGATTACTGCTTATTAAATATCTGATGAATGAATGATGCAATGATCTAAGTAAAGAATTAAAGGCATAAAAGTAAAATGTTTTAGTCAACTCTAAATACTGATTCACCCCCCCCCCCCCCTCTAAGTATTTTTTTCCCAACAATTGGTATCAGAGCAGGTCCTTCTGAAAAATCTTAGCCGCTAGAAGGAAGATCAATCAAGATGAACAATCAAGAAGGAACAACATCTATCAGGCCTCCGCTCTTCAACGGAAACAACTTAATCTTCTGGAAAACAAGGATGAGATCCTATCTTTAGTCTCTGGGAGCAGATGTATGGGCTATAGTTGAAGGAGGATATCAATATCCAGTTGCAGTACCAACAGATCCAACAGAAAGAAAGAATTACGAAACGAATGCAAAAGCGGTCAATGCTCTATTGGGAAGTATAACTGAATCAGAATTTGTCAAATTTATGCAGCTAAATACAACAAAGGCAATATGGGACAAAATCATTCTAAGTTATGAAGGTGATGCAAAGGTAAAATGTGCTAAACTCCAAACTCTCAGAATTCAATATGAGAATCTAAAAATGCATAATGAGGAGAGCATTGCTAATTTATTTTTACGTCTTGATGATATTGTAAATCATATGAGAAATCTGGGAGAAACAATAACCAAATCTACTTTGTTTGAGAAAGTTTTAAGATCACTAATGACAAAATTTGAGTCAAAAGTTTCTGCTCTTGAAGAAAAGCAGGATCTTCAAAATCTTACTGTGGTGCAACTTCATGGCATACTAACTACATATGAAATGAGAAGAGGAGGACCATCTGAAGTCAAAGAAGCCGTCTTTAGAGCTTCTACAAAAGGGAAAGAAGTACAAGAAACAGAAGGATCAGGGTATATCTCAGAAGAAGATGAGGTAAATTTTGTAAAGAAACTCCAACTTGGTACAAGACGGTTCAAAGGTAAGCTTCCTTTCAAATGTTTTGCTTGTGGAAGAGTGGGTCATTATGCTGCTAAGTGTCCTCACAAAGAAACACATGAAAAAGGAAAAGAAGTAGCAAGAAGGAATAAGAGTCGGTTTAGCACTAGAAAAAGTTACTATACTCATGAAGACAGTGATGGGTTATCTAACAGTGAGGAAGAATGTGAACAAGATCTTAGACTTCTCATGGCATTTGAAAAAGAATCTAAAGAAGAAAAAGATACCTTTATGGATGCTTTGGAGGATAATGATTTTCTTGATGAATTCAATCAACTCAAGATATGCTTAGAAGAAACTAAAATATGCTTAGAAGAAAGTAAAATATCCATAGAAACTCTGAAAAATTAGCTTGAAGGAAAGGAGAAACACAATGAGAAATTAGAATGTGAAATAGTAAGTCTAAGAAAAGAAATTGAGAAAATGAAGATTTTGAATCTTAGATTTGCTAAAGGATCTGAAACCTTAGATGAGATTATCAAGGTACAACATTCTCCTCTTATAAAGACAGGTCTTGGATATATCAGAGAATCTTCTCAGGCTTCAGCACCAAATTATCTAAAAGCAGCTACAACTAGTATACAACATTCTACCACTCAGTAAGGGAATAAAGAATATTTACAAGTAAAGCATGACCATCTCAATTCAAAGAAAACTAACAGGAATACCTTTCAAAGAAACACCAATCAACAGGTAAATTCAAGTAGAAGATTTCATGATCGCAGAAATTTATTCTTCAATGGACAATGTTTCTCATGTCACAATTTTGGTCATAAAGTTGTTCAATGTGTTGCATATAAAACCATCATGACAAGAGAAGCAAGAAAGAAAAGGATTGATATTGGAACAAAGAAGAATACATATAACAACTTTTCTCCTCTTAAAAATGAAGTTGAATGTGCGTATTGCAATAACTTTGGCCATGAAGAATCTGAATGTAGAAGCAAAATCCAGCCAAAAGAGCAATGTCCTTCAAGCTCCAAAGTGTGGAAAAAGAAGGAATTACAAGTTGAAAATTGTGGCATAGCCTTATTTGCAGAAGGTGAAGAAAATCAATGGTACATTGATAGTGGATGCTCTAAACACATGACAGGTGAAAAAAACAAACTTCTTGCATATAGTGCTCTAGAAAAAGAGAAGAATGTTACATTTGGAAATGATACTCCTGCTGTCATTAAGGGAAAAGGGTCTGTTTTTCTAAAAGAAAAGGTGAAAGCTAATAATTTCATGTATGTGGATGGATTAAAGCATAACCTGTTAAGTGTAAGTCAAATGTGTGATCAAGGAACTGAAGTTGTCTTTAGTTCAAAAGAATGTGTGGTACGTGATCTTGATACAAGTAAAACAATTATAAAAGGAAACAGAACTCCAAGCAACCTGTATGTATTGAAGAACTGCAAAGAACAATGTTACTTGAGTAAATATTCAGAAAACTGGCTATGGCATAGAAGGTTGGGGCATCTGAGCTTCTCTCAAATCAACAAATCAAGAAGACTTAAAGCTGTTCGTGATCTTCCCAATATTACTCTACCTGAAAATATCATATGCAAATCTTGCCAATTCGGTAAGCAAACCAGGGTACAATTTAATGCCAAGGAAGGATCATCAAGTAAGCCTCTTGAACTCATTCATACCGACATATGTGGACCTATGAGGAAAAAGTCACCACGTGGTGAAGAATACTATATCTTATTTATTGATGATTTCTCTAGAATGTGTTGGATTGGGTTGATTAAACACAAAGATGAAGCATTTGA
Source organism: Pinus albicaulis (assembly GCA_034641835.2). Taxonomy (NCBI): domain Eukaryota; kingdom Viridiplantae; phylum Streptophyta; class Pinopsida; order Pinales; family Pinaceae; genus Pinus; species Pinus albicaulis. The sequence goes on from CM076576.1 coordinate 925,953,595, forward strand.
GAAATTTCAGGTCTTCAAGGCACTGGTTGAAAATGAATTAGATCTAAAAATCAAGTGTCTTAGATCTGATCGAGGAGGATAATATACATCAGATGAATTCCTTGAATTTTGTGAACAACATGGCATAAAAAGACAGTTTTCTGTAGTTGGCACTCCACAACAAAATGGTGTTGCAGAAAGAATGAATAGAACAGTTCAACAAATGGCTAGAGCCATGCTTGATGATTCCGGAACACCTGACACATTTTGGGGAGAAGCAGCACATACAGTAGTAAATATTCTTAACAAGGCACATGTTCGTGTAAATAGTGATAAAACTCCATATGAACTCTGGTATGGTAATTCTCCCACTGTAAAGCATTTTAGAATTTTTGGAAGCAAATGCTTTATCAAAAATAATGATGAAAAATTTGGCAAGTTTGAACCCAGAGCAGATGAAGGAATATTTCTTGGTTACTCCTCTAGGAGTAGGGCATATAAATGTTACAATAAAAGACTTTGGAAGATTTTTGAATGTATTGATGTTGTTATTGATGAGTCTCCTGCAGCTCCAAAAGAAGAAAAAAAAACAACAGATGAAGATGATGATGACATATATCCTTCTACATCAAATAGGAATGATATAGATAGTGAACCCAATGAAGAACCCAAAGATGATTTATCTGAAAAAGCTCCATCCAGATATGTTCAAAAGAATCATCCAGAATCTCAAATTTTGGGAGAAAAGGGATCAGGTGTACAAACAAGAAGGACTCTTGTGGGATCTTCTAGCAATCTGGCATTTCTATCCACTATTGAACCACACAATGTCAGTCAAGCTAGCAAAGATGAATGTTGGATTCAAGCCATGAATGAAGAGCTTGATCAAATTGAAAAGAATCACACTTGGGAATTAGTACCAAGACCCCATAACAAAAATGTCATTGGAACTAAATGGATATTCAAAAACAAGTTAAATGAGAATGGGGATGTTATAAGAAATAAAGCTAGACTTGTTTGCAAGGGGTATGCTCAATAAGAAGGTATAGACTTTGAAGAAAATTTTGCTCCTGTAGCCAGACTTGAAGCCATAAGAATGTTTCTTGCTTTTTCAAGCTTCCAACAAATCAAAGTTTATCAAATGGATGTTAAATCTACTTTTCTCAATGGTGATCTAGAAGAAGAAGTTTATATAGAACAACCAGAAGGATTCATTTTGGGAAATGATGAAAAACTTGTTTGTAGACTTAGAAAGGCTCTATATGGTCTCAAACAAGCTCCAAGGGCATGGTACTATCGTCTTGACAAATATCTTCATCAACAAGGATTTTCAAAGGGGTCTACTGATAGCAACTTATACACAAAAACTGAAAATGACAAACTATTGATTGTGGTTGTATATGTTGATGATATCATTTTTGGAAGTAATGAAGAGTCTATGAGTCAGAAATTTGCTTCTGATATGCAACAAGAATTTGAAATGTCTTTACTTGGGGAAATAACATTCTTTCTTGGCTTGCAAGTACAACAAGCAATAGATGGCATATTCTTATCACAAGCAAAATATCTTAAGCAAATCTTGAAGAAGTATGGCATGTAAGATTGCAAACCTGTAAGTACACCAATGATAACCGGATGTAATCTCAGTTCTAATGATGATTCCCCCACGGTGAATCAACCAGAATACAGATCTATGATAGGAAGTCTACTTTATCTCACTGGGACAAGACCAGACATTATGCATGCAATTGGGATTGTTGGACGATTCCAAGCTAATCCAAAAGAGTCTCACCTTCAGGCTGTGAAAAGAATATTCAAATATCTACAAGGAACTCAAGACTTTGGACTATGGTATCCAAAGAATGATGATCTTACTCTTCATGCATACACTGATGCAGATTGGGCTGGAAGTGTTGATGATCGGAAAAGCACTAGTGGTGGTGCATTCTATATGGGGCCTCGGTTAGTATCTTGGTTCAGCAAGAAGCAAAGCTCTATTGCCTTATCTACAGTAGAAGCAGAATATGTGGTTGCCGCATCATGTTGCACTCAACTTCTCTAGATGATGCAAACCTTACAAGAATTTCAAATCAAATGTTCACCTCCTATATCCATTATGTGTGATAACACAAGTGCCATCAGTATCTCAAAGAATCCTGTTATGCATTCCAAGACCAAGCACATTCCCATCAAGTATCATTTCTTACGAGAACAAGTGCTTGAACAAAAGGTGAAGTTGGAGTATGTCCCCTCCAAAGAACAAGTTGCTGATATATTTACCAAACCTTTACCCAGGGAAGCGTTCGAATATCTCAGACAGAAGTTGGGAATAGTCTCTACCATGCAGAAGATTAGATATACTTAAATACAGAATATTAAATTGGATACGCGGATTTCCTGAAGGACAAAAACTGCGTATGGGTAGTTTCTGACAAATTGTTCTGGGTCAGCATTCTTCAGCACAGCTGTGGTGCTGTTGGGTATCTTTGGATGCATAGGTTAAGGGGGAGCATTGGTCATGTGGAAAGGATGCATTTTTGGCATTATAATTATTTGTTATAGTCTGATCTCATTGTATGAAGTCATTTCTGTTATTTCATTGAATATTATGTTTGAAGAAGAAACATGATCTCAGGGGGAGCATGGTATTATCATAGGTTCTTGATGTCAAAAAAATGTATTGGCCCCACAATATGTATGGCACCGGACCTCAAAAGGTACTCGAATTATTAAATTAGATTCAAGGTACTACGGAGGCACTCCTCAGTACAGAAAGATCAACGTTAACCACACAGCTTTTAATGTGAAGATATGATCAACCCTTTGCCATTGATGTCAAAGGGGGAGGAAAAGAAAATAAAGGGGCTTTTATAAGACAAACAGAGGAAGAGTGTTGCCATCAATGCCAAAGGGGGAGATTGTTGGAAATGTTGTCATTGATGGCAAAGGAATTGGCAAAGAAGGAGCATCTGAAACAATAACTATGAAAAGAGAAAAGCAAAGTAGCAGCAGAAGAAGAGTGCACAATTGAAGCAAAATTTTCCAGAGAGTAGGAGAAAAAGGCCATCGAATAGAAAAAGAATAATTGAATGTTCTAGTAAATGGTAATTCATGTGTGAACATATGTATGCATCTTGATGGAATCCATGATAATTAATGATGCTCTGTATGTTATTCGAGGAACCGATGTTAATATGGTCGACAGTTTATCCATATTGGTTGATAGTGGATATATGATATGAACAAAGGTATGGTTTTAAGCTCCACATGGAAGGGTCTACGCTATTAGTAAGGAGCTGACTGGCTTTCATAGAGAAAGGAACGAGGAGTGAGGGAAAATCAGTTATAACGTGGAAGAACTAAAACAAATCATTTGACATTGAACTCCCGGTGGAACACGAACTAACCCTTTGGAATCATGAACGGAACCTGGAAGGAAAGAGGTGGAACATAACAAAAGGAAGCGCGTCGAAACCCTGCGTGGAAGAGCGGAACCGTGACCGAGTGAATAGTGAAGGCGGTTTCTGGGTTTCATCCCACCACCCTTTGGTGATAGGCGGCATTTCCTGTTTGGGGAGCGATTCCATAGAAACGTTGACACGTAGCAAAGGGGGACCCACAAAAACTACTATCAAAGCACGCCATCGCATGTTAATGTTCGACCAAAGAAGCCAAGTGATATTATTTAACGTCGTTGATCTGGGAAGGGGTCATCAGACGGTGTTCATTTGCTATAGATGCGTGAAGGTTACCCAAGGTACGGCACGCCATCGTGTGTTATCATCCATGCATCATCAACGAACGATATCCATCGGATCATCTGAAGCCGAGCAATGTGCTCTCCGCCATCGGATGGAAACAATCGTTAGCAATGGGCCCCAGTTTTTAAATTATATTGATTGGGCCATTGATTATGTATGTGCGGCCGGAACCAAAGGTCTATTTAAAAGCCATTTGATAAAAGTGTTGGTTATTAATATAAAGTTATATTATATATTTAATTGCCAAAGGTTGTGAATAATATTTATTTATCAAATTCCATGAATTTGATAAATAAAATTCCAATAAAAGAAAGAAAACCATCAGCGGCACGATAATGTTACTTAACCTTGGCTATAATATTATTTGGCGGAGATAAAGATTACCTTTGGGACGATTCGTGCATGGAAGAACGAAGATTGGGATTTCAATTTTGATTGGTTCGACTTTTAATATGAATACCATTAGCGATTGAGTGGTTTTTTACTCATGGTTTTAATAAAGGAAAATACTATATAAGGAGAAGATGATTACAGTAAAACGTGTGCATGTAGAGGGGTTATTAATGAATAAATCTCTTTCAGAGATATCTGCATGATTGAACTCTGATAGATTTGAATCGATGATGCACCGGTGAATATGATGAAGGTACAAGATCTCTAAATCTAGAAATGATGAATCTCTAGGAAGAGCTGATTCTGATGAAGAAATTGAAGAAAGTTGGTGGATCTGAGGGATGAAGTCTTCAGTATGAAATTGGACACTTTCTGTCAGTAGAAGCTGGTGTTAAAATCAGGGGGTCAAAGCTCCCTTCCAGGAAAGGCTGGTAAACGAGATCAGGGGGTTGGAGCTCCCTTCCAGTAGTAACTGGAGAACGAGAGAAGGTTGTAGCCTTCTACAGGTTGGTGCCTGCGTGCTGGTATAAGTCTGTGCCAGCACAAAATTGTAAGAAGTTTTCTTTATAATAAATATTGAAGACTGAGACGACAAAAGCGGTGGTTTTCTCCCAAATTAGGTTTCCACCTTAAATACTAGTGTTCATGTGTGTTGCTTATGTTTGATGGTTGATTTTGTTGTTACTACTCATGATTACTGCTTATTAAATATCTGATGAATGAATGATGCAATGATCTAAGTAAAGAATTAAAGGAATAAAAGTAAAATGTTTTTAGTCAGCTCTAAATACTGATTCACCCCCCCCCTCTCATTATTTTTCCCAACAAGGTCTTCCCCCATGAAAGAATCAACCCTCCAATCTCAGGAAAACTCCCCGAAAGAGCCACAAAAGACACCGCTAAAACTGCCCTCCAGAAATAACGCAATTCCTGAGTGGAATATTTTTGTAGGTGATGAAAATGTATTGGCCTACTACCAATGATCTGATATCAGCCCAATAACTCTCCAAACCGATCCTCCAATGGAAGGAAACTTCCCTCCTATGCAAAACCAACTCAGAAAGTGCCCTGCAACACCCTGCAACTCAACACAACCTCTTGCAGAAATTGCACTGAAACTGAAGACTAAATCTTGGCACTAATGCCAGATATGAGGAATGATATATTAGGTCTCTCCCAAGAGCTACTCAAAGGGAAGACAAGGAATTCCTGAACAGGAATACCTTAGTGTTGAACAGCACCGCCAATCTTAGCTAAACAGCTAAAGAAAGAAAAATCTAAGCAGACATTAAAATACAATTCATAAGCTAACCCCAAAATGGCTTCCATCCTCTTCCTTATAAACTAAGTGAGCCTTCTCACCTTGGGTCCCACTCAATAGGGTTTCCACCATCACACAAACAATCTCCCTCCAAAACTGCATTGTGCCTTCATTAGAGCCACTCCTCTAAACTGCGCTGTTTGATTTGGTCAAGGTTGACCTCTTCAACTTGCTTCAGCCCTTTTCACACCTAAGGGTCTTCAATCTAGCTCACATATAGCTATCTAGGCTGAACCCCATTCACATTGAGCTCATTTATTTGCTGATCCACTCCTCCTACATTTATGTTGTTGACTTGGTCAAACTTGATTTTGTCCACATGCAAAATGTCCCTATTCACACATGAGAGTATAATGGCATTATGATCCCCTTTCACACTATGAGGGATTTTATCCTTATTTCTGAAATTTATGGGCCTCCTTACCCATTTATTCATCTCCTAAGTCACATTAGCAAAATTTAATATTCCAATTTGTTGCATGCAAATTTTGGAATATTATAGTCCTCCCCTCCCAAATGTTGCTTGTCCTCAAGCAACTGCAAGGATAGAACTGAAGAGCATCCTCTTCTCCCCCTGTAGAAACCTCATAAGATAAAATCCTCCAAGGATCTAGGTGTTGTCTCATGAATATATCTCCAAGTTGACCCTCCCAAGTAAACAAGCTAGCTTTTGGTGAACACCCAAAATAACTATTATTATGTGACAATAAAATATCAATGGAGCAAACAATGGGTGGTATAAAGGCCTTATTGAGGCATGTGGTCTGATATATATTGGTATCTACCATTCCCATATGAATCTCCCGTCCCCAATCTATCTTCCATACAAAATGAGTTACCTCCCAACATGGCAACTCCTGAAAATCCTCCTCCACCTTGAGCTCCTGCAAAGTAGGTGGGCTGAAATTCCGAACATGGTAGACAGAGTGGCCTACCCCACGTTTTCCTCCTCTCCACTTAAGATAAGTGCAGAGAATTTTATGATCTTGGGCTGCAATTTTTTTTCCCTCAAGTGGCAGGAAGGAAACTAGATCTCCAAGGATCCCTTTCCCAACATTGTGAATCAAGCTGGCCCAAACTATCTCATACATGATGGATAAGAAATCACCACCATATGGCATCCCATCCATCTCATGGACCTCCTCATAAAGAAACAAATATTTTGCTGTGGTGGCCATATCTCCTCCCATGATCCCCTTATAACATGTAATGCAGAAAGTGTGGGGATCCTCCTTCCCATAGAACACATCCACCCAATGTGTTTCTCCCCCAATCATGCTCCCCATAAAGGCAAGAACAACATCAGAAAATGGGATCATGATTAGCATCAAAATGAAAGAAATACTGAATGTTTCATGTGGTGTTGGAAGGTACCAATAGTCTCCCAAGTGATCACAGCGCAGTCTTCCCCACTGCAGCTTCAGAAAATAGCATGGCAAGTTGTTTCTTGACAAATGACTAGTTGTGTAAGTCATCACATCTACCAGCAAATAATAAATGGTTGAATGTATCAACTGAGCATACAAGAAGTAACCAAACACTTGCCCAAAGTCATACAATAGATGGTTGTCTCCATCATAATAGCTAGCCAAAAATGGCCCATGGAGCCCAAAGAAAAGCTTGCCCCTTTATGGAGCAATGCACTACAAAGAAATGGTAAGATCATGCAAATATTGTATCTGACAAACAATAAATGCAAAAACAAAATTGTTACCATGTAATGAAAGTAAGATGATGATAGGATCCATAAATGATCCCTCCATAGTGGTATGACATACTCCTATGAAGAGGAATGAACCATATGCTGCATGAATATCCTCCTTCTTATGCTTGGAAATCCAAGTCAAGAAGAACATACCACAGTAACAGATGAATCCATCCACTATTGAAAATACTGATAGGGGGAGTGAATTAGTATTCCTTTCAATTAGATCATTAGTTAATCTTCAATTATTATCAGTGTTTGTACAATGATAGCAGCAAACAAGAGGAACACAAATGCACGCAGTTTTTAAGGTGGAAACTCACTTCGGGACAAAAACCACCTAATTATTTTCTAATAATTCTTTAAGATTCAACTCCAATTGAAAAATAAAGCTCCAACTTCCTAGAATCTAGAAAAGCATTCTTCTCCATATCCTACTGGATGGATGCTCCAACACCTGAGATTCTTCAATAGTCAACTGAATGGATGCCCCAACACCCAATGAGCTACAACTCACCCTAGCACCACCCTACCACCCTGTAGAAGAATAAAAGAAGAATGGACTCATGTACCAGGGAAAATGGTCCACTTTACAATGATATAGAATGATGTAGAAGAAGAAGATACACTAGACCATAACCCCAACTATGACACAACCACCTAATGATGATCCTAGACCACCCGACACTACCTCTTCAACTCTTGGCAGATAGACACTAGTACAATTTGTACAATAATGTATTTACAATGACTTAGTACAATGATACCTTTACAATGATTGTATGCAGTGCTGCCCACTTGAAGACTTCATGTGATGAACTTCTTGTTGTTGTTATGTACCTTGGTTTTCCTATTGGTTTTCCTCTTGTCATTCTAGCCTTTGTTGCACCTTGCTTTTCTTTGCTGTCCTAGAGCGTCTGGCCCTTTGCAGCCCTTGACAACACATGATCTAACTTCTTCTTCCCTTCTAGGAGCTCGATATTGAATCTGGTGTATCTCTGTTATTTCAAATCCCCAATATTTGATTTTCGTTCCTCTAGTAGTCCTGTAATTCATATTTCCAATGCCATAGGTCTGACCCAATTTTGATTCTTGAAGAGAGAGTTATGCCCAATCTCTCACAATTCCATAATTATGGTCTCACAGCATCAAACTTGTACGGTGTGCCACGTGTCACTCTTTCTTAAATTGGCTTTGAAATTGGATTCGAAGAAAACTAAATATTGTGCACTATTTGCCAATTTTTATGGAATTCCAATCTGATACTCAGAGAGAGAGTTATGACGATTTTCCCAAGGTCACTTCTTTGAGATGAATTTCAGGAGCCTACAAAAACACTGACTTCCACAGATCATATCTCCGAAAATATTGTGCACCGTGATCTGAAATTTTCACAGGAGCTTCCTCAGGATTTCGGCTTCACCTCATAAAAATTTCAGCTTCTAAACATTCATAGAAAAAAACTTACAACGACAATGCCACGATGACCTGTTTCAGATGGCGAAATCCCTTGCATAAGGAGGATATGAGGATCACAATTTATATAAATGCTTAGGTTGAGAGGGGCTTCAACAAGTGAACGTGGGAGGGATTTTAGGAGCTTAAAAAATATTAATTATGACTTTTCAATGACCCATGCCACAACGCCATGGGGTTTTAGCCCACTAACTGGGGGTACAAACTTCAAACATGAATATCTCTCAAACCGTGAAGAATTACATGGCGTGCCATATATCAACGGAAACATCTCGACAAGTAGAAACCATAAAAAGAATTATTGACCTAGAATATATTAATTTGGTAGGTAAAAATTCCCATGCAATATTGGGTTAGCCCCTGGTGCTGCTTGGGTTGACATCAATGACAACCGCTGATCAACAATATCCCCCTTTGGCATTGATGGCAACACAAGTACTCCCCCTGTGATCATGACACCTCTTCCTACAACATTCTCTCCCCCTTTGACATCAATGGCAAAGGGTAACTCCCCTTGAAACACAACCATCCTGCGAACCTGTACACACTTCCACTCCCCTTGACACAACCGTCCTGTGGACCTGTACATACTTCCACTCCCCCTTTATATTCTGAATAAGGAAAATATAATGAGAACTTGGGAGAATCCCAAGCTTCTGGCGAAGATATTCCAATGCTTCACGAGTACTCTCACGATCATCAACACTTCCTGCCCAATCTGCATCTGTAAAGGAATGAATAATGAGATTGTTACCCTTGGGATACCACAAGCCATATTCTATTGTTCCCTTTAGATATTGAAGAATTATTTTGATGGTAATAATATGTGATTCTTTTGGTGCTGCTTGGAATCTTGCTACTTGTCCAACTGCTTGCATAACATATCACCGGGAGGCTGTTACATATAGAAGACTACCAATCATAGATCTGTACAACCTTTGATCCACATCCTCAGATGAGTCGTCTATGCTCAATTTGCAACCTGTTACCATAGGAGTAAGGATGGGTTTGCAATCTTCCATTTTAAATTTCTTGAGAATTTCCTTGATGTACTTGGCTTGACATATAAATATTCCTTTCTCTTGCTGAGATATTTGAAGCCCTAAGAAGTATGTCAGCTCACCAAGTAAAGACATCTCGAAATCACTTTTCACCTTTGTAGCAAACTTCTTACTTAGTCGATCATCATTGCTACCAATTATTGTATCATCCTCTTTAGCTATTAGACATGCTTTAGTTGCTTCATCCAGAACATATATGTCATTTGGAGCTTGACTTGCTGTAGCCACAATTTCACCATACACGCCTTTCCTGATTTCACATTTTGTGGAGTTGAATAGTATTGTGTGTCCTTGATCACACATTTGTCCAACACTGAGCAGATTTTGATTCATGTTTTCAACCAATAGAACATTCTTGGCTAGAGCATATTTTCTTCCGAGAGTGACAGTACCTGATCCTATAACATTTGAAGATCCATCATTTCCAGAGGACACGGTTCCATCCTTCTTCTCTTTCAGAGATAAAAATTTATTTCTATCTCCAGTCATATGCGTTGAGCAACCGCTATCAACATACCACACATCTTTGTTGTTTCGAGCCTTGAGAGCGAGAGCACAATTATCAGTCTTCTTCTTCTTCCATGTTCGTTCGTTCTGTGGCTTCGAAGATTCTTTTGGAGGATTTTCAAGTCTACAGTCTTTGGCTATGTCCAAAGTTTTGACATTTGTAACATTCAATATTATTTCTTAAATGTTCAAATCTATTGACGTTTAACTGAGCCCCGGGAGGTTCATATTTGACAGATCTCCTGGAATTGTACTCGTTCCTAGGGTAATGCGACAGTCTATAGCTTTATGACCAAATTTTCCACATGAATAACAGTAGCCATAAAAAACATTTTGGTACCTGGATGGAAATTTTCATCGAGGAATTGTCTTCCAAGGCTGTTCTTGCGAATCTTGTCCAATTAAGTCTACATGCATGTCAGATCTCATAGGTTCAATTTATTTTGTTGTAGAAGGTCCTACTTCTTCTTCTTTGTAACCTGTTAGCCCCCTATGAATTTTTTGACAAGCAGATAGGGAGCTAAATTTTTTTTTGAGCCTTCAAGGAATGCATTTCCTCTAAAAACACATCATCCTTGAAGCCTTCCTTGTGCCCTTGTCTTTTGATAAATTCTCACTGTTTTTTTCAGTTAAAAAACCTCTCTGTGCGTGAAGAAGAATGCCCAAAAAGGCCTTTTCCCTCTTATTTCATCCCCATTTAAACCACTATTTATTTGCCTTTTTCCCCTCCCTTAATTCCTCATTAATCCCTTTAAATCATCCTAATCCCCTTTTAAGCCTTCAAATATCCTTTGCTTGATTTAATAGTCCCATTTTCCCTCTATTGAATCCCTTTTTCAGCCTCAAAAAACCTTCTGTTTTGGCTAAAAACCCCATTTTCTACATACACAGGCTTAGCCCCTTTCGGCCAGCCCCCTCAAACCACTTCCCCACATAACCTCAGTGCTGAGACCGAGTGCTTAAGGCCTGGATGCTTATCACATAGGAGGATCAGTCGTAGCGCATTTCTGTGTTAAAATGAAAATCTCTGATGCGATAATGTGTGCGTTATGTTGAAGCCCCGTCGTGATCCGAGCCTTCGATCTCTTGAGATCTGACGGCCCAGCGCTAATCGCGGTGTGTCCGTCGCCCCTATCCATCCACTCCTCCGATTACATATAAGCCGTCAATCTATCCCCAGATCAGACGGTGATCGCTCAATCGCACCACCATCGATCACACCAACCTCGTTTCCAACCTCCACTGATTGGTGAGTCTCGATCTGATCTCCGTCGTTGATCTCTTGAGATCCAACAGTCCAGATTTCATCGCTTCCTACTTCTTTCCCCCGTCCGTCTCCGTGCCGATTGAATCTCCACCATTAATCCTCTTCGTGATTCGACGGTGAGTGCTCAATCACGCCATCACCAATCGCAAAGTTTAAACGATGCCACCCTTCATCCCTTCCGATTGCGATCCGCCGATCCAATCGTGACCATCCGTTTGATCCAAGATCAACGGCCCACATTGCATTGCCTCCCCATCTAATTTTTTTCATCGGACCTTTCCCATGAATTCATCCTTTAATACCCGCCGTTGATCTCCCCCTCAGATCCAACGGCTTGCGTTCAATCGCCCTCTGTCTGTCGGGTCCCACCATCCCAAGGCCCCGTTTTCACTTGTTTTTCATCATTTCCCTTTATAAATCCACCGAGCGTTAAACTTTGGGTTTTACACTAATGCATTATTTCTCCGCCTCCACCATTTTCACCATTCCTCCAGGCCTCCAAATCTTTCTACCGCCACCTCCCTGGATTTTATAATTGGTTCATTTTATTGCGTAGGGTTGTTACAGAGTGATGAATTCACTCTATGTTCCACAATCACAGTCACTGTGATTTGGAATGCATAGAGGCCATTACGGCAATGGCAAAGTGAAACAGCAGAAATGGATTTAAGGGATTTGGGCCTATTAATTGAATAGTTAGTGCCTAATCCCATACTCAAAGGATAAAGATGCAGTTCAAAGACCAAAGAGCACACAAAAGGTCATATCTGTGTTTTTACATCAGCAGACACCTGTTCTCCAAGAAGGACACCTTCCGACTGTGTTCTCCATACCTCCTCGAGCCCTTAAACAGATGAATACACTGAAAAAAGTTTCTACGACTATCAGACAACAGTTATGAAGCATGGAGACCTTGCAGATTTTCCACCTAGTTCACTTATTCTAGAAGGCAACGCAGAGTTCCAAACAGCCAGAAGGACTTCACGAAACATCAGAGGTCAAAATCGACCTGACAGAGACTCCCAGACCATACTATAGAGTACTTACAGCGATACAGAGCCATTAAGTATAATGGACATTGACGTGTCCGCCACTCTGTCTTAATGGATCCATTTAATTTGTATCTACTCCGGTTATTAATCATTCCCCTATAAGAATCTCCGAGAACAAATTGTAAAGGGTTTGATTGTGTTGTTGCTGTTGTAGTTATAGGAATTCATTTTTTACTGTTAGAATAGTTTGGGAGAGAGTAGCAGTGTAGTTTGTAATGTAGTAGGCTGGGAGGAGAAATTTAGGACTGTAGTCAACTATTGAGCTTTGTTTATGTGACTAGTTTTGCACATCAATTAATCAAGAAATTTCACAGGATCCTGGTCTATTACTATGGGTGATGTTTCTCTTATCTCATTGTTTTATTACATTTTCCATGCTGTTCATTGGTCTTCTGGTACGCATCAGAAATATAGCATAGGATTTTCCCTCGCATGGTACCCTATGTTTCTGCTCTCCCTAACTTCAATGTTTTCTGCTGATAGTTAATCTAAGAGAAAATTCATGTAGTTTAACCAGTGTAGCAACTTGTTATCACTGCTAGCTGATGTGTGAATTCGGGGTTTGTTGCCTGGATGTTCCAGCTGGTGTCAAAGAAGGGAAGGTTAAAAGTCCTTCTCGGATCTATAGACTCTAGCTCTGTGTTAAATCTTATCTTTGTTTTCCCTTGGAGCATGCTGAAGAAAATCTAGAGTTAGATGACCTCTGGTCTGATCTCAAGCTGCCTGTTTTTCCTCCATTGAGAGTTTCCTCTAAGTATGTCAAAGCAGGCCTGGAGTTAAATGACCTCTGACCTGATCTCCAAATAGAAATTGGGTTGCTTTCCTTCTTTCACCTTCTTTCCTTATTGTTCCATTACACCATCTATCTGAAATATCCTTTAGTATAGATGACTTTCCCTCTGAAGGCCTTGGCTAGTTGTTTGCAAGTAATCTCCTTTCATGACTCCATAGCCCAATGGATGGAAAATTTCTAACCTATCCTCTTTTACCGAAACGTCCTACTTCTCTGCTCCTTTCCTTCCATTACTTTCTCAGTCTATGGTCTCTGACTCAACCCGACAACCAACCAACCAAATCATTTAAAACCCCCCTCTGTGATTCATACCTTGCCTAACATCCCACTTTGAGCTCCAAAGATATATCATTATTTTTTTTATTGGAGAGATCCCTCTCTGGGTCCAGGAGGGATAGATCCTAGGGCCCCAAAGTGGTTGTGATGTTGTCTCATCTTTTGGTCTTGCCAATCTAGCCAAAACATGGGAACCCCAACATAATAGTGACTTCGCTGGGGAAAAATCTGAGAGTCCATAACTGCTAACATTGGTTTGTGTCCCATTTTCGTCCCCCACATAATGACGACTCCGCTGGGGAAGACCACTTAGCCTCTATATTGGTTTTAATTGCTGATGGTGGATAGCAGCCTGCTTTAAATAGTCAAATTCATCCACTTGGTGACTTCACACTCCATAACTCTCAAAGACTCCACTAGAGGAAGAACCTGAAATATGGCCAGACCTCATAGAAGGATAGAACATATGGGTTGGATTTGGTTTAAAGGATTCATTGTTTTTGTCTATCACTATGTTCTGTCCTACTTTAAGCCTAATCAAGTGTACAAAGATGAGACCCGCATTGAGTATGGGAAAGATCTCAAGCCTCATTCTTCAGACCATGAGCAGATCTATACTCCTATGAAAGGTATGGTGGAACAAGAGCCTCATGGCGTATCTCTCACTCCTAAAGAAAATTCAAGAAATCATGGGCCTCTTGTTGCACTACCTACACCTACGAAGGTCATAGAAAGATATAAGCCTATGGTTTTGCCTCTTTTCTTCCAACCCCTTCCTGCAGAACTTACAAATAAGTTGCTCCATTTTGATGGAGAAAGTAAAAAGATCACTGCTGAGTAGCATGTTTAAAATATTGAGGATCTACTTGAATCATATGAAATAGAGGAAGATGATGTGCGTATTAGAATGTTCACCTTGACATTACAAGGAAACGCAAAGAGTTGGTTTAAAAACCTTCTAGCTGCAAGCATCTTCAGCTTTCATCAATTCGCTCGAGTTTTCCTTGATAGATGAGCAGTCCCGGTAAATGTCTTCCTCATCCTAGAAGAATATCAGAATTTGAGAAGATAGCCAGGAGAGACAGTACAAAACTTTTTAGCCAGGTTCAATGAGGTATATAATGCAATACCTACTAACATAAAACCACCCTTGGGATGGGCTCTATTGCACTATCCAAGTTCTTCTGATCCCGAGGTGGAATTCCATATAAGAGAAAGAGAGCCTTCGAGCCTGGAAGAAATGAAAAGTATAGCAGTTACTTTCGAGTACAACATAAAGTGCAGGGAGGAAAGACTAAAAGCAACAAAGAAGGATCTAGCAGAGCAAATAGCGCAGATCTCTTTAGAGAACAAGCTGAAAAGACTGATAGAGACTGCCAACTCCTTGCTAAATGTAAAAGAGGAAGAATATGAGGCCGAAACCAGAAATGATGATTGGAAAAGACCTGCTCCTTGTCCTCAGGAAAGACGAACTAGATCGCTGCAAGACAGAAACCACATGCCAAGCATGTGTGATGAGCCAGAGTTTAAATCAGAATATGAACTTGTAGATTATTTCTAGGAAAGACTTGCTGAGAATCTAATGGATTTGATGGGTGACATTGCTTATGATTATGATTTCTCTAATGAGGATATTTCTGATGATAATTTTTTCCAAAGGGAAACTGAGCTTGCAAGGCCATCATCAGTAGGTTCATGGGAGGAAGATCAGGACCATCAACTTCAAGAAAAAGATGAGCCAATGCAGGCCATCTATGATACTGATAAAGAAAATGTTGAAAGCATGATAGCAGACGAAGATTAATTGAATATTCTCTTTGCTTTATATCATAACATCAGTTATACTTGCCATGAAGATGGAAGTCAACATCTTTCTAGCTCCGAGGATGAGGAAGAAAGGAATGAAGAAAATCTTGAGCAAGATGGATGTCCGGAGCCTTCTCCTGAAATGGTCAAGGTAATCAATGAAACCCCTACTCAAGAATATGTTATCTTTTTCACAGAGTTCAGTTCACTCCATCAGAACTGGCCAGGGGCGGAAGAGAACAGTCCTACCATATATGATGAGTCCTCCAGTTCAGGCTGCAATGAAGATGAGGGAGACCTTCTTCCCCACAAACATCTTTGTCTTGATCCAGTGGAAGAAGAGGTTTTCCTGGTTGATGCTCAGGTGCCAAATACTCCCAAACAGGAAAAGGAGGAGTGTGGTTACAGAGGATGCACTGTAGATGCAGTGATTGAAACTACCCAGGATGCAGACAACCTACTAGTCACGGGAAGTTTTGAAGGAAAAAGTTTATATCACGTTTTGATTGATCCTATGGCAGAATATATGGAGGCCTTGATTGGCTCAGTTCCTCAACCATTGGTTCTTTGCAAGAGCCATGCACGTCAGAAGTGGTCATCACTGGTGGTGGCCTCAGTTTTGAAGATCCACTTGTAGAGCACCTTATGGTTGTCTCTGATAAGCAGTCAGTTCTTCTGCCCCTTTTTGTTGTTGCTTGACTGGCTGCACTAGCATTATGATGTCACCTAGAGCATCAGTGATTTCTAGAGCAGAGTAGGTAGGAAAGCTCAGTAAAGCTCAGTCAGTGAGAATTTAGTTAGTAGTTTTGAATTTCTGCAAAGTCCAGCAAGCCAGACAGTCTAATCCTAGCTTAACTGTTTTTCAATTTATGTCTTAGAATGTAGAGAAGAAATCTGCTAGATAGTTTAATCCTAGTAGATATTAGATTAGGTAGAGAAGCTATGAGGCCAATTGTCTAATCTGGTCTCATGGAGTAATAAGGGTAGAGATAGAATAGGTTTATTTTTCTTGTTTGTAAAAATTGATGATGTAAAGGGTCTGCTAGTCCAAATGCACCCAGAAGAAAAAATGTTAGGCCTATAGTATGGGTAGGTAGTGTTTGGGAGAATATTTTTGCTGATATAATGTCTTCATGATTTGTGGTAGCTAAGCTAAGAAATAAAGGGATGTGTCAAGTACCAGGCATCTGGCCTACACCAAAGATCATTTCTGAATTCTTGACTCCTTCAAGAAGAAGCCATCCCTACGTGGAGCCACTGTTAGCCCCTTATGAATTTTTTAACAAGAAAACAGGGAGCTAAATTGTTTTTTGAGCCTTCAAGGAATGCATTTCCTCTAAAAACACATCATCCTTGAAGCCTTCCTTGTGCCCTTGTCCTTTTGTAAATCATCACTGATGTTTCCAGTTAAAAAACCTCTCTGTTCGTGAAGAAGAATGCCCAAAAAGGCCTTTTCCCTCTTATTTCATCCCCATTTAAACCTTTGTTTCTTCACCTTTTCCCCTCCCTTAATTCCTAATTAATCCCTTTAAATCATCCTAATCCCCTTTTAAGCCTTAAAATATCCTTTTCTTGATTTAATAGTCCCATTTTCCCTCTATCGAATCCCTCTTTCAACCTCAAAAACCTTCTGTTTTGGCTAAAAAACCCATTTTATACATACACAGGCTTAGCCCCTTTTGGCCAGCCCCCTCAAACCACTTCCCCACATGACCCTAGTACTGAGACCGAGCGCTTAAGGCCTGGGCGCTTATCGCATTAGAGGATCAGTCGGAGCGCATTTCTGTGTTAAAACGAAAATCTCCGATGTGATAGTATGTGTGTTATGTTGAAGCCCCGCCGCAATCTGAGCCTTCAATCTCTTGAGATCCGATGGCCCAGTGCTAATCGCGGTGTTCCCGTCGCCCCTATCCATCCACTCCTCTGATTACATATAAGCCATCGATCTGTCCCCAGATCGGACGGTGATCGCTCAATCGCACCACCGTCGATCGCACCAACCTCATTTCCGACCTCCGCTGATTCGTGAGTCTCAATCTGATCTCCGTCGTTGATCTCTTGAGATCCAACGGTCCAGATTTCATCGCTTCCTAATCCATGCCCCCATCTGTCTCCCTGCCGATTGAATCTCCACAGTTGATCCTCTTCGCGATCTAACGGTGAGCGCTCAATTGCGCCATTGCCAATCGCAAAGTTTAAACGATGCCACCCTCCGTCCTTTTCGATTGTGATCCGCCGATCCAATCGTGACCATCCGTTTTATCCAAGATCGATGGCCCACATTGCATCGCCTCCCCATCCAATTTCGTTCATCAGACCTTTCCCATGAATTCATCCTTTAATACCCGCTGTTGATCTCCCCCTGAGATCCAACGGCTCGCGTTCAATGGCCCTCCACCTACCGGGTCGCACCATCCAAGGGCCCCGCTTTCGCTCGTTTTTCATCATTTCCCTTTGTAAATCCCCCGAGCGTTAAACTTTGGGTTTTACACTAATGCATTATTTCTCCGCCTCCACCATTTTCACCATTCCTCCAAGCCTCCAAATCTTTCTACTGCCACCTCCCTGGATTTTATAATTGGTTCATTTTATTGTGCAGGGTTTTTACAGAGTGATGAATTCACTCTATGTTCCACAATCATAGTCACTGTGATTCGGAACACAGAGAGGCCATTATGACAGCGGCAAAGTGAAACAGCAGAAACAGATTTAAGGGATTTGGGCCTGTTAATTAAATATTTGGTGCCTAATCCCATACTCAAAGGATAAAGACGCAGTTTGAAGACCAAAGAGCACACAAAAGGTCATATCTATGTTTTTACATCAGCAGACACTTGTTCTCCAGGAAGGACACCTTCCGAATGTGTTCTCCATGCCTCCTTGATCCCTTAAACAGATGAAGACACTGACAGAAGTTTCTACAACTGTCAGACACCAGTTATGAAGCATGGAGACCTTGCAGATTTTCCACCCAGTTCACTTATTCCAAAAGGAAACGCAGAGTTCCAAACAGCCAGAAGGACTTCATGAAACATCAGAGGTCAAAATTGACCTGACAGAGACTCCCAGAGCATACTATAGAGTATTTACAGCGATACAGAGCCATTAAGCAGAATGGGCGTTGACACGTCCGCCACTCTGTCTTAATGGATCCATTTAATTTGTATCTACTCTGGTTATTATTCATTCCCCTATAAGAATCCCCGAGAACAAATTGTAAAGGGTTGGATTGTGTTGTTGCTGTTGTAGTTATAGGGATTCATTTTTTACTGTTAGAACAGTTTGGGAGAGAGTAGCAGTGTAGTTTGTAATGTAGTAGGTTGGGAGGAGAAAGTGAGGACTGTAATCAACTATTGAGCTCTGTGTATGTGATTGGTTTTGCACATCAATTAATCAAGCAATTTCATAGGATCGTGGTCTATTACTATGGGTGATGTTTCTCTTATCTCATTTTTTTATTACATTTTCCATGCTATTCATTGGTCTTTTGGTCTGCATCAGAAATATAGCATAGGATTTTCCCTCGCATGGTACCCTATGTTTCTGCTCTCCCTAACTTCAATGTTTTCTACTGATAGTTAATCTAAGAGAAAATTCATGTAGTTTAACTAGCATAGCAGCTTGTTATCACTGCTAGCTGATGTGTGAATTTGGGGTTTTTTGCTTGGATGTTCCAGCTGGTGTCAAAGCAGGGAAGGTTAAAAGTCCTTCTCGGATCTATAGACTCTAGCTCTGTGTTAAATCTTATCTCTGTTTTCCCTTGGAGCATGCTGAAGCAGATCTGGAGTTAGATGACCTCTAGTCTGATCTCAAGCTGCCCGTTGTTCCTCCATTAAGAGTTTCCTCTGAGTATGTCAAAGCAGGGCTGGAGTTAAATGACCTCTGACCTGATCTCCAGATAGAAATTGGGTTGTTTTCCTTCTTTCACCTTCTTTCCTTATTGTTCCATTCCACCATCTATCTAAAAGATCCTTTAGTATAGATGACTTGCCCTCTGAAGACCTTGGCTACTTGTTTGCAAGTAATCTCCTTTCATGACTCCATAGCCCAATGGATGTCACATTTCTAACCTATCCTATTTTACAGAAACGTCCTACTGCTCTACTCCTTTCCTTCCATTACTTTCTCAGTCTATGGTCTTTGACTCAACCTGACAGCCAACCAACCAAATCATTTAAAACCCCCCTCTGTGCTTCATACCTAGCCTAACATCCCACTTTGAGCTCCAAAGATATATCGTTCTTTGTTTTATTGGAGAGATCCCTCTCCGGGTCCAGGAGGTCTAGATCCTAGGGCCCCAAAGTGGTTGTGATGTTGTTTCATCTTTTGGTCTTGCCAATCTGTCCAAAACATGGGAATCCCAACATAAATAATGCCAGTTCTGTCATTGTAAGATCATTGATTGTTGATGAGTTCTTCTAATGCCCTTGAGTTGTTGGCATAGTTTTGGATAGTTTTTCCTTTCTTCACTTCCTCATGCAACGAGACTACTTCGGCTTCTAATTCTTCCCTTTCTTTGTTGCTTTCTTCCAACTTCTTTTGAAGTGACTGTTCAATGCATTTGTGTTCTTCAACTTCAATTTTGAGACGTTGAACTCGTTCTTCAAGAGTATTGGAACGGATCTTCTCCACCTTTAGATCTTTTATAAGCTTGATTGCTTCCTTATAAAATTCTTCTATGGTCAATCCTTCTTCATTGTTTGATACCTCTTGTTTATTGTGCTTGGCCATAAACAATACTCTCTCATTGGTTTGTTCCTTGCTGTCACTTTCTTCATCGGATGATGAGCTATCTTCTTTAGAGAGAAAGTTCCTTTTGGATCCTTTCTTTTTGCCTTGCTTGTTGAATTTCTTAAAGCCTTTCTTTCCTTTTGAGTTGCCATCACTTTTGTTCGGACATTTTGCTGCGAAATGCCCAACCTCACCACAACTGAAACATATCAATGGAAGTTTACCTTTGAATTTTCCCTTACCAGTTTTTAGTTTTCCCATAAAGTAAGCATATTCTTCATCTGAAATACCTTCTCCATCATCTCCCATTTCTTCACACTTGCAGGTGCATGTCATTTCAATTGAAGGTTGTTTGTCCTTATTGGTTTTCTTAGATGCAACGAACGCAGTTTCTAGATTTGAAGTACCCTCTTCTTCATCAAGTCTCATTTCATATGCAATGAGAACTCCTTGTAATTCCTCTTTGCTGAGTTTGTCCAGATTTGCACTGTATTCTAAGACTGATACCTTTGGGTTAAATCTCCCTGGTAATGTTCTAATAATATTTTGTATAATAGTCTTCTCATCAACTGGCTCTCCCAATCCTTCCAAAGTATTGGTTATTTCATCAACGTATTGGAAGTATGCAACAATGTTGTAATCTTCTTTCATTATGAGTTGCTCAAATTTTTCTCTATATATTTGAAGCTTTGCTTCCTGCATATATATTCTCAAGCTTGTCCCATACATTTTTGGCGGTTTTACAACCCAGCACCTTATGATAAAAAGATTCAATAAGTCCACTGATAATAATATTCTTCGATTTTGCATCATTTACCAAATTCTTCTTACCTTTTTCATCCATGGTTGATGTAAATCCATTTTGAACAGTGTCCCATACTTCGTAACCTTGCGCCAAGAGATAGAGCTCCATTCTTCCTTTCCAAAGTGCATAATTATTTTCATTGAACAGAGGTACACCATTCCTGGTATACTCCATGAACTCCTTCCAGCGGTTAAACTACTATTGAAGGAACCAAGCTCCGATACCAATTGTTGGAAATACTAAGAGGGGGGGTGAATCAGTATTCCTTTCAATTAGAGCATTAGTTAATATTCGATTATTATCAATGTTTGTACAATGATAGCAAAAAATATGAGGAACACATATGCACACAATTTTTAAGGTGGAAACCCACTCCGAGACAAAATCCATCTAATGCTTTTCTAATAATTCTTTAATATTCAACTCCAATTGAAAAATAAAGCTCCAACTTCCTAGAATATAGAAAAGCATTCTTCTCCATCTCCCACTGGATGGATGCTCCAACGCCCGAGATTCTTCTGTAGTCAACTGAATGGATGCCCCAACACCCAATGAGCTACAACTCACCCTAGCACCACCCTACCACCCTGTAGAAGAATAAAAGAAGAATGGACTCCCGTACCAGGGAAAATGGTCCACTTTACAATGATATAGAATGATGTAGAAGATGAAGATACACTAGACCATAACCCCAACTATGAAACAACCACCTAATGATGATCCTAGAGCACCCGACACTACCTCTTCAACTCTTGGCAGATAGACACTAGTACAATTTGTACAATAATGTATTTGCAATGACTTAGTACAATGATACCTTTACAATGATTGTTTGCAGTGCTGCCCACTTGAAGATTTCATGTGATGAACTTCTTGTTGTTGTTATGTACCTTGGTTTCTGCTCTTGTCATGCTACTCTATGTTGCACCTTGCTTTGCTTTGCTTCCCTTGAAAGTGTGGTCCTTTGCAGCCCTTGACAAGACATGATCTAGCTTTTTCTTTACCTTCTAGGAGCTCGATATTGAATCTGGTGTATCTTTGTTATTTCAGATTCGGTACTATATTATTCTTCTGAGTCATCTTTCCAATGCCACAATTCTAACCCAATTTGGATTCTTCAAGAGAGAGTTATACCGAATCTCTCACAATGCCCTAATTATGGACTGTTTTAGCAGATCGAACTTGTACGGTGTGCCACGTGTCACTGTTTCTTCATTTGGCTCTGAAATTGATAGAGCCACAACTACAGACTATGCACTATCTTCCACTTTTTACATAATTCCAATTCGATACTCAGAGAGAGTTATGACGATTTTCCCAAGGTCACTTCTTTCAGATGAATTTTAGGAGCCTAAAAAACACTGACTTCCACAGATCATATCTCCGAAAATATTGTGCACCTTCATCTGAAAGTTTCACAGCAGATTCCTTAGGATTTCAGCTTCACCTCATAAAAATTTCAACTTCTGAATGTTCGTAGAAAAAATGTTAGAATGAAAATTCCACGATGACCTGTTTCAGATAACGAAAT
Source organism: Pinus albicaulis (assembly GCA_034641835.2). Lineage (NCBI taxonomy): Eukaryota > Viridiplantae > Streptophyta > Pinopsida > Pinales > Pinaceae > Pinus > Pinus albicaulis. Next base: position 925,976,059 of record CM076576.1, read on the forward strand.
CCCTTACATGAGGAGGATATGAGGATCACAATTTATATAAATGCTTATGTAGAGAGAGGATTCAACAAGTGAACATGGGAGGGATTTTAGGAGCTTAAAAAATATTAATTATTACTTTTCAATGACCCATGCCACAACCCCATGGGGTTTTAGCCCACTAACTGGGGGTACAAACTTCAAACATGAATATCTCTCAAACCGTGAAGAATTACATGGCATGCCATATATCAACAGAAAAATCTCGACAAGTAGAAACCATAAAAATCCTTATTGACCTAGAATATATTAATTTGGTAGGTAAAAATTACCATGCAATATTGGGTTAGCCCCTGGTGCTGCTTGGGTTGACATTAATGACAACCGCTGATCAACATCCACAACTCTATCATTCTCACCTCCTCCTTGTCCACCAACTGCATCAAATGTGAAGTGATCCTGGGAACACTCCATCAATAAGTCCATGCTCCAAAGTGACAAAATTGTTGGCCTATGCAAATAGGCTCTTTCCAACTCATAAATCCATTCTTTTACATGCTCAATGTCAAAGACTCCTCCGATAATGCTGCCACATACAAGAAGTTTCTTCCAAAGTGGAAGTACTTCTAGATCATCTAAGGCTAAGGAGTATCCCCCTTGTACCATGATAGTTCCATCTCCTACTCTTGCAACATCATGCATAGTGTGAGAGAAAATATGCCCTTGCTCTCTCCCAATCCTTCAAAGCAACAAAAGTTTTTGTTGCCTCCTCATACCTCCATCATACAAATCATGTGATGAAGAAATAATGATCATATCATCATAATGCATCCACACTCCTTGCTGCCCCATGATGCAAGTATCCTGTCAGGTTCCTTCCATCCACATACCCTTGGAAAAAGGATATGTCCCATGATGGCCAAACTCCTTCAAGAGCAGCCAACGCAGCAAAGCCTCCTACTACCCAGTGTCATATATTTGCAAGTAGCTTACCAACTTCTTGCTTTCCATCCACTCCCATTCCTCCCAATGTGAGTGCCTCCCATCATGATCAACCTCGGTACCCTTCCAAAGAAGACTACCATTCTTCCAAATCAGATTCTTCTTCTTGCATTCCATGGGATGCTGAAATGCAACTCCTTGGAGATCTCCTAGAAAATATCTCACACCAATGATCATCTTGAATCATAAGGATCCAAGTGGGCTAAAGACAAAGCCTCCTCACTGCTACCTCTTGACAGCGCTGTAATTCTCCTCCATGGTGTTTTTTCTGTCTCATGTCCCAACTCAAGGATTAACATATGGTTTTGAATAAATTTGTTTGGGACAGAGTTCATCCCATCCTCCAAGAATTCACACCCCAACCTCACATGTGGTGTGCAGCCCATCAGTGGCCCATTAAGGTGATTTTTTATCCCTTCCTTGATCAAATCAAGGTTGCACAGCGTAGTGCAAACATGTTGTTCCAAATGAGTAGTATGCAATGGTATACAATCATCCATATGATTTTTTGAAACAATAGGAGATGAAAATTTAGGCATACCTTGATGAAACTTGGAAGTATCTTGTATGGCTGTAATGGCTTCTCCCTCCAATAGTTTGGCTCCTCCAACTGAAAATGTTGAGGGCTGCTCCCCCATAATTGTGACAGTGTTGGTACAAGTCTCCTCCACTGGTGGTGAGGGCTTCTTCTCCTCTGATTTTCCTTCACCAAATTTCCCAATCAACCTTTGAGTGAATCTAGCAAAAGAAACCACTCTTGCATGGCTCAAATGGTTTAACCACCAAATTTTTGCTTCACCCTCTAGGTGTAGCGTTGCAATCTCTATAACCTCCCTTTCTACCACCGGATGTAGTAGGAAGAACGCATTTAGTTTCCTTGCCCAAACCCTTGCTGCAGATGACCCATCAAAAGTAGAAAATAGAAACTTGTTGCCCTTGATCCTCCCTTGGCCACATGGTATTCTTTCTTCCTTCAAATGGATGAACTGAGGGAAAGCTAGAGTCTTCTTTAACGCTCTAGGTTGAGATTTGTACTCAACAAGGTATTCACTTAGAATCATGTGATCCAAGTGTCCTCCATATTCCGGAAATTTGTCATCCCTCTCAAAAGGAAAGGATATGTTCCAATGCTTTGGAGCTCTCTGCAACATTGGTATCCTCTTCTCATCATAGGAAGTTCATGGCTCTTCCTCCTCTTGAAACTCTCTGGAAGTTTCACTGCTCTTTTTCTCTTCTTCTTGTTTAAGCTCCTTGGAGAGGTTCTTCCCGGATTTGAAAAGTGATGAGAGAAAGCTCATCCTTTCCACCATTATACCTTTTATATTTCTCTTATATCATTTTGGCTTGAATCCCATAGGATGAGCCAAAGATCTTGCTCTGATACCACTGTAATATCTCAAAATCAGGACTGCTCAGCAAGCATGCACTAAAAAAATGCATTTCTAGCAATAGATGCTATAAATAATGAAATTAACTTTTGGATCCTGTAGATTAGTCAATATAAAACCTAAATCCAAGAATAGATCTGAAACAAATCAAACTAGGTGGGTTAAACAGACCTCCCACAGCTAGGATTGCTAAAAAAGGCTAAAACCCCAAACATTGCAACACATAAATTACTGCATAGAAGAGACTGCATAGTCTAATTGAAGGTTTGTACACATAAGTAGTAGAGAAAAATAGATATGATATTATATTAAAACAATATGCTCAGAAAAATGATTTCTAGTATCCTTTATACAAAAGCTAGAGAACCCGAGAAGGGTTTCTAGGAATACACCCTAAATACAAATGGTGATCTTCAGAAATATGGCTGAATAATCACTAAAAAATGAAGCACAAGAGTATATAAGGCTGTAGGAATGTAGATCTAATGCATATCTGATCAAAGGTCCTCCACCATGGAAGAATCCATCGTCCAATCACAGGAAAACTCCCTGAAAGAGCCACAAAAGACATTGTTGAATCTGCCCTCTAGAAATAACGCAATTCTTGAGTGGAATAACTTTGTAGGTGATGAAAATGTGTTGGCCTCCTACCAATGATATGATATCAGCCCAGGAACTCTCCAAAATGATCCTCCAATGGAAGGAAACTTCACTCCTATGCTAAACCAACTCAGAAAGTGGGTTTCTCAACCCTCCCCTACAACACCCTACAACTCAACACAACCTCCTACAGAAACTGCGCTGAAACTGAAGTCTAAAGCTTGGCACCAATGCCAAATATGAGAATGATAGATCAGGTCTCTCCCAAGAGCTACTCAAAGGGAAGAGAAGGAATTCCTGAACAATAATACCTTAGTGTTGAACAACACCAGCAATCTTAGCTAAATAGCTAAAGAAAGAAAAGTCTAAGTAGACATCAAAATACAATTCATAAGCTAACCCCCAAATGGCTACCATCCTCTTCCTTATAAACTATGTGAGCCTTCTCACCTTGGGTCCCACTCAATAGGGTTTCCACCATCACACAAACAATCTCCCTCCAAAACTACGTTGTGCCTTCATTAGAGCCACTCCTCTAAACTGCGTTGTTTGATTTGGTCAAGGTTGACCTCTTCAACTTGCTTCAACCCTTTTCACACCTAAGGGTCTTCAATCCAGCTCACATATAGCTATCTAGGCTGAACCCCATTCACATTGAGCTCTTTTATTTGTTGATCCACTCCTCCTACATTTATGCTGTTTACTTGGTCAAACTTGATTTTGTCCACATGCAAAATGTCCCTATTCACACATGAGAGTGTAAAATCCAGCTGGCATTATGATCCCCTTTCACACTATGAGGGATTTTATCCTTATTTCTGAAATGTATGGGCCTCCTTACCCATTTATTCATCTCCTAAGTGACATTAGCAAAATTTAATATTCCAATTTGCTACATGCAAATTTTGGAATATTACAAAACCTATACCATATCATTCATTAATATATTTATAAATAAATTGTCAAATTTTAGGTAAAAAAAAATCTAAAGAAACTGGTGCGCCATTTATTCTATATGCACCGACGTCAGTGCATGGAGGTATTATAAACACACTTCAAAAACCGTATAATAGACTGCACAATGCTCAATATCAATAAGGAGCACATGTGCGTTACATGTTAACTACCGCACTGATTAGCACAGATAAAATAATAAAAATCGTTGAGTGTTAGTTTTTGTAGCATAAACCGATGCCATATTTTACATATAGTGCATGGATAAAAAAAAATCGTTTTTTAATTTTTTATCACAGTACTTTCATGGTGCACTTGTACAATACAACACACCAATGTGCTAGGTTATGCCAGGTTCACCAATGAAAAAAAATCTTTTTTTTTTTTTAAATTCACACAAGGGCCAATATGGATTGGGATCCGATTATGCAAGTCGTCCCGTTGGTCAAATGTATTAGGCCTATATTTATCAATACAAACCCTATAAATATAGAATTAAAAGGCCTAATTCTCAAATCACAGAAAAAGGGAGAAGAAAGGGTAGAAACAAAAATAGTGTAGGGTTTGTTTCTAAAATGGATTTTTTTTTCAAAACGACACGTTAGCGGTACGCCATAATGAAATAGCACACCGACGACATATTTTACATATGGTGCACTGAGAAAAAATATATATTTTTTTAAATTTTTTATCACAGTACTTGCGCGATGTGTTGGGATAATACAACACACCGGTGTGCTAGGTTATGTCGGGTGCACCGATAAAAAAAACTATTTTTTTTTAATTCACGCAAGGGCTGATATGTATTGGGATCCAACTATGCAAGTCATCCCATGGGTTGGATGTCTTAGGCCTATATTTAGCAATACAACCCCTATAAATCTAAATTAGAAAGCCCTAATTCTGAAATCACAGAAAGAGGGAGAAGAAAGGGCAGAAACAAAAAGAATCTAGTGTTTTTTTCTAAAATGGATTTTTTTTTTGTGCGAAACAACAAGTTTGCAATGTGCTATAATGAAATAGCGCACCGGTGCCATATTTTACATATGGCGCACTGATAAAAAATAATAATTTTTTTTTTAATTTTTTATCACAGTACTTTCACGGTGCGTTGGGATAATACAACGCATTAGTGCACTAGGTCATGCTGGGTGCACTAATGAAAAAAAACCTATCTTTTTTAATTTCATGGAAGGGCTGACATGGATTGGAATCCGACTATGCAATTCATCTCGTGGGTTGGATGTATTACGCCTACATTTAGCAATACAAACCTTATAAATCTAAATTGAAAATCCCTAATTCTGAAATCACAGAAAGAGGGAGAAGAAAGGGAAGAAACAAAAAGAATCTAGGGTTTGTTTCTAAAAATGGATTTTGTTTTTTATTTTGTTTCTGAAAACTGCAGAAAAGTAAAAAAAACTGTAGAAAAAGTAAAAAAAAACTATAGAAAAATTTAAAAAACAATAAACTTTGATTTTTTTCTTCTACTCCGTAAAAAAAACTGTAGAAAAAGTAAAAAAAACAATAAAATTCAATCACGCGATCGTTTGAAATTATATGCTATAGGGTTTGAATCACCAGAGGTCTGGAATTATGATTGTCTGAATAGTTCTCTTCAAATTTTTTTCCCTACTCCATAGTGCTCTAATGCTCTGTTTGCTCCAGGTATGTCTCTTGCAAATCTCTAGCTGAATTTTTTTGCAAAAATAGTGAAATAATGAAAAGTGTTTAAAATTTAAAGAAATGTTTTATGAAATTAGATTTTCAAAAATATTTTTCCGCCCATTTTTCAATTTATCTCTTTTTTTTCACTTAAATAAAATAGAGTTGCACATTTTTTGTTTGGGGTTACTCATCACCGGTGCGTCACATAATAGAACCACACCGATGTGTCTATTTATAAAATAGCATCAATGCGCTAGGTTATGCTGGGCGCACCGATGAAAAAAAATCTTTTTTTTTTTAAATTTCACAGAAGGGCCGACATGGATTGGGATCTGACTATGCAAGTCGTCTCATGGGTTGGATGTCTTACGCCTATATTTAGCAACACAAACCCTATAAATATAAATTGAAAAGCCCTAATTTTGAAAGCACAGAAAGAGAGAAGAAATGGCAGAAACAAAAATAATCTAGGGTTTGTTTCTAAAAATGGATTTATTTATTTATTTTTATTTTTTTAATTTTTTTTTAAATTATTTTTTTTGTTCTAAAAACTGCAGAAAATGTAAAAAAAATTGCAGAAAAAAGTAAAAAAAAACAATAAACTTTGATTTTTTCTTTTACTGTGTAAAAAAAAAACTGCAGAAAAAGTAAAAAAAAACAATAAACTTTAATCATGAGATTGTTTGAAATTCTATGCTACAGGGTTTGAAGCACCAGAGGTTTAGAATTTTGATTGTCTGAATACTTCTATTCGAACGTATTTCCCTACTCCACAGTGCTCTCATGCTCTATTTGCTCCAGGTATGTCTCCTGCAAATTTCTGGTTAAAATTTTTTGCAAACATAGTGAAATAATGAAAAGTGTTTAGTATTTAAAGAAATGTTTTATGAAATTAGATTTTCGAAAATATTTTGCCACCCATTTTTCAATTTACAGCTTTTTTTTCACTTAAAGAAAATAGGGTTGCACTTTTTTTATTTGCGGTTATTCGTCACCGGTGCCTCACGTAATAGCACCGCACCTGTGCGTCTGTTTATAAAACGACACCAGTGTGTCTGTTTATAAAACAACACCAGTTTATAAAACAACATCGATAAAAAGAAGTCCATTTTTAAGGCACCAAAATTACTTTCAGGTGTGTGCACCAAAATTTATTGTTGATTTTGCTCAAATGCAGGGAGAAAATATCATAATTATATCGAATGAATAATTCTTCAAAATCCAGCTTGTTCCATAATATTTCTCAAAGTCCATCTTATAGTTCTCCCTATCCATCTCAAGACGTAATATTTACTTCAAATTTTATTTATATTTTCATTATCTAATTGAATTTATGTTTTTTATCCATGTCAATCATGCACAACTTAATTAAATTTATAATGTATACAAATTTGCATGTTCGTGATGCAGATTCAGCATCGAGCTCAGATGTACAAAATATCCAAACAACTCCAAAACGTCAGAAGCTCTTATCAGGAGCTGCATACCGCAAGGCACATTTGGTAGATGAAAATGGACAGTCGCTTCAACCTGCCAATCGTAACAATATTGCATCTTCTAGCAACAATTCGCAAGAAAATGATGGCAATAATTATAATTGTTTGGTATATTGATTAATGTAATTATTTCAACGTCAAACCAATTTATAATCATGCAATATTGTCAATGTGGTTACTAATTGATATCATATATTTTGTACTAATCATGTTCAATATTTTTTTTTAATTATTAGAATTCTAGTGATGATGAGAAATGTTAAACACCATGTTAAAGCACACACATGGTGTATGAGGAAGATAAACACACACACAAGAGACTCAACACACAATGAAGGATAAACGTGAAGCTTTCTTTTTTTCCATTATACAAAGATGTACATTTATAGTACAATGGTGTGACTCTTGGTTTCATATTCCAAGGTCACTTGGACTCCATTGTGACTTTTTGCATTCCACACCTACCTATGTAGGATTAGGTGTTCCAACATCCCCCCTTAATCCGAAGGGGTATGTGTGAGTCCAAGAAAAGAGTTGTAATACAAATCTGCAAAGTATGCATGGTAGCACTTGGGCTGAATCAACTCTCTGAAATGTTGGAAAAAAGAGGTGGTTTTAGGATGACCACAAACACTGGAACGCAAAACTTGTTGCAGTTCCCGGAACTCTTCCAAAACTGGCAAGAAGCTAAAAGCTTATGCTAGAGGAATTGTCCCTCATAAAAAGGGGAGACATTCAACCTAAAAGAAGGGAGGTCTACTACCTGTGATGGTTTTAGGATGACCAACAACTCCAGAATTCTTGAATCATTTCCTGGAACTCAACCAATGTCAAAAAGAAGTCAAGGCTTCTGGACGAGGGCTTCGCTAGGAGGGAAGTACCAAACATATGAAAGGGAGACCTTTCGACCTAAAAGAAGGGAGGTCTACTACCAGGATAGTTTAGGTTGCCTTACTAAAACATTTGCATCATGTTCTGTTTCTACAACACACATGATTAACATCGTGTTCTTTGCTGTTATCTCTAACTGAATGACAGAATTGGTGGCTGTGAGGCACAGAACTGTTGGATACAACAACTGAATATGGAATGAGGGATTTGGCTTGGCTTTCACTTGGTTCAGTCAAGCTGACATGACCACCATTTTCCCCCCTGTTAGGGACAAGGTGAGATGATGGCGAAAACTCAACTGCAAGTTTGCTCAATATCTGTGAACAAGTTCTAACATGTGTCGTAAACATCTTCTTGGCTGCTGATGCCCATTGCCAAGAAGCGATCCATTCAAGATGAATCTTGGTTCTTGCAGGAGGCTTGTGTCTGAAGCATCTGTCTGAAGAATGGGTGTGCCGACCACAGTGCTTGCATGGATGAAGATCAAAAAAGTGATCTTTCATATGGCCAACTCGATCACAGTGTTGGCATTTCTCAATCTGTTGTGGAAGTGGAACAGGATCTGGAACAGCTGCAGGTGAACTGTCATACATGAATCCGACACTCTGAAATCTGATGGGCTTTGTGTAGTCTGGAATATGAAAGGACACATCCTTGTCATATCCAAGACCAGTTCTGTGCTTGTTGTGGACAAGCTCTTCCCAAGGTCTGATGATGGGCTTAGGAAGTGCAGGCTGAGTGGCTGCATCTGCATGTAAATCTGCTCTAGTACAAGGCACTGAATGGGAATCAACTGGAACTTTGCTGACTTGCTGCTGGTGGGAGTCTTTCACAATGTTCTGAACAGAAATAGGTTCAGAATGGTGACTCTTCTACTGAAGTTCTTCTTGTTGGAGCTGAGATTCCAACTGCAAAAACTCAATCTTCTCATGTGCATATAGCAAACAACTTTGAATTTTACAAAGAGCATCCTTGCTCATTTTTATCATGTCATCAACATTGGAATGAATGAGGTTATTCAACAACACTAATGCCTCATTGATTTTAGCCATTTCAACAACTTAGGCTAAAAAATGAAAGGGTGTCGGCTTCAACCGAAAATGCACCCGTTTACAATGTGATTCAACAACAAATACAAATGACTCCAAAGAATTTCCAACTATGGAATTCTCAAAGTACAAAATCTGCTCCTCAAATGATGGAGGACAATCAACAATGACTTATATCAACAATTTTCCAACAACTCAAATACTGATTGCAACTATGAAGAAGAAATACAATGTCAACTCAATACAATATTTCTGTAAAATATGTGTCGAAACACTATGCAAAAACACTTTAAGGTAGTCAATTCTTTCTTCAAAGAGTTGTTTTGCACCAATAACAACTCATCTTCAAATGTCAATTTCTTCAAAAATCACCCTTATGCCACAAATCACACAATGTCAAAACCTAAAAATGCACTTAAATCGAGATAAAAACATAATATTTCAATAAGTTAAGTAATATGTGCCTCATTGTTGGAATGGGGTCTCCTAACAAGCTGCAAAACTGGTCCATTTTGATTATTTTTTATTATATTTAGTATAGCACAGGAGTTTTGGGGCAGGTCAAAGCCCCAAACACATTGTAATGGGTCAAAGGGTAAACTAGGGGTCCGAAAACCATGGGTTGCGGACCATAGGAACGTTTAGGCTAGATTGTTATAAATAGAAATGCATTTTGGATTGTAAAGGATAGGAATTGATGAGCTATTGATGCGATCCGTTGCTTAAGCTATCTGTTTGGGTTTCGGGGAACAGACTCCTATTGGCTATGTGCACGGAGATCCTAGTCCAGCTGTGTGTGGACCCTACTGCTGTGTGCATAGGTTGGGAAGGGAATTGTAAGGAAAGGTTGATGAATGAATGAATGCGAAGGATTATTAGAGATTTGAATCTGTGAGTACTGTTGTATGAATTACTGATAATTTTTGTGTTATGTATTTTCTGTCTTTCCGCTGCGAAGGTCTGTGTACTGAATTATTGGATCTAGATCTATCCCGCTCTGTTTATATAATGCTATGTTGATGTTATAAAACACATATAATTACAGATCTAGTGCACTTGGATGCAAATAGATACATAATTAACCTTGCGAAGAAACTAGGTAATCTGGGACCGAATGTAGCTTTGCTTGCCTTACCCTTCCTTTCTCAGGGTGCAGAAACCTGGTTCTAGCACCCAGCCATACTAATTTGGGTGAGACTGTGACCTGCGAAAGTAGGTCACTGCCGAAAGGACCAGTAGTATAGGGGTTGTTGGCAAACCTTTCACACCGAACCTAGCTCAGGACCCCTCAAGCCAACAAATGGTTCCATTTCTGGGACCAGAAGGAGTCCGAGAAACGGGATCAGGTAATGGCATTGGAGATCTAACGCGTGGTTGAATGAGTGATATTCTGGGTGGAAGCGCAATGTAGAGCGGTAAGAACTATCGAAACAATCGAGAAGATGATTTCTCTGCTCATAGCTCGCTGAGACCTACACAAGGTTCGTTAGCTGCCCCAATGCTAGGGCCCCAGGAAGATAAACCAGAGGAGCCCATGGCGGCACACTGAAAGTTACCTACCTTTAAAGGAGCAGCCGATGACGACATGGAACGATTTTGGTTCATGGCCGATTTGGTATGGACGGCGCAAGGGGTGGTAAGCGATACTGTGAAGAGAGAGCAGCTATACTTGGCTTTCGAAGAGAGGGCGCTGGACTGGTATATGCGGTATATATCTCAAAACGAGAGCGCAACACTTCAAAATATTAAGGATGCCCTAAAACAACAATTCCGGAAGCCAAAATCCTATTCCCAGCTGGTAGCAGAAGTAAAAGACTTCAAGCAAGGAATGTCTGATTCGGTATGGGAGGCCGATCAACAGTTAAAGAGAGTGATTCGAGAAGATGAGTTCAAATACGACGACAAACAACACACAAAATGGTTCATCGCTATGCTGCTACCTCACTTACGCATACCCATGGGCCACTATACCTTCGAATCACGGGAAAAGACCTTGGAAGTTGCCATGAAACTTGAAGCTACGCCCAAGGATGACACGAGGGAAGGACTACAACAAATTCAGGAGCAACTCGGAGCCATGCACATGGAAATACAGAGCTTATGGACGGAATGGGGAAAAGGAGTCGGCACGGACCTCTGGTGCGAAGATTTCCAGGTAACAGGACTACATGATACAACCCAGTGTCCTCGGATAAATAGGGGAGAATTGAAGCAACAATGGTGCAGGTTCTGTCGATCTATAGGACATGATGAGTAGAAGTGATGCACATACGATTTGTTGGTATATTAGGGAAGCCTCTATAGGGTACAATCTGATCCTGCCTCTCCAAGATCTCCCGCGACCTTTGGCGGCTCTCCTGCAAGGGGCAGGGGGGGCAGGGAGGGAGCACAGGATGAGGATGGGGCTAGCTGATCTGCTAAAAATGTGGAGAGGTAGGGCACTTCGCCAGGGACTACCCAAATCCCACTCGGAAATCCTGTGAATATTGCCGACAACTGTACCATGAGATCGAAGACTGCCCGATCTTGTTAATAAGAATGAAGGACAAGTAGTCTACCCCCACACAAAATGTACAGAGAGTAAAAAAGGAACTAAGAAGCGAATATCCCAGCATAAAATTCATAACGCGCAGCATTATCACCCAGGAAGCAACGGAGGAGCTTGCTGCTCAGAAGGAACCAAATCCTATGAAACAGGAGTCGCTGGAAACTCCTGCGTAGCCGATAGCGCACCTCCAGGAAGGATAGGAGGTTGAAACCTTTCTCAGGGCATGTTTGAAGCTACTACGCAACCCACAGGCTGGAGAAAATCTTCAAGTATTCCTACAGGACTCTGTAGGCTGACCCAGCCCAGTGGCTGAGGTTAAGGAAGTACACAAATTACATAGCTAAAAAAGGCGCACTGGGAGGGAGATGCACTTGACTGCGCAGATTGGTGACTATGAGATAGATTAGGTTATTCTGGATCTGGGATCTAATGCAAACGTCTTACCAAAATAGACATGGCAACGAATGGGAGAACCTAAATTAGACTGGTCCACCATCCAGCTGCGAATGGCGAATCAACAGAAGATCATCCCTCTGGGAAGGTTTCCAAAAGTTGTGGTCGATATCAAAGGAGTAAAGGTCCTAGCTGACTTTGAGGTCATAGAAATTGTGGATGATACAGATCCCTATCATGTGCTCTTGGGAATAGATTGGGCTATCGACGTAGGGGGTGTCATTAATCTAAAAAAACATATCATGATATTTGAGAAGAACGGTACATGTGTAATAGTACCACTGGATCCTGCTGAGGGTATGTGGAATACAAAACCATCATATGAAGAGGAGCAACTCGATCACATCTACAGGATGACGGCACAGGACGAAGGCTAGGGTGACCCTACAACAGGCGGAGTATTCGATTGGGAGAAAAACAGGGGGTACTTTTCTGACCCGGATGAAGAAATTGAGAGTTGGAAGACCCGACTACACAATGTCGCAGCACTACGATGCCCTCGGGTTGCAAGGACCCTAAACTGCATTACTTTGGAGGTAAGGGACCTTCCCCACTTTGATGAGTCTAGTACTGTCCAGGACTTCTTAAGAACATTAGAGGCTAGGGTGCAAAAATATCAGCTTACTCTGGGCACTCAATCTGGCACTGCATGGCACACCTACACGCTGGTGGGATACCCACAAGAAAGCATTTCCGGACTCGGAGACGTTTCAGGATAGGATGGTGTTGCAGTTCACACCTCCTGCTGATGTGCGCACCAAGATATTCCTAGGGCCCGGGGATCCCCGTGTGCATCTGCGTACTTGGACAACCAAATGGGCTGACCGAACCCCAGACAAGTGGATCCATCTATTTATACATGCCTTGGGCCCTATCCCTGCTACTTGGTACTTAGATGTAGAGTTACATCAGTGGACCCGCCACTGGGAAATATTAAAAGAGGAATTTATTGGAACATTCAGACTTATTGGGGAAACAGAGATGCTTGACGAAGCCCTAAAAGACATTGATGCATTCATCTTTAAGAAGCCTCACCCACACACCCCACCAGCCGTTCTGACATGCGAAGCCCAAATGCAAGACATAGTCAACTGTCGGAGCCTGGAGATTAACAAAGAAGAGGATAACCCGCGGAATAACTCTGTTCCAGAATCTGAAGGGGAATGTACAGTTATCAGACCATCGCTCCAGGATGTTGATGTAACGCAACCTCTCCGGCTACACGAAGTCAATATTGGGACAGAAGAGCACCCTAAGCTGGCTAAAATTGGGGCCTATTGGGATGATGACACTGTGGGCAAAATTTCTGAGCTACTTACAGAGTTCCAGGACTTATTCCCTACGAATTTTTCAGAGCTCAAGGGAATCACTAGAGACCTCAGCATTATGCACATCACTCTAAAGCTTGAGGTGTGGCCCGTCAAGCAGCGGCCCTACTGGTTGAATCCTAAGTATAAGCGAAAGGTCGAGGAAGAGTTGGACAAAATGTTGACTGCATGAATCATTGAACTAGTTGAATAGTCGAATTGGGTGAGTCCAATGGTCGTTTAGGAGAAAAAGGCAAAGAGAGAGATACGCATCTGTGTGGACCTACGAAAGTTGAACGACGCCTACATTCATGACCCATTCCCTACTCCCTTATCCGATGAAATCCTTGATAGCGTGGGTGGCCAGGAGGCCTATTCCTTCACTGATGGATTCTTGGGATACCACCAGATCAGAATTTCCCATGAGGATCGTAGTAAGACCACCTTTACCACCTAATGGGGTTCCTTCCAATATATGGTCATGCCCTTTGGTCTTAAGAACGCACATTCTATCTTTTCAAGGGTCGTAGTGGCTGTGTTCAAATACTTTATTCATAATTTCCTGGAGGTTTACTTCGATGAATGGATGGTTTTTGGCTTAGTGATATAACATGTCTCCAACCTGCGATTAATGTTGGATGCGTGCCGGAAACACCAGATCTCCTTGAATATAAAAAAGTGCATCTTCTGTGTACCTTTCGTAATCTTTCTTGGACACATAGTTTGTCGGCAAGGACTGATGGTTGACCCTATGAAGATAGCCATAATTATCAACCTGGCAGCCCCCACGATGGAGAAATAGTTACACTCCATTCTAGGTCACATGGGCTATTACAGAAAATTCATTCAAGGATATGCTCTGATCACAGCACCCATGGAACAACTGCTAAAAAAGGATGTCTCTTTTTTATGGAATGATGAATGTCAGAAAAGCTTCGAACTACTAAAAGGGAAGTTTATTTCTGTGCCCATACTGATATTTCCTGACTGGGCAAAAGAATTTCATGTACATGTCGATGCGTCAGGCGTTGCCCTGGGCACGGTCCTCACTCAGCTTGGCGAAGGAGATATTTATCACCCTGTTGCCTTTTCCAGTCGCAAACTCTCGAGCGTCGAACGAAATTAATCTACCACTGAGCACGAAGTACTGACTATGGTGTACACACTACAAAAGTATCAACACTATCTGCTAGGTGGACACTTCAAGATGTTCACAGACCATTCGACTTTGAAATACCTGGTCAACAAGCCTGTGTTGGGGGGGAAGATTTACCGCTGGCTATTGCTATTTCAAGAATATGAATTTGAGATCATCGTTAAGCCTGGGAGGTTGAATGAAGGCCCGGATCATCTGTCTCGTATCGATACAGGGGAATAACCCACTAACCTAGACAAAGGCTTACTCGATGCGCAACTATTTACCATTAAGTTGGTTGATTCTCACTTTTCTGATATCATTGAGTTCCTTACTATGGGCGTGGTCCCTGCTACATATTCAGTAAAATAGAAGAAGGAGTTGGTTACCCAGGCTACAAACTTTACTATCATCACAGGATAGCTATACAAGCTAGGCGTCGATGAAATACTCCGTAGATATGTATTGGAACACGAACAACCCACCATCCTCACAGAAGCGCATGAGGGAGTCGCAGGCGGCCACTACGCAGGTAGGGCTATGGCACAAAATATTTTGAGGGCTGGCTTATGGTGGCCTATCCTGCATCAGGATTCTTACACCTATTGTAGATCGTGTGATACATGCCAGCGAACTGGCCGACCCTCTCGACGATATGACATGCCATTACAGCCTCAAATGGAACTATAGGCTTTTAAAAAATGGGCCATTGACTTTATAGTACCCATCAATCCACCAGGAAAGAAAACAGGCGTGCGCTACATTATCACTACCACTGACTACGTCACACGATGGGCTGAGGCACAGGCACTACAATATTTTACTACTGATACTGCTGCGCACTTCATCTTTGAGCAGATTCTGACCAGGTTTGGCTGCCCGAAGATCCTAATGAACGACAGAGGTACACACTTTGTTAACCAAACGATTCAAGCTTTGAATGAGGAATTCTGGATCCACCATGCCAAAAGTACACCATATCATCCCCAGGCTAATGGGGCGGTTGAAGCTTTTAACAAAATTTTGGAGCAGGCATTAACGAAGGTTTGTAATGCCGATCGTAGTGACTGGGATGTTTGCATCCCCTCGGTTCTGTGGGCATACCGAATGACCTGCAAAAAGCTGACCAGCAGGACACCCTTCCGAATGGTGTATGGCAAGGAGGCCATCATGCCCATAGAGTATGTTATTCCTAGCCAACACATCGTAGCATTCACGAATATGTTAGACTCCAATATCCTAGAAGAATGCCTAGCGCAACTAGTGGCTTTGGAGGAAGATCGGTTTATTGTTCAGTTTCACCAGTAGGTTCAAAAGGCTCAAGATAAAGCCTGGCATGATTGACACATTCTCTAGAAGACATTCATTGAGGGCAGTCTCGTCCTTTTATACGATAGCCAATTTGCGAAACATCCAGGAAAATTCTAGTAGCACTGGCTTGGTCCCTACACAGTTAAGGAGGTTACAAATGGCAGAGCAGTCCAGTTGGCTACCCTGCGCAACGACCTCATTTCGGGCTTTGTCAATGGCAGTCAACTCAAACCATACCAGGCTGCAGACTATGTGGTCACACCAGTGCAGTGACTCGGGACGAGTCACAAGATTGTGTTGGGGGACTATTGGAATGGGGTCTCCTAACAAGCTGCGAAAATGATCCATTTTGATTATTTTTTATTATATTTAGTATAGTGCAGGGGTTTTGGGGCGGTTCAAAGCCTCGAACACATTGTAATGGGTCAAAGGGTAAACTAGGGGTCTGAAAACCATGGGTTGCGACCATAGGAACGTTGAAGCTAGATTGTTATAAATAGAAATGCATTTTGGATTGTAAAGGATAGGAATTGATGAGCTATTGATATGATCTGTTGTTTAAGCTATCTGTTTGGGTTTTGGGGAACGAACTCCTGCTGGCTATGTGCGCGGAGATCCTAGTCTAGCTGTGTGCTGACCCTGCTGCTGTGTGCACAGGTTGGGAATGGAATTTTAAGGAAAGGTTGATGAATGAATGAATGTGAAGGATTATTAGAGATTTGAATCTGTGAGTACTGTTGTATGAATTACTGATAATTTTTTTGTTATGTATTTTCTGTCTTTCTGCTGTGAAGGTCTGTGTACTGAATGATTGGATCTAGATCTATCCCGCTCTATTTATATAATGTTGTGTTGATATTATAGAACACATATAATTATAGATCTAGTGCACATGGATGCAAATAGATACATAATTAACCTTGCGAAGAAAATATGTAATCTGGAACAGAACGTAGCTTTGCTTGCCTTACCCTTCCTTTTTCAAGGTGCAGAAACCTGGTTCTAGCACCCACCCATACTACTTCGGGTGAGACTGTGACCTACAAAAGCAGGTCACTGCCAAAAGGGCCAGTAATATAGGGGTTGTTAGCAAACCTTGCACACCGAACGTGGGTCAGGACCCCTCAAGCCAACACTCATCATACTAATCATAGGTATTTGAGGCCAATAGTATGGATTTTTAGGGGAAAATAAATATGATAGGTAAGGAAATGGTGTGGAAAGAGGGTATTTAGAGATGTAAAAGTTGGGAACCAACACTTTCCAATCATTTGATGCAAATATTGTAATAAGAAGGAATTTCCAGTGCTTAGGATATTGGAATATAAGCTTGGTGTCTCAATTGATAAAGTAGCCTAAACTAGTTGGTATATACCACGTGCATTCATCCTTCTGTTGAGGCCTCGAAATTCACTACAACAACATGGGGGATGAACACCTAGTCCAGACCTTAAAGAAGTTCCTTTTCCATTTGGAATAGTGGATCTGCTTGGTTTAACTAGGTCCAGTTACCTTCTCTCAATCTATGATGGTTTAAAATATAACGTTTGTTTACTAGGGGGAAAGAGATATGAGATCATTTTTCTTGCTGATGTCTGGCAAGAAAGTGATCTTTAAGCTAATTTGGGCTTAGCCAAGCCATAATTAAATTTTTTCCTCTTCGAGAAGAGGAATTTTTAAAGATGTAGAGTTTAATCTATATGAAAAATTATTCTAAGATGCAAAAAAAAGGAACTATCTTAATCCTATCTCAATTGGGTAGATATAAATCTATCCCAATCGAGAGTAAGATATTTTTCCATAATTGAGATTTAAATATGTCTAGCTTATAATTAATATCAATCTAACGAATTAGTTCAATTAACTGACATTAGGAATACCAAACACATCCTATCTAGAGACCTCTTAACTGATATAATCAATCAACAACAATAGGAAGTAGTTCACAAAATGATATTAATGATTTAATCAGTAACTTGAATAATTAAACAATAATATGTGACAAAATTTTCACAACATATCACTATTAAATAAATCAATTTTATAAGACATAATTTTGAGTAAATAATTACTCAGAAATCAGAATTCAACCCATAAGAGTAGAGATAAATAATAACATAAAATTGAGGCAAATTACTCATACCGAAAAAAGTGCACAAATATGGAAGTAAATTGACACATTCATGTTATCATAAAATGAAACCAGTGTTTAAAATAATAGTATTATAAATACCAAATTATTAAGTCCATTTCTCCAGCTCCAGTCTCTAACAGTCCTTTACGATGCTTGAACTTTTGCTTTCAAAATCAGAGCTACAATAGTGCAAAATCTGTTCATTACACATATCTCAGAATGTAAAAGAAAAGCCTCAATAATCACCAAATTTAAGATTCCTCTCCTCCCACCTACAACTCTAAATTCCTATTACAGAAGTGCTTTTGAAATTCCAGAATTGTAGAGGAGAGAAGCCCCTATTACATTTTGCATTCTTCTATTTATAATATTTACAAAAGAATTACTTCATAAGAAATTTTGTTGAAGAGTGGTTCTACTAATTCAATTTCCATTGGCTCAAAATCACATTATTGAATTGCTAGAGCCTTCTCATTGATTGATACCTTGTTCTCCTCATCTCTTCAACCGTTTTCCTGCAAAAATTAAATCAAAATGCCAAATATGGAATTAAAACAAAGCCAATAAAAACTTAATTAAATAAATAATCAAAAATGAAATATAAGATTTCTATTGATTTCTGTAATTATCTAATTGTCCAATGATATTATTGACGAATGGATCTACATTTAGAAGAAGTTGTGTGCAAATTAAAATGCAGAAAATAAAACATAGAACATTGATTTTGTTTTTTAAAATTTGGAGCTTGATCTTCTGCCTAATTTTAGACTCAATAAATGATTGAATATATTAATGAAACCTCTTCATAGATGTTCTCCTCAATTTTATCTATCCAACGAGCTATCCTGGGTCTCATTTGGTCAAGTAAAACTCCATTTATGAGATTCCAAAGATGATGGGTTAAAATTGCCAAAATTCTAGAATTTCTGTTGCTTAGGCTAAAAATCAAAATTTTTAAATTAAATTCTAGTCCCTAATTAGATTATAATATTTATTTAATTAATACTGATTTAATTGTTAATCATAAACTAAATTAATTATTTACACACTAACTATTAATTAATATTAATCTAACTAAATAAAACATACAATTTAACTTAATTTAATTTAATTAATAATAGATTACATAATAAAATTAATTTATTTAATTATCAGTTAAAATTGTCTTAATATTAAAATAAAAAGTTAATATACTCCTTATTGGTTCAAAATGAATTGGAATGAATTCAAAGCAAATGAATTTAAATGGTTTATTTGAAAACAAAATTCACATACATCGCAATCGCACAAAAATTGTTTTTGGGATTTTTGAAACATATGTATTGTGTACGTTTGTGATAAGGTGATTGTAGCAGATGCGATTAAATTTTGTGGTTTTTATATATTTTAATTGGGGTCTATGATTTTTGAAGTTTAGTTAAGTTAAACTAGAAATTGCACCTATGGTGCAAAGGAACGCCGAAAGGAGACGAATTTAGTAATTTGGGTGCCCTAAACTAGCAATTGCACCTGTGGTGCAAAGGAACGCCGAAAGGAGACGAATTTAGTATTTTGGGTGCCCCTTTTGACAAACGCACCCATAGTGGCAAATTCGCTATATGGAAGACGTTACTGCAAGTTGTACAAGTGCAAGTTTTGCAAATACGTTCCTGACAATGAGTAATTTAAAGGCTTTCCCTATGGAACATATATTTTGGCATAGGGCATGTTGAATTATTTTCATGGTAAACAAGGCATAGGCATAAAATAAGTTAGGAGAGGATGTTGGTTTGTAGGCATAAAAGGAAAGGAAATAGTAATGTCAAATAACCATATTTGTAAAATAGCTTTTGAAGTATGCTACTTGCAATTGTATATCTTGAATATTCTAAGTGTTTTTTTCAACTTATTGAAAATCATGTTTGACACGACACATGCACATGAAAGTTTGAAACATAAGCGCATAAGCAAATGGAATACATTGATTGAAATTGTCAATGGTACTAAGTAAACACTAAAAAGTGGATACTAAAGCTTGAAACAAGAAACTAAAATAGCCTAAGATTACTAAAGAGTGACTTGCTAGTGCATATGTGTAATATTCGAAGCATTTGTTTTTACTAAATAATAGAGAGAATAAGATTGAAATGGCAAGTTTGACTCAAACAATTAGAAAGCAATTTTTTTTTCTATTTTAGAAAGAGTGAACCAAATGTACTAAATGTCTTTTGCGAAAATCAGATTAGAGTAGATTAGGTTGACACGTTTTGAACCAGCCAGGGTGAGGCATGACGAAAATAATATGGAAAACCTGGTCAAATAACCTCTTTAAATAGAAACTATAATTTTTAGTAGGCGTTTGTAAAAAATGGCTAGTTTGACTCAAATAATAAAATTCATTCTATTTTATTACAAAAAGAGTAAACCAAATGATCAAAGTTGATAAACTTAATTTTAAATTGCAATATGTATTTCAATAAAAAGAATAATTATTAATTTAATATTAGTAAAATGTAATTTATTATATTGTATGTTATTTGTTTGTTTGTTTATTTATTGATTTATTTATTGATTTTTTGTTTTTGTTTTTTTTTGTTTTTTTTTTTTTAAATATAATTTTTTTTGTTTTACATATTATATTTTGTATTTGTAATTCTATCTTTATTTTATTTTGTTTTGTTTTTTATGTATTTGTAGTTATCTATCCATATTTTGCTTTATTCATTTTTTTATTTGTTTTTTAAATTAATTTATTTATTTGTATTTATATTTTTTTTCTGATATCTTATATATGATAGCATTTAATTGTTGAAAATAGAATAAATATATAAATTCAATGTGCTTTGAATGGTTTGTATGGAGCAAAGAATTCACAGGACACTATTATCTATCAGAATCTGTTTTTTTTTGTATGGCTAGTATGTAGCATTATGTTAAAGACCTATGTTCAGGTTAGAATCAAATATTTTAAGTGACAAAAAAATCAATAATTTTAAAAATATAAAATATTTTCAACCAATAAATTTATAGCCAACTTATTTAATATATCCATAATGATCCAACTCATATAATCCCGTTAATGGCCTTAAGTGTCCAAAATTTTTGAGGCAAAATTATAGAGGTACGATGAGGCACTATTTACATTTTTATTTATTGATGTTCTTGTGCACGAAGGGTATATTATGTTTGGAATCCCTATATCCAAACCCTCCCATGCATTCATTTCTCTAGTAAGTGTATAAATTCAATTTTGTAGCATTTAATTTCTATGCACTGGAAAATTCCAAGCACTATATTGATACAACCTACAATTGCAAAAAATCCAAACAAAACTTGATAAGATTACTTAGTCTCCACATAAAGGTACCAAACCTTGGGCAAACCGAAATGGAATGTTTAAAATACTTGTGATTAATAAATTTTTCTTTTGACCAAAGTGATGCTTCACTTCTTGAATTCAAAGGAATTTTTTTTTTTAATTACAAGTAGATGGTGGGAATTTGTACAGGGTTTGAATAACTTGTTTCAATTAAAAATTATAATAAATTTTAGTTGAAAGTTTAAAAAGAGTTAACTAGTTTTGCGATGTTTGATTTTATAGAATCAAAAACAAATCTCGAAGAAATTTTAGATAAATAGACGTTTTCATAAAATAAAACATTATAAGACAATATTTTTTTGAGTCACAACAAAATTAAGATAATTTTTCACATTAGGTAAGACTGTTATTTCTGAAATGTAAATATTTTCTTTATATTTTTAGTTTTTTTAAGTTAGAATTACATATTTTTTATGAGATAGATTTAGCTTGACTACACATCTTGTTGTTGTGCATCACATTTCATTTATTTACATAACAAAAAATACAATCCATAATCTTAATCCATAATCTTACCATTTGAACACAAAATTCTAACAAAATTCTAAATCAATCGTTCTAAATATGACTAAATAATAATAAGGATTTTATAATAAGCGAAAAACTTTTTATTACATATATAAAAATCCGAAACTCTATCCTTACTCTTCTATATTTTTTTTAGTTACTTTAATGAGAAAGAAAAACGTGAGCACTTAGTCCCTCGCTCCATTTATGTCTAACACTCAGTCCCCCACCATGACAGAGTAAAGAAAGTAGTTCCGAAAATTATAAAGGGAAGGCATCAGGTATGATTTCAAACAAGATGGGCTGTGGGGCAGCAAGGCCCCAGCCAGATATGTTGTGTAGCAATTCTTGTCAGCAAAGTATCATAAAAAAGATGAACATGATTTCAGCAGAAACCATAGTTCTGAGAGTTACTCAGAGATGCTTTGTCTTGTCGAAGCATACAAGTGGCAATTTTAGATAGATGAATTCTTTTAAATTTATCTTTATCTTATAGACTTGCAGGAAGTAAATTGCATTGATGTTTCAACAATCCTAAAATTTTGACAAATTAAAAGTCAATAATTATGCACAAGACTTAAACAAGCCATTTAGTTGTTTTTATTGCCAAATTCCAGGAATACTCTTAATGGACAACACTTAAAGAAGTCATTTAGTGGTTTTAATTGGAAGATTCCAAGAATATTGTT